>CM063506.1:94262494-94304994 GCA_032207245.1 Pardosa pseudoannulata
TATATATATAATATATATATATATATATATATATATTAGAAAATATATTTATATATTTATATATATATATATATATATAAAATATATATATATATTTATACATATATTCATACATATATAAA
The DNA here is from genome assembly GCA_032207245.1 of Pardosa pseudoannulata. NCBI lineage: Eukaryota > Metazoa > Arthropoda > Arachnida > Araneae > Lycosidae > Pardosa > Pardosa pseudoannulata. The sequence goes on from CM063506.1 coordinate 94,262,617, forward strand.
TATACATATATAATATATTAAATATTATATGTAATAATATTTACATATTTAATACTACAAGTATATATAATATATTTATATTATATATATAATAAATATATATATATATATATATATATATATATATATATATAAATTATAAATATAAATATATATATATACATAATTAAAAATATATACTATACATATAATATAAATTAAAACAATATATATATATCTAGTATATACATATACATTTTATAAGAAATAACAAAAAACTATATATAAATAAAAATTTACAGATAACGAATAACAAAATCAATTTATATCTAAGTATATAACTATATTAATAAATATATAAAAATATATAATATTATATATAAATAAATATACTAAAACTATATAAAAATATAATACAAATATATATATATACATGTATATATGTATATGTGTGTAAGTGTAATAAGACGGACAAGATTGGTGGTTTCAGACATTGACCATAAAAATGATACCATTTTAGCTAAAGACCTTTATTAAGATAACATTGGAGGACGGGTTCAAACTACATGATAGGGATTGACCATAAAAATGATACCATTTTAGCTAAAGACCTTTATTAAGATAACATTGGAGGACGGGTTCAAACTACATGATAGGGACAGAACAAGCTGACTGGTCAGCTAGCATGAAGTTATATGTATAAAGGCCCTTAACACCTGGTCAATATCTGTGGAAAAATCTCTAGAAAAATCTACATCCAACATCGTGCATCTCCTTTTGTTAAGAAATTTCCTAAATTGTCTGCCAGGGCAATGTAGATTTATAATTGTTTATACCCCTTCTCTGAGGGCGTAAACTGTAGACCAAGTGGTCAATTTTGTTTGGGGGTTTAAATGGGAATGCAAAAGGAAGCGACGACTTTTAGCCCTTGACTTCATATTTGAAAACCCCTGAGAATTTTCGTTACATATATATAAATCAAAATTGTTATCTCCAAACCATCTTGCCAAACGATTGCCTATTGCTAGTGCATTGCTTTAGAGTATCCGATTTCGTGAGTTGCAATCTGTTGTAGCAGTTCGGAGTCTACTTTAACTCACATGTCCTCGTTTCATCATCCCTGGAGAGCAAAACAGTAGACCGCAGCACCTCAAACCAAAATATCTATCTAAAATTCTCTTTTTCCCTTTTAATTTTAATTCCAAATTACCCAGTCATAAAGTGTCAGATGTAAGGAAGTGTTCTTCAACTTAAATTCTTTTTACCCTCAAATAGATCGCTGGCATAAATGGGAGTTTTCTGCCCACTCTCCATATTTTTAGCTCTCCCAGGAAGTTGTAATTTCAATCGCTAAGCTAAAACGACATCTTCAACAGCTGTGTGTGCTGATGCCGCGGGGACTTCGTGAGTTCGAAACCGGTACAGAAAGACACGACTCGGTTTTCTGTCGTTGTGGCGCTCGAATGGGGGTCCCGGCTTCGCTTCGGGACCCGCTCCTTTCTCTCGGGAGGGGAGTAGCCACGTATACGGGATTCGAGTACGTATCGAACACTCTCTTACTGAAAAGCAGCTACCTGGTTCATTCTGCCAATAGTCATATGCTTGTCTCAAAGATTAAGCCATTCATGTCTAAGTAAATGCCGGTTTAAGGCGAAACTGCAAATGGCTCATTAAATCAGTTATGCTTCCTTGGATCGTACTTCATTACTTGGATAACAGTAGCAATTCTAGATTAAAGGATTAAGGTTCACTCCTTTCTCCTAAAATGTGCCGAAAAATTTTAACTCTATTGAGGACCAAAATTACGTCGTCACTATTTCTTGAGTACATTTGTAGGGAAAGTGTGTATTATTGAATAATGAATTGTATATATCTCGCCTTGTCATGGCTGTCACTTAGACATATAACTTTAAATACTTAGCAATCTTGAAGTTTCTCAGAGCTGGACATGTTTCTCAAATTGCGATATGGATACGATTAAGAGTTATAATTGCAAAACAAATCTGGGTAACTCAAATAACATGGGTTAGCTTCCCGTGTAATCGATATACGTTAAACTGTACTATAAAAATTTCAAGTATCTTGAGGACCAAAATTACTTGGTTGCTCTTTTTTGGGTTCGACATTTGTAGGAGAAGTGTATATTATCGAACAACGCATTGTAGATATACTGCCTTGTGATGACTGTCACTTAGACATATAATTATAAATCTTTAGTAATCTTGAAGTTTCTCAGAGCTGGACATGTTTTTCAAATTGAGATATAGATAAGATTAGGAGTTATAATTGCTCAGCAAGTCTGGGTAACTCAAATAACATGGGTTAACTTCCCGTGTAATCCATATACGTTAAACTGTACTATAAAAATTTCAAGTATCTTGAGGACCAAAATTTGTTCACTCTTTTTTGGGTTCGACATTTGTAGGAAACGTGTATATTATTGAACAACGTATTGTAGATATCTTTCCCTGTGATGATTGTCACTTAGACCCATAATTTTAGATACTTAATAATCCTGAAGTTACACTGAGTTGGACTTGTTTCTCAAATAAAGATATCGAAACAATTAGGAGTTATAATTGCCCAGCAAGCCCGGGTAACTCAAATAACATGGTTTCACTTCCCATGTGATCAATATACGTTTAACTATGCTATAAAAACAACAAATATGATTAATTTTTTTAACTGTAAATCTTGTTCAAGCCAGAATTCAGCTTCAAAGGCTGTTGAAATTTATTAAGAGTATAATAATTTTCAATCAATTTTAAATACAATTTTTGTTTTAATAGTTTTTCAATGTAATTTTTCTAAGAACCTTCAATGTTTTATCATATGAATAATGGTGCAATCATGAAATTTTAATCAAGACCTTAAGTAATCTATTGACATAAAAAATATTATTTTCTCTGAGGTTTAAAATTTCATTAGAGTTTTAATATTCTAATATTCTTCATTTTATTTTAAATACTAAATGTGTAATTAATGTTTTATGTTATTTCATTCGCTCTAATCTTTTTAAAATTAATAGAATTTTTGAACTAAATATTAGAATTTGAGTACATTTAGAAATTCATTCAGAATCATTTTGTGCTCAGGGAAAAGTCTAGGGTTATATTGGAAAAGTATGCTTGTTTTTTCATTGAAATTAAAACAAGAAAATTTAATTAAATTACGCTGTTAGAGAGTTAGAGTTTATGATGATATATCTTATTTTTTAGTATATGGTCCTTTGGAGACATATAAATTCTTCATATGTCTGAAAGAAAATGAAACTTTGTAATAAATTTTGAAACTTTAAACATCTTAATTTTAATATAATTTGTTCAAATTTCATGATAACTATTAATATGTAGGAATTTATAGCTAATTAGATAAAGGTAGGATAAATATTTATTTTTTACAATAATGTAATGAAAAAAACTACAAATAATTTACTGCAAATAATATATTTTTATTTTCTTCTATATATCTAATTTTTATCTTAAAAATTGCTCTTCAAATTCTTGATTTCGAAATGGGATATGGAAATAGCATATATTAAATATTGAATTATCAATCAAGAATAGTTATATATTGGGAATACAACAACCAAATATCTTTCTAACACCACTTTGTGGCAAAGTGCTTTTAAGTCCTGCTTTTTTAACTGTAAATAAAAAATAGCAAATAACTTTCTTAAAAATAACTAAATAACGTTGTTATAGAGTTAGAATATCTGATGATATATCTTATTTTTTAGTTTTATGGTCCTTTGGAGACATATAAATTCTTTATATGTCTGAAAGAAAATGAAATTTTGTAATAAATTTTGAAATTTTATACACTTTTAATTTTAATATAATTTGTTCAAATTTCATGATAACTATTAATATGTAGGAATTAATATGTAGATTAAGGTAGAAAAATATTCATTTTTTACAATAATGTACAGAAAAAAACTACGAATAATATACTGAAAATATTTTTTTTATTTTATTCTCTATATCTATTTTTATCTTTAACTGCACTTCAAATTCTTTCTTTCTAAATGAAAAGCATTATAATATTTAAGAAAGATATATTAATATTTATATTTAAGAAATGTAAATATAACTATTCTTAAAATTTTTTTAAATATAACATTTATATTTAAAAATAACATTTCTTAAATATGAAATTATCAATCTAGAATAGTTATGTTTATATTGGGAATACAACAACCAAATATATTTCGAACACCATTTTTTGTGGCAAAATGTTTTTACGTCCTGTTTTTTAATTATAAGTAAAAAATAACAAATAGCTTTCTTAATACCGTAAAATAGATGATTTCCTTTATTAAAGGGAAGAATTATGCGCAAAATACATATTTGATAAAGGAAATATGTATTTTGCACCTAATTATTATTCAACTTTCTGAATTTTCAGAAGCTTTTAATTATGTGAAATTTAAATTCGTCAGACGTTCTGATGTAATATTAAAATGACGCTTTTAACAACTGTATTTTTCTATAGAGAAACTCTGCATATTATGGAAACAAGAACAAAAAAATATGTTTCAAGCATCAAAACTTTTCCAAAGTAAATGTGCATAATTACAACTTCCTTCGAAAACGTACGACTTAATGATCCTTGTTATATTTTTCCAAAACCCAGTACTCGCGTATTAACGTCTCTCACGTCACGTAAGAAAATAATGTGCAAGAAGATTGCATTTCGGGGTGCAAGGGGGTGCAGCGAGGGATACTCTGAATTAAATACATGCCCAAACAGCTGTTGCAAAGTGCTCCGGAGATTATTATTAAACACACGGAATTGCTTCCCAAAAAAGTTTTCTTTTACTTAAACAAATTATATCCATTTTCCATGTTTATGATACTGTAAAAGGAAACAAACGTGTTCAGTAATTGTAAGTAAATTATCCCTCTTATAGGGATTTTTGCTACGATACCGGGCATTAAGGACCGTTTAATGCTGGGTAAAGAGGGATATTTCGCTGAGTAAGGTCTGCCATTACGTTTCTTTTATGTGCAGCAGAAGGTGGTGGGAATGTGGACTTTATACGAATGTGTGCGCCAGTAAATGCCATATTACTGGTAACGAGTCTATAATAAATAGAGAACGCCTAACTAATTGTGTGATAAAATTATTTTTTTTCATAAATTCAGGGAAAAAGTTAAAAACAAATAGATGATAACTAAAAACGCAGTAGATGATAATAATAAAAATTAAAACCTTAATTAACAGAGGGTGTAAATCTGATTTAAAATATTTTTATAACTTCAACATTTAATCTAAATGTCTTAACTTAACTTTTTGTGTTCAAAACAATTATGTTACCAATTTTCTTAAACACGTGATTCATGAAATCATAAAAAAAGTACATTTCTTGTCTTTTCTGAATTTTATACTCATAAAAACCTATGCAAATAACATGGAATATTCTATGCATTTGCATAAATCAGTTCCTTATTAATCTTCTTTATTACGCAAGTTTAAAAATAAAATTATAGATTTTTGTCCTAACTGTAAAATATTGATATGCATAAAATGAATAAAATATTTATAAAAAAAGTTGACTGAACTATGTGAGAAGCCTTGACTGATAAGAAAATAAATAATTAAATGAATGTTGATGTCTTTTATGTGCAGCAGAAGGTGGTGGTAATGTGGATTTTATACGAATGTGTGCGCCAGTAAATGCTGTGATACTGGTAACGAGTATATAATAAATAGAGAATGCCTAACTAATTTTGTGATAAAATTATTTTTTTCATACATTCAGGGAAAAAGTTAAAAACAAGTAGGATAACTAAAACTGCAGTAGATGATAATAATAAAAGGTAAAAAATTAATAAGCAGAAGGTGTAAATCTGATTTAAAATATTTTTATAAATTCAAAATTTAATCTAAATGTTTGTCTTAACTTAACTTAACTTTTTCTATTCAAAACTATTATGTTACAAATTTTCTTAAACAGTGATTCATGAAATCATAAAAAAGTACATTTCTTGTCTTTCCTGAATTTTATACTCATAAAAACCTATGCAAATAACATGGAATATTCTATTCATATGCGGAAATCAATTCCTTAGTAATCTTCTTTATTACGCAAGTTTAAAAATAAAATTGTAGATTTTTGTCCTAACTGTAAAATATTGATATGCATAAAATGAATAAAATATTTATAAAAAAAGTTGACTGAACTATGTGAGAAACCTTGACTGATAAGAAAATAAATAATTAAATGAATGTTGATGTCTTTTATGTGCAGCAGAAGGTGGTGGTAATGTGGATTTTATACGAATGTGTGCGCCAGTAAATGCTGTAATTCTGGTAACGTGTATATAATAAATAGAGAATGCCTAACTAATTGTGTGATAAAATTATTTTTTTTCATAAATTCAGGGTAAAAGTTAAAAACAAGTAGATGATAACTAAAAAAATTTCTGTCAGTGTTTTGTTATTCAGGTCGATTGTTTAATGCATCTTTATGACATGTTGAGGGATGCATACTTGAGGCACAAAGATCATAGCTTTGCATGGCTTTGTAAATCTCTATTTTAATATTTCGTTTGCGGTAACACATGTATCTCTATTTACATTAAATATCTTATGATTCGTAAAAAATATAATATTCTATTAAAGAATATTTTTATTTGTATTTTAGAATCCATTAAACTTTTATTTTTTAGACTTGATGAGCTCTATGTGTATTAAAATTAACAATTTAATATCTATTTATAACAAGTAAAGGGACAATACGTTTTCCCGTATTTCATGTGTCGACAAGTGAAGTAAAAAAATCATAGAACGCTTTGGCCACTGACATAGTAAACTAGCGAATTTTTGGAGACTTTTTTTTTCCTCGGTGTATTACTCATTAAGAATAGTTGTACGTTGGAGATTACCTTTGGATAAAGATTAAGGCGCAACTCGAATCAGGGCCAACCTAACATATTCTCAATACATTTACCATTGTATAAGGTAGTACTTGTTATAAAATATTAATGTGATATTTAATTGTTATATGATGAGAACCTTGTGATTTTTTTTATTTAATCGCATAACTCATAATAACAATTGTCTGTATCTAATAGAAAATCATAACGCAATTTTTCTTTATCAGCTTGTTAAAATTTTCATGAGCAGTGGTAGCTCAGTCGATAAAGGCATCGATTTCGTACTTAAGAGGTTGTAGATTCGGAACCCGAGCAGGTCTAACATCCGTGTTCGTTAAAGATGACTGGGTCAATAAAATGTAGTGGTCACAATGTTAAGATCTCAATCAAAATTTTATGTCTGTGGGTCTTCTGATTGGTCTCTATTTTTAATGTGAGGACCCACTTGAACATAAGTCGTACTTTCACCATTATCGTGCTCATTGTAAACGAAATGCGCACACCTCTGCCTTAATACTAGTAGCCTCCGGCTCAATCGTGCTTGGTTCCACCAAGTGGCATAAGCCAACAACAATTTTCATATAGGAGCTTTTCATACAATTTTTCTTTCATGTGCTATTAGGATATTTTTAAACTCTGTAGTGCATTTTTTCCCCTTTTTCGGTTAAGTAAATGAAATTATGTTTATTATTTTTATTATAGGAATCTAATTACTCATGTAACAACATATCAAATCTATAAATTATAAATTAATTATTTATATCATGTAGAATCTAATTATCTTTTTTAATCTGTGAAACACATGTACATCAATACGATGCTTACATGTTACGATGTAGGATGCTAAAGGATTTTTATTTACTAATTTCTTATCACTTTTATTTCTTCTTCATATTCAATATATTATACCAATTAATATTTTAATTTCAAATCTGATTTAAAATATTTTATGACAAATTTAGGATATTAAACTTAAGAATAGGTAGTGCCTCCGGAGCGTTATCCTTGGATAAAACTTAAGGCACAGTTGGAATTAGGGTCAAACTAACATACTTTCAATACATATCTAATTCTATAAGGTAGTATTTATTATAAAATATTTACTTGATATTTAATTGCCATATGTTATTAAACCCATAACTCATCATAACAACTGCATTTATCTAATAGAAAATCCTAGCTGAATTTCGCTATATTATCTTATTACAATTTTCATATAGGAGTTTTTTACTCGATTTTTCTTTCATGTGCTATAAGGATATTTTAAAATTCTGTAGTGCATCTTTTATCTTTTTTGGTTAAGTAGAAGAAATTATGTTTATTAATTTTATTATTAACTTAAAAAATAAATGTTTCTCTTTTTTTAGAATAAAAAATTCCCTTGATCCTTAAAGAACTAGCTTTATAAAAATTATTCACCTTTATTAAATGAAGGAATTCATTACAAAAAGAACAAAAATATACACAATGTGGAAATGTTAGGAATCTAATTACTCATGTAACAACATATCAAATCTATAAATTATAAATTAATTATTTATATCATGTAGAATCTAATTATCTTTTTTAATCTGTGAAACACATGTACATCAATACGATGCTTACATGTTACGATGTAGGATGCTAAAGGATTTTTATTTACTAATTTCTTATCACTTTTATTTCTTCTTCATATTCAATATATTATACCAATTAATATTTTAATTTCAAATCTGATTTAAAATATTTTATGACAAATTTAGGATATTAAACTTAAGAATAGGTAGTGCCTCCGGAGCGTTATCCTTGGATAAAACTTAAGGCACAGTTGGAATCAGGTCAAACTAACATACCTTCAATACATATCTAATTCTATAAGGTAGTATTTATTATAAAATATTTACTTGATATTTAATTGCCATATGTTATTAAACCCATAACTCATCATAACAACTGCATTTATCTAATAGAAAATCCTAGCTGAATTTCGCTATATTATCTTATTACAATTTTCATATAGGAGTTTTTTACTCGATTTTTCTTTCATGTGCTATAAGGATATTTTAAAATTCTGTAGTGCATCTTTTATCTTTTTTGGTTAAGTAGAAGAAATTATGTTTATTAATTTTATTATTAACTTAAAAAATAAATGTTTCTCTTTTTTTAGAATAAAAAATTCCCTTGATCCTTAAAGAACTAACTTTATAAATTTATTCAGCTTTATTATATGAAGGAATTCATTACAAAAAGAGCAAAAATATACACAATGTGGAAATGTTAGGAATCTACTTACTCATATAACAACATATCAAATCTATAAATTATAATTTAATTATTTATATCATGTAGAAGCTAATTATCTTCTTTAATATGTAAAACATATACATTAATAAGATGCTTATATGTTACGTTGCAGGATGCTAAAGGCTTTTTATTTACTAATTTCTTACCACTTTTATTTTTTCTTCATATTCAATATATTATAACAATTAATATTTTAATTTGAAATCTGATCTAAAATATTTCTATGACAAATTTAGAATATTAAACTTAAGAATAGGTAGTGCCTTTGGATAAAGCTTAAAGCGCAGTTGGAATCAGAATCAAACTAACATATTTTCAATGCATATATAATTCTATAAGATAGTATTTATTACAAAATATTTTTTTAATATTTAATTGCTATATGTTATTAAAAACATAACTCATCATAACAACTGCCTTTATCTAATAGAAAATCCTAACTGAATTTATGTATATTAGCTTATTACAATTTTCATTTAGGCGCTTTTTACTGGATTTTTTTTTCATGTGCTATTAGGATATTTTTAAATTCTATAGTGTATCTTTTACCTTTTCTGGTTAAGTAAAAGTAATTGTGTTTATTAATTTTATTATTAACTAATAGAATTAAATAATCATCTAAATTTAGAAGAAAAAATTCCTTTGATCCTTAAATCACTAGCTTTATAAAAATTATTCAGCCTTATTATATGAAGGAATTCATTACAAAAAAAATATACACAATGTGGAAATGTTAGGAATCTACTTACTCATATAACAGCATATCAAATCTATAAATTATAAATTAATTATTTTATCATGTAGAAGCTAATTACCTTTTTTAATATTTAAAACACACATACATTAATAAGATGCTTATATGTTACGCTGTAGAATGCTAAAGGCTTTTTATTTACTAATTTCTTACTACTTTTATTTTTTCTTCATATTCAACATATAACAATTAATATTTTAATCTGAAATCTGATTTAAAACTTTTATGACAAATTAAGAATATTAAACTTAAGAATAGATAGTGATTTGGAGCGTTACTTTTGGATAAAGCTTAAGGCGCAGTTCGAATCAGGTTCAAACTAACATATTTTCAATACATATATAATTCTATAAGTTAGTATTTATTACAAAATATTTATTTGATATTTAATTGCCATATGTTATTAAACTCATAACTCATCATAACAACTGCTTTTATTTAATAGAAAATCCTAACTGAATTTATCTATATTAGCTTATTACAATTCTCATTTAGGCGCTTTTTACTGGATTTTTTTTTTCATGTGCTATTAGGGTATTTTTAAATTCTATACTGTATCTTTTCCTTTTCTGGTTAAGTAAAAGTAATTGTGTTTATTATTTTTATTATTAACTAATAAAATTAAATAATCCTCTCTGTTTAGAAGAAAAAATTCCCTTGATCCTTAAAGAACTAGCTTTATAAAAATTATTCACCTTTATTAAATGAAGGAATTCATTACAAAAAGAACAAAAATATACACAATGTGGAAATGTTAGGAATCTAATTACTCATATAACAACATATGAAATCTATAAATTATAAATTAATTATTTTATCATGTAGAAGCTAATTACCTTTTTTAATATTTAAAACACACATACATTAATAAGATGCTTATATGTTACGCTGTAGAATGCTAAAGGCTTTTTATTTACTAATTTCTTACTACTTTTATTTTTTCTTCATATTCAACATATAACAATTAATATTTTAATCTGAAATCTGATTTAAAACTTTTATGACAAATTAAGAATATTAAACTTAAGAATAGATAGTGATTTGGAGCGTTACTTTTGGATAAAGCTTAAGGCGCAGTTCGAATCAGGTTCAAACTAACATATTTTCAATACATATATAATTCTATAAGTTAGTATTTATTACAAAATATTTATTTGATATTTAATTGCCATATGTTATTAAACTCATAACTCATCATAACAACTGCTTTTATTTAATAGAAAATCCTAACTGAATTTATCTATATTAGCTTATTACAATTCTCATTTAGGCGCTTTTTACTGGATTTTTTTTTTCATGTGCTATTAGGGTATTTTTAAATTCTATACTGTATCTTTTCCTTTTCTGGTTAAGTAAAAGTAATTGTGTTTATTCATTTTATTATTAACTAATAGAATTAAATAATCATCTCAAATTAGAAGAAAAAATTCCCTTGAACCTTAAATCACTAGCTTTATAAAAATGTTCAGTTATTATATGAAGTAATTCCTTACAAAAAGAGAGAAAATATACACAATGTGGAAATGTTAGGTATCTACTTACTCATATAACAACATATGAAATCTATAAATTATAAATTAGTTATTTATACCATGTAGAAGCTAATTATCTTCTTTAATATGTAAAACATATACATTAATAAGATGCTTATATGTTACGTTGCAGGATGCTAAAGGCTTTTTATTTACTAATTTCTTACCACTTTTATTTTTTCTTCATATTCAATATATTATAACAATTAATATTTTAATTTGAAATCTGATCTAAAATATTTCTATGACAAATTTAGAATATTAAACTTAAGAATAGGTAGTGCCTTTGGATAAAGCTTAAAGCGCAGTTGGAATCAGAATCAAACTAACATATTTTCAATGCATATATAATTCTATAAGATAGTATTTATTACAAAATATTTTTTTAATATTTAATTGCTATATGTTATTAAAAACATAACTCATCATAACAACTGCTTTTATTTAATAGAAAATCCTAACTGAATTTATCTATATTAGCTTATTACAATTCTCATTTAGGCGCTTTTTACTGGATTTTTTTTTTCATGTGCTATTAGGGTATTTTTAAATTCTATACTGTATCTTTTCCTTTTCTGGTTAAGTAAAAGTAATTGTGTTTATTCATTTTATTATTAACTAATAGAATTAAATAATCATCTCAAATTAGAAGAAAAAATTCCCTTGAACCTTAAATCACTAGCTTTATAAAAATTATTCAGCTTTATTATATGAACGAATTCATTACAAAAAGAGCAAAAATATACACAATGTGGAAATGTTAGTAATCTACTTACTCATATAATAACATATCAAATCTATACATTATAAATTAATTATTTATATCACGTAGAAGCTAATTATATTCTTTAATATGTGAAACACATATACATTAATAAGATGATTATATGTTACGCTGCAGGATGCTAAAGGCTTTTTATTTACTAATTTCTTACCACTTTTATTTTTTCTTCATATTTAATATATTTAACATATTATACCAATTAATATTTTAATTTGAAATCTAATTTAAAATATTTTATGACAAATTTAGAATATTAAACTTAAGAATAGGTAGTGCCTTTGGATAAAGCTTAAAGCGCAGTTGGAATCAGAGTCAAACTATCATACATATATAATTCTTTCAATACATATATAAAATATTTATTATAAAGTATTTATTTGATATTTAGTTGCCATATGTTATTAAACCCATAACTCATCATAACAACTGCCTTTATCTGATAGAAAATCCTAACTAAATTTCTCTATACTAGCTTACTACATTTTTCATATAGGAGTTTTTTATTCGATTTTTCTTTCATGTGCTATTAGGATATTTTTAAACTCTGTAATGTATCTTTTATCTTTTTTGGTTAAGCAGAAGAAATCGTGTTTATAATTTTATTAATTAAAAAATTAAAAGTTCCTCTCTAATTAGAATAAAAACTTTTCTTGATAATTAACGAACTAACTTTATAAAAATTATTCAGCTTTATTACATGAAGCAATTCATTACAAAAAGGGCAAAAATATACAACATGTGGAAAGGTTAGGAATATACTTACTCATAAAACAACATATGAAATTTATAAATTATAAATTAATTATTTATATCATGTAGAAGCTAATTATCTCCTTTAATCTGCAAAACACATATACATTAATTCGATCATTATATTTTAAACTGTAGCATGCTAAAGGCTTTTTTAATATTTAATTTCATAACAATTTTATTTTTTCAAATTCGACATATTAAACCAATTAATGTTTTAATTTGAAGAAAGGAGTAGATATTTAATCATTTCATATAAGAACTTAGTTTAAAATATAAATTTCAAAAGCAAGTTTTTTTGTAGGTAAGTGATTTTTTTATGGTGTATATTTTTAGGCAATTTTTAATAGTTTACTTTTTGAATAAGAATATATAAATATATAAATTTAATTAAACCAGAGTGCAATTAAAGAACTATGTATTCTTAAAGGTTTAGAACGGTTTATCTTAAGATGAACAGCAAAATGTTGTCATATTAGAGATTTTAATAGGACAACATTGACTTTAAGGGCAATCGGTGCCCTTGATGTAAAAATCTTTTTAATAGGTGTGAAGTAAAAATGAGTAATAATGATACAACCAAACTTTTAATACATGATTAGAAGGGTAAACTCTAGCATTTAAATAAAATACTCTTCAACTTCAAACACAAAAAATAAAGTTATTTATTATTTTGTTCTTTATAATACATTAATAAAACCTATATAAGAACCTTAAGTTAGAATTTTATAAATAAAAAGCACATTCTACTTCTCCGAAACAAGTGTAGAAATATGTTTAAACGAGTTAATTTTAGGAATATTATAATGCTAAAAGTAACATATAACCACAAAATATATTGCACAAGTTAGCGCATAAAATATTCAGTAGATTAATGCAAAATATTCATACACAATTTCCTTAACAAATTCACATTAAATTTTTCAAAAGTTTATGTTTAAGAAAAAAGATTGTTTTGATAAAAATTTTAAACTTATATTTCCAACAAAAGTATCTTTAAAGCTCTGTATTAAAATGATGTTGAAATATATATGAAGTTAAAATGTGTTTTCAAATTTCACTACGTTTTTCTGTACGTACTTCTGAAAGAATTATGAAATATTCGACAGATGCAGTTGGATAAAAGAATTATCTAAATAAAATTAAGTAAAAAGTATTTTCAGATGTAATGTTTTATTAGAACACTTATTAGTGTTAAAATAATGTTATAAAGTAACACAGAAGTTATCTCTTAAAAAATCTATTGAAACGTAATTTTTTTTTTTACTGAACTTGTTTTAACGTTTGTATGTCCTTCTCAATAAAGTATATTTATATTAAATATACGCCCATATTTTATTCATATTTAAAAAAAAAATTGTAGTTATTAAATTATGTAAATATATTTTGAAAATGTAATAAAATTTAGCTATATATATTTAATGATTATATTAAAAATATAATAACATACAATAATCATAAAAAAACTGAAAGGGGAAAGAGTGGGGTATTAGAACACTACCTCAAAAACTTTTGTCATTAAGTGTTCAATAATTTTTACAGAAATTAGAAATATTTATCTCAAAATAAATCTAGAGAAAAAAGAGAGACTTCGTGAAATCTCATTATCGTATGTGTAGTGTCAAACAAAGGCTATTTCTTTTTAACGATATAAATCATATAAAACGTACATTGGCTTAATGCGAATAAAATAATTAAACTCATTGTTCAATGAATTGTGTTGCATGTGTTTAAAGATACAAAAATAAAGACTAGATATAAAATTGTGTCATGTAATGCTGAAACGGTAATTTTTTGAGTAAACTTGTTTTAACACTTGTATACCCTTGTAATTAAAACATTTTAATAATAAATATATGTTGATATTTTATTCATATATTTTAAAAATTTATAGTCACTAGAGTATGTCAATATATTTTGAAAATGTAATAAAAATTAGCTAGATATATTAAATGGTTAAATGAAAAATATAATAACATACAATAATCATAAATATAACTGAAAGGAAAAGAGTGTGGTATCATAAAGCTACCACAAAAACTTTTGTCGTTAAGTAGTCAATAATTTTTACAGAGATTAGAAATGTTTATCCAAAATAAATCTAGAGAATAAAGAGAGACTTCGTAAAATTTCATTTCCCTATGTGTAGTGTGAAACAAAGGTTATTTCCTTTTAACGATATAAATCAAATCAAACGTATATTGGCTTAATACGATTGAACTAATTAAACTCATTGTTTAATGAATTCTTTTGCATTTGTTGAACATTCCGTATGCAACACATCAAGGAAAAAAAGTCTCCAAAAAATAAGCTAAAGGTTTACTTTTTCCAGGCCCAAAGAGTTCTATTATTTTTTACTTCACCCATAATCGACTAGAATGGAATATGGGAAACCCACCCTCGTACCGTTATTTACTTCCGGTTATAGATAGATATATAAAAAGATATTATAGATTGTTAATTTTTAATACACATAAAGGTCGGCAGGTCTCGATGTCGTAATAAATCCAATAAGAAATAATGGATTCTAAAAGTACAGATAAAAATATTCTTTGAGAGATTTATTTATATTTTTTACGGAAGTCATCCAAGATATTTAAGTGGTGCAGTTAGAGATACATCTGTTACACTGAAAGAAATACTTTGAAATAAAGATTTCTAAAGCCATGAAAAGCTATCAGCGTCTTTGTGTCTCGGGTAGAGATGCATATTTCAATAAACGTTAGTCATAGAGGGGTGACATTCCTAATAAACCGACCTGACTCTCCAATCGCAAAATTCCATGGGGAAAAGCACTAGCAAAAATGTACATTACATCCATTTTCGGAGAGTTTTTGGAGGTCGAATATTGCACGTGACAACCACTTTGAAGACATTATCGGTTTGGCGGAATTGTACGTGCGAACCACTTAGACGGTTAAAAATACAAATATAAAGACTTGAAATTAAACTGTGTGATATAATGCTCAAACGGTATTTTTTTGAGTAAATTTGTTTTAACACTTGTATGCCTTTCTCAATAACACATTTTTATAATAAATATACTTCGATATTTTATTCATACATTTTAAAAGTTTAAAATCACTAAATTATGTCAAAATATTTTGAAAATGTAATAAAATTTAGCTAGATATATTTAATGGTGAAATGAAAACAATAATAATATACAATAATCATAAAAATAAGTGTAAGGAAAAGAGTGTGGTATTGGAAAACTACCACAAAAACTTTTGCCATTAAGTAGTCAATAGTTTTTACAGCAATTAGAAATGTTTATCTTAAAATAAATCTAGAGAATAAAGAGAAACTTCGTAAAATCTCATTTTCGTATGTGTTGTGTCAAACAAAGGTTATTTCTTTTTAACAATATAAATCAGATCAAACGCATATTCTCTTAATGTAATTAAACTCATTGTCTTACATTTGTTTAACGATACAAAAATAAAGACTAGAAATGAAACTGTGTCATGTAATGCTCAAACGGTATTTTTTGAGTAAATTTGTTTTAACACTTGTATGCCTTTCTCAATAACACATTTTTATAATAAATATACTTCGATATTTTATTCATACATTTTAAAAGTTTAAAATCACTAAATTATGTCAAAATATTTTGAAAATGTAATAAAATTTAGCTAGATATATTTAATGGTGAAATGAAAACAATAATAATATACAATAATCATAAAAATAAGTGTAAGGAAAAGAGTGTGGTATTGGAAAACTACCACAAAAACTTTTGCCATTAAGTAGTCAATAGTTTTTACAGCAATTAGAAATGTTTATCGCAAAATAAATCTAGACAATAAAGAGAGACCTCGTACAAAATCTCATTTTCGTATGTGTAGTGTCAAACAAAGGTTATTTCTTTTTAACATATAAATCAGATCAAATGTATATTGGCTTAATGCGACTAAACTAATTAAACTCATTGTTCAATGAATTGTGTTGCACGTGTTTAAAGATACAAAAAATAAAGACTAGAAATGGCCGAACGATAGCTGATTGGTTAGGGTGCTAGCCTTCGGTGCCAGAATTCGTGGGTTCGAATCCCACAGTGGCATGGATGTTCGTAGCCGTTCGGAATCGGCTTTAAGCTGTAGGTCCCGGTCTCATTAGCCCTCGTGTTGCAAAAAGTAGACCGTAGCACTCCAAACCATAGTTAAAAGTCTAGAATTGAAACTGTGTCATATAATGCTCAAACGGTAATTTTTTTGAGTAAACTTGTTTTAACACTTGTATGTCCTTCTCAATAAAACATTTTCATAATAAATATACTTCGATATTTTATTCATACATTTTAAAAGTTTAAAATCACTAGATTATGTCAATATATTTTGAAAATGTAATAAAATTTAGCTAGATATATTTAATGATTAAATAAAAAATATAATAACATTCAATAATCATAAAAATAACTGAAGTTAAGAGACTGTAGTATTGGAAAACTTCCGCAAAAACTTTTGTCATTAAGTAGTCAATAGTTTTTACAGCAATTAGAAATGTTTATCTTAAAATAAATCTAGATAATAAAGAGAGACTTCGTAGAATCTCATTTTCGTATGTGTAGTGTCAAACAAATGTTATTTCTTTTTAACGATATAAATCAGATCGAACGCATATTCGCTTAATGCGACTAAACTAATTAAACTCATTGTTTAATGAATTGTTTTGCATTTGGTTAAACATACAAAAATAAAATAAAGACTAGAAATGAAACTGTGTCATGTAATGCTCAAACGGTATTTTTTGAGTAAACTTATTTTAACACTTGTATGCCTTTCTCAATAACACATTTTCATAATAAATATACTTCGATATTTTATTCATACATTTTAAAAGTTTAAAATCACTAGATTATGTCAATATATTTTGAAAATGTAATAAAATTTAGCTAGATATATTTAATGATTAAATAAAAAATATAATAACATTCAATAATCATAAAAATAACTGAAGTTAAGAGACTGTAGTATTGGAAAACTTCCGCAAAAACTTTTGTCATTAAGTAGTCAATAGTTTTTACAGCAATTAGAAATGTTTATCTTAAAATAAATCTAGATAATAAAGAGAGACTTCGTAGAATCTCATTTTCGTATGTGTAGTGTCAAACAAATGTTATTTCTTTTTAACGATATAAATCAGATCGAACGCATATTCGCTTAATGCGACTAAACTAATTAAACTCATTGTTCAATGAATTGTCTAGCATTTGTTTAAAGATACAAAACTAAAAACTATAAATGAAACTGTTAATTTTTTGAGTAAACTTGTTTTAACACTTGTATACCCTTGTAATTAAAACATTTTCATAATAAATATATGTTGATATTTTATTCATATATTTTAAAAATTTATAGTCACTAGAGTATGTCAATATATTTTGAAAATGTAATAAAAATTAGCTAGATATATTAAATGGTTAAATGAAAAATATAATAACATACAATAATCATAAATATAACTGAAAGGAAAAGAGTGTGGTATCATAAAGCTACCACAAAAACTTTTGTCGTTAAGTAGTCAATAATTTTTACAGAGATTAGAAATGTTTATCCAAAATAAATCTAGAGAATAAAGAGAGACTTCGTAAAATTTCATTTCCCTATGTGTAGTGTGAAACAAAGGTTATTTCCTTTTAACGATATAAATCAAATCAAACGTATATTGGCTTAATACGATTGAACTAATTAAACTCATTGTTTAATGAATTCTTTTGCATTTGTTGAACAGTATGCAACACAAAAAAAAAGTCTCCAAAAAATAAGCTATTACTGAGGCCAAAGAGTACTATGATTTTTTACTTATAATCGACTAGAATGGAATTAAACCCACCATAACGTTTATTTACTTCTTATAGATAGATATATAAAGATATTATAGATTGTTAATTTTTAATACACATAAAGGTCGGCAGGTCTCGATGTCGTAATAAATCCAATAAGAAATAATGGATTCTAAAAGTACAGATAAAAATATTCTTTGAGAGATTTATTTATATTTTTTACGGAAGTCATCCAAGATATTTAAGTGGTGCAGTTAGAGATACATCTGTTACACTGAAAGAAATACTTTGAAATAAAGATTTCTAAAGCCATGAAAAGCTATCAGCGTCTTTGTGTCTCGGGTAGAGATGCATATTTCAATAAACGTTAGTCATAGAGGGGTGACATTCCTAATAAACCGACCTGACTCTCCAATCGCAAAATTCCATGGGGAAAAGCACTAGCAAAAATGTACATTACATCCATTTTCGGAGAGTTTTTGGAGGTCGAATATTGCACGTGACAACCACGTTGTACGTGCGAACCACTTAGACGGTTAAAAATACAAAAATAAAGACTTGAAATTAAACTGTGTGATATAATGCTCAAACGGTATTTTTTTGAGTAAATTTGTTTTAACACTTGTATGCCTTTCTCAATAACACATTTTTATAATAAATATACTTCGATATTTTATTCATACATTTTAAAAGTTTAAAATCACTAAATTATGTCAAAATATTTTGAAAATGTAATAAAATTTAGCTAGATATATTTAATGGTGAAATGAAAACAATAATAATATACAATAATCATAAAAATAAGTGTAAGGAAAAGAGTGTGGTATTGGAAAACTACCACATAAACTTTTGTCTTAAGTAGTCAATAATTTTTACAGCAATTAGAAATATTATCTCAAAATAAATAAAAACTAAGAGAGACTTCGTACATCTCAGTTATTTCTTTTTAACGATATAAATCAGATGAAACGTATATCGTCTTAATGCGATTAAAATAATTAATTTATTGTTTAATAAATTGTCTTGCATGTGTTAAAGTACAAAAAAAAAGACTAGAAATGAAAGTGTGTCATATAATGCTCAAACGGTAATTTTTTGAGTAAACTTGTTTTAACACTTGTATGCCCTTCTCAATAAAACATTTTCATAATAAATATACTTCGATATTTTATTCATATATATTAAAATTTTATAGTCACTAAATTATGTCAAAATATTTTGAAAATGTAATAAAATTTAGCTAGATATATTTAATGGTGAAATGAAAACAATAATAATATACAATAATCATAAAAATAAGTGTAAGGAAAAGAGTGTGGTATTGGAAAACTACCACAAAAACTTTTGCCATTAAGTAGTCAATAGTTTTTACAGCAATTAGAAATGTTTATCTTAAAATAAATCTAGAGAATAAAGAGAAACTTCGTAAAATCTCATTTTCGTATGTGTTGTGTCAAACAAAGGTTATTTCTTTTTAACAATATAAATCAGATCAAACGCATATTCTCTTAATGTAATTAAACTCATTGTCTTACATTTGTTTAACGATACAAAAATAAAGACTAGAAATGAAACTGTGTCATGTAATGCTCAAACGGTATTTTTTGAGTAAACTTATTTTAACACTTGTATGCCTTTCTCAATAACACATTTTCATAATAAATATACTTCGATATTTTATTCATACATTTTAAAAGTTTAAAATCACTAGATTATGTCAATATATTTTGAAAATGTAATAAAATTTAGCTAGATATATTTAATGATTAAATAAAAAATATAATAACATTCAATAATCATAAAAATAACTGTAAGACAAAGACTGTAGTATTGGAAAACTTCCGCAAAAACTTTTGTCATTAAGTAGTCAATAGTTTTTACA
Source organism: Pardosa pseudoannulata (assembly GCA_032207245.1). Taxonomy (NCBI): domain Eukaryota; kingdom Metazoa; phylum Arthropoda; class Arachnida; order Araneae; family Lycosidae; genus Pardosa; species Pardosa pseudoannulata. The sequence continues at coordinate 94,283,247 of CM063506.1, forward strand.
GCAATTAGAAATGTTTATCTTAAAATAAATCTAGATAATAAAGAGAGACTTCGTAGAATCTCATTTTCGTATGTGTAGTGTCAAACAAATGTTATTTCTTTTTAACGATATAAATCAGATCGAACGCATATTCGCTTAATGCGACTAAACTAATTAAACTCATTGTTCAATGAATTGTCTAGCATTTGTTTAAAGATACAAAACTAAAAACTATAAATGAAACTGTGCCATACATCGCTCAACCGGCAACTTTTTTTCTTTGTAAAAATTCACAAATAGAATTTATTACTCCGTTCCATTTTAACTCTAAATTTGTTTTAATATGATTAAAACTTTTAATTATTGACTTAAAAAAGTTTTTATATCAAACTATGTAATTACCTTAACAAAAGTTTTTATATTAAACTATATAATTATCTTAACAAAAGTTTTTATATTAAACTATGTAATTATCTTAACAAAAGTTTTTGTAGTTAACTATGTGATTGTCTTAATGGTATTACTTATTTTAAAACTTTTATTTCTATGTCTATTTCTTTCCACGTAACAAAGTTACATATGTGTAAGCATGTTCGCATTTATTTAAAATATTTAACAATTAGTTTAAAAAATGCATTTTTCCTTTTTAATGTGGCATACCCTATGCACAGCCATTTGTGATTTAATGGTATTAAGAAGTATATTAATTAAAGGTGAATATTCCAAAATATTTTTTCAATTTTTTGACGTAGTGTTACAAAATTTTTAATTTATGTACATTAATGATGTACTATTAATATCTCTAAATATTATTTTCAAAGCTTTAGATCTTAGATTTTCCCAATTTGTTAAAATGCTCATTCAGATTTAATTTTCTTTTTTTTTCTTTCAATTTTACTAATTGTTTAAAATTGTGTTTCAAAAAAAGTTTTTTTTAACAATAAATTAATTAGTGAACTAAAAGGAAAAAAATACATTTATGAAAAATAATGATTTTTTGAAACATGATAGATTTTAACTTCCTAAAATTGAAACTAAAATTCAAAAGTAGGGATTAAGTTTTATATTTTAATGTATTAACTAATTTATTTCTCTGCATATTACGATTTATTTTAACCTGTTTTATTCATATTATATATTTTAGAAGAAAATAAAAATTTTATTAGGTTTTTTGGACTACAAATTTGTAGTAATTTATGAAATCTAAGGTCAGCAATGTCTTTAAGGAATACGGAAAGAATAAAATTTTTATAAAAAATATAACTTTAAATATACTTTTATACACTATTGTTTCTTTATAAATATATTTTAATTCTGTTAAACTTATAATTATTCAATATTTATGCAGTGTTCTCAGTAAGGTTGAGCATATAAGATTAAGAGAACAGGAATAAAAATTTTTATAGATAATCTGGTTGGTTTTAAGTAATTTGAAATTATAAAGTTTTCTTAGGGTATCTGTAAAAGATAAATCTCGAAAAAAAGTTTTTTACTCCTTTATTATGCATTGCACAGCAAACAGGATAAATAAAATTTAACATCCTAATTTCACTCACTATCTCAAATTAAAATAAAGAAGTATGTATATTTCCTAGATGGTCCAAAGGCTTATTGCCAAAATTAATATGAATTGCCGAATTACCATGAGTCTATACATTTATAGTGTATGTTTTCTTGAATTACATAATTACATTAATTCTTTAGTTACAAAATTTATAACTTTACATAAAGGTCTTCCAGTATTACATATTCAGCTAATATTTTCTGTATTTCAGATTAGTGAGATTTTGAGTTAGTATGCAGTTACAATTAGGAACTGTACTCAATTTATTAAAAGAATAAATTCGGTAATAGTAATATGAATAATAATTATAATAATAATTGTAATGAATATTATTCATTAAATGTGTAATAATGATATATATTATGATTATCAAATAAGAAAAATCAATTGAAAATTTATTTTATAAAGACGATATTTTTTTCAAGTATAATCCTAAAAACGTGAATAAAAGTATTTTAAGAAAATGTTAAAAGATTTTTAAACAATAATGCGAAGCATATTCGTTTTACGGTATCTATAATTGTAGTGCATTACCCAAAAATAAAGCTCCAAAATAATTCAAGATTCTCAAGCAAGAGAATAACAGAGCAAATGGAAATATCGTCTAAAGTACATTAATAGATTGAGATATAATATCTAAGTTCATTAAATTTTTAATTATTCCAAATTGATCTGCTATAACTCCTGAACTCATCCCTAAAATAAAAAAAAAATAAATGTAATTCTGAAAATCCGAGATGAACTGTTTTTCTTTTTCATTTTTAACACAGTTAATTTTCATTCCATTAACACACTCTATTTTCAACCCATCTGAATATTTATTTTTGGATAAAATAAATGTTGAGTTTATCTACCGTATTAGAGAGATTAACGAAATCATTTTAGCAATATGTTGCAAAATTAATTTTAAAATTTTGAGCAAGAAAAGTGAAAAGAAAAATAATAATAAAACCGGCTCCAAAACACCTGCTTAGAAAAATGAAACTCACTGCTAAAAGGCAAATAGAAATTATTGTGAACGTGTTATTTCAAAATAGATTTCTTTTTTATATAACACAAAAGAAAGCTCAAAAGAACTCGTTGACGTTAGTATTTGATTTCAATGAAATTTAACCTTATTTGAAAGTCAAATTTCATTAAGTTTGGAACTTTATTCAAAACAGATAGCAAGGAATGCTTTAAATTTACATTTTCGTTTTATTCTCAGAAACAATAAGGTGTACACAAAAAGGAGAGCGTCAGATATTGCAAATATACACCAGGTGGTAGCGCAAATGAAAATAAAATGTATGTATAGATAATTGCAATGAATATTACCATCTTATTTGTATTAGATATTGTTATTATTTAGAAATGTTTATTTAGAGAGTAATTTAACCTTTTATTAAGAGATTTTCATATTTTTAAGTACTTAAATAAATCAACACATATGTGTTTTTAAATTATTTAACTTTTTAAATACTGTTAAAATAACAGAATACTTATTTTCGCTTTTCCAGCTGAACCAGTATTTAATTATTTATTTTTAGAGAGGTTTATAAAAAATTTATCAACTAATAGTATATGTTTTTGTGACATATAATCTAAAACACATAAAGATCAATTTAAAGTTAATGGCTAAGATTTTTGTAACTTCTTTAAAAAATAATATAATAATACTTGCATAGAATGGATTTAAATATTATATATACCATATTAATATATCCATTGCGAATTTAAACGAATTTTAATTAAAGTATTATTGTAAAATAGAGAAACATGCATATTTTTAATCGTTACCTGAAAAGTCGAAATATATAAGCATATATACTGTATGTTTGCTTAGATTATCCATCCGGGTTATTGGTATGAAAATGATAATTTTTTCTAAGTGTTAAAGTCACTTAGACATACAGTTTTCAACTGATTCCAGGTGACTAGAAATATTCAAGCCAGTAACTTGCATCTCTTTCTAAATATTAATAATTTATTATTCTAAGCAATTTTGTAACCATAATACTAAATATTATCATATTTTAGTAAATGATAGTTACTATGAATGTACTGAGAACATTAAGGAATCTCAATCCATAGTAAATATTTAAATAAAAGTAATCAACATATAAGTGTATTTAAAATATTTACTTTTTAACTAGTGATAAAATAACAGAATATTGAATTTCGCTTTTCTAGTGAACGAGTATTTATTTATTAATTTTATTGAGGTATATAGTAAATTTATCACTTAAAGGTATATGCATTTGTGATATATAATCTAAAACTCTTAATTGAAGATTGTTGTACCTATTGTAATAATAATTGCATTCATTAAACAATAATGGATTTTGAATATTATATTTACCACATTAATGTATCCTTTGCGAATTTAATAGAATTTTAATTAAAGTATTATTTTAAAATAGAGAAACATGCAGATTTTTAATCGTTAGATGAATAATCCCCTATATAATAATAGCCTAAGTTATCTGTCAGCAAATTTATGAAGCAGTTGGACCTCTAATGGATACAGGCATCCATTCAAAGCGAATAAAGTTTATCTTCTCCTAAACTATCGATCCGATTCTAAAATAAATTGGTATAAATATGCTACATATCCCAGAAAAAGATACTGTCGTCTTTAAAACGTTCGAAATCCACCTCTTCGCCCCTTTTCGAGAGTTTAATGTCGTTATTTCAAGCCCTATTTTCCCCGGTTAAGAGCAGGCGATTAAATTTAACCATTTATCACTTAATAAATTGGAAAAATAAAAACATTTCTAGCATTGTGACGTCATTCCTTTAACCATCTCATTTAATCATTTCATATTTTAAATTATTTAAATATCGTCTACACTATTATAATATCTTTTATTACTGAACTTAGATATTACGTAAGTTATTTTCTTTTACATTTGGCTTAAATAATAGATTAGGTACATATGTGATAATTTTAAATTTAATCATCGATTATTTTTTGTTGCAATGAAAATTTTATCATCGGTATTAACAATAAATTCTTTTCATATAAGTCTAGAAGTCTATTTTACGGACTACTAAATATCTAACTTTTAATTTATATATTTGGAAATTAAGAAGTTTGTTCGTTTGTGAGTTTGTTTGTTATACATAACCGCATGGTTTGACTAAATGAATTCAATGTGATTCTAAACTGCATTACAGGATCGGGATACTTTAGAGATGACGATAAATAAATTATTGAGAGTGAATCAGATAATGCTCAGCCAAAAAACAAACCATTTTTTACCTGCCTCATTGGGTTCTTAACAGTTCTGGAATATTAAAAAAAAATTCTAATTCCGTCATATGATGGGCTACATGCTAGTGGAAATATAATAGAGTATATACTGTATGTTTGCGTAGATTAACCATCCGAGTTTAGTTGTATCACAATGGTAACTGTTTTTCTACATATTAAAGACCCTTAGACTTACAGTTTTAAACTGAATTCAGGTCACTATAATTATTCAACCAGCAACCTGTACCTCTTTTTAAATATTAATAATTAATTATTCTAAGCAATGTTGCAGCCATAATAATAAATATTATCATATTTAAGTGAATAATCGTTACTTTATATGCATTTGAAGAATTGAAAAATTTCAATCCATAGTAAATATTTAAATAAAAGGAATCAACATATATGTGTTTTTAAAATATTTACTTTTTTAACTATTAATAAAAGAACGTAATACTTAGTTTCTCTTTTCCAGCTGAACCAGTATATCATTATTTAATTTTTAGAGAGGCATATAGTAAATTTAGCATATGTATATGTTTTTGTGACATATATTCTAAAACCCATAAACTTGTATTCAAAGTTGTTAATGGCAAAGATTATTGTACCTTCATTAAAAAATAATATGTTAATGCTTGTATTCGTAAATAAAAATGAATTTTAAATATTTTATTTACCACATCAATGTATACTTTGTGAAATTAAACGAATTTTAATTAGAGTATTATTGTAAAGTAGACAAACACACATATTTTTATTCGTTACCTGAAAAGTCGAAAGATAAAAGCTTATATACTGTATGTTTGCGTAGATTAACCATACGGGTTTAGTTGTATTACAAATTTCTAAGCTTTAAAGACACTTAGACATACAGTTTTAAACTTATTCCAGGTGACTCTAAATATTTAAGCCAGCAACATGCATATATTTCTAAATATTAATAATTAATTATTCTAAACATTGCTTTAACCATAATACTAAATTTTACCATATTTAAGTAAATGATAATTACTATGAATGCATTGAAAGAATTTAAAGAATCTCAATCCATAGTAAATTTTTAAAGTAAAGGAATCAACATATATGTATTTTTAAAATATTTACTTTTTTAACTAGTGATAAAATAACAGATTACTCAGTTTTGCTTTTCCAGCTGAACCAGTATTTAATTATTTAATTTTTAAAGAGGTATATAGTAAATTTAGCATATGTGCATGCTTTTGTGATATATATTTTAAGATTGTAGTACCTTATTTAAAAATGATTATGTTAATGCTTGTATTCGTAAATCAAAAATTAATTTTAAGTATTATATTTATCACATCAATGTATCCTTTGTGAAATGTATCCCTTTTTAAACGAATTTTAATTAGAGTAGTATTGAAAAGTAGAGAAACATTCAGATTTTTAATCTTTACCGGAAAATTTGAAATATAAAAGTGTATATCCTGTATATTTGCTTAGATTATACATCCGGGTTTAGTTGTGTCACAATGATAATTTTTTAAGTATCAAAAGCACTTAGACTTACAGTTTTAAAATGATTCCAGGTGACTTTAAACTTTCAACCAGAAACCTGTATCTCTTTCTAAGTATTAATAATTAATTATTCCAAGCAGTGTTGCAACCATAATACTAAATATTATCATATTCAAGTGAATGATACTTCCTATGTATGCATTGAAAGCATTCAAGAACCTCAATCCATAGTAAATATTTAAATAAAAGGAACCAACATATATGTGTTTTTAAAATATTTACTTTTTTAACTAGTCATAAATTAACAGAATACTTAGTTTCACTTTTCCAGCTGAACCAGTATTTAATTATTAATTTTTTGTGGGGTATATAGAAAATTTTGCACCTGATGGAATATTCATTTGTAACATACAATCTAAAACTCATAAAGAGCTATTAAAAATTTTTAGTGGCGAAGATTGTTGTACCTATTGTAATAATAATTGCATTCATCAAACAATAATGGATTTTGAATATTATATTTTCCCCATCAACGTACGATATCCTTTGCGAAATTAAATGAATTTTAATTAAAGTAATATTGTAACGTAGAGAAACATGCAGATCGTTAACTGAACAGTCAAAATATAAAAGTGCATAACTTGTATATTTGCTTCGAATATCCATATATGTTTAGTTGCATTAGTGATAATTTTTTTCTTAATGATAAGTTTTAAAGACACTTAGACTTACAGTTTTAAACTGATTCCAGTTGACTATAAATATTCAAGCCAGCAAACTGTATCTCTTTCTAAATATTAATAATTAATTATTCTAAGCAATTTTGTAACCATAATAATAAATGTTATCATATTTAAGTAAATGATACTTACTATGAATGTTACTATGAATGCATTAAAAGCATTGATGAATTTTGATCCATAGTAATTATTTAAATAAAAGAAAAAAAATGAAGAGCTGTTTAAAAATGTCATTTTAATTCGTTTTTATATAGAAAGAAGATAAATTAATCTGACTTTGGTATTTTTAAAAATAAAAATTATAAATTCTTTAAAAATTCAAAAAATAAAAAGTGGATAATGGATCTTTTAGTTAATATTTAAAAAATATTGCTTTTAATTAAACATCCAAAGAACAAATTAAAGAATATCTATTCATAGTTTTCTATATGCAGTTGAAATAGAATTTGAGATAAACCACAACCTGGAACAAATAGATAATTTAATTGTCCTGGATTCTGATTTAAGATGGGAAAGATAAAAAAGGGTGAGCGATTTATAATGAATTTTCTCATAGGAATGTACGAATCTCAACTGGTATTTACCAGTTGAGATATAACAAGCAATAGTTAAATAGAAAATTATATATAAAAGAAGGTTTTCTTTAATGAAACATAAAACAAACCTGAAATTAGTGTGTGATTTTTGAAAAGAGAAGTCGGAATTAAAAATTGCATTGGTCCCAATTTCCCCCTTTCCCTCCCTTAACTTTCCTTAATTTTTAACTAAAACAACATAAAATTACTAAAAGTATACTCTATCTCTCTCTCTCTCTCTCTCTTTCTATATATATATATATAGAGAGAGAGAGAGAGAAACTACTTTCTGTTTCACTGTCAGATGAACTCTCAATTAAAAAAGACGTATCCATTGAATTATAATTTTAGACCTTCAGGTAACTGAATAAAATCAATCTACAAAATCCTATTAGCACTGGAATCGAAGTGAGCATAAACCTGCAAGCGGTCAGCAAAAATGCAACACGTGGGGTGAATAAATTTTTCATAGAACCCAAAAATTAATTCTCACCCCACGTGATTGATATCCTTTTCTTAAGTGATTTCAAAAGATATTTAATACTTAACCTTAACTCTATACATTTACTTATATTTGTATTTTAAATAAAACCCATTTCCCTTGTACAAAATATTTGCCAGTTTCAAAGATTTTATGAATTAATTGCAAAATATATATTCTTTTCTCAAGAAAACTATCAATACATTTCGAGGATACTGTCAGGAGTTCGGAGAATGAGTGAGTATGTGAGGGGTGAAAGGCAAGAGCTGAAGAATAGAGTAGGGCAGGTGCCAAATAATCCCCAGAGTATTGCAGTGAAACGTGCCATGAGCGCCTGAATAGTTTGACGACACGTAAACGGCGTGACAAATTTCAAACAGACCACCTGCGTCGAGAGGGTGACGGCCGTGCCGAAATAAGACTAGATACAACGAACGAGAACGGGTCGACAGGTCCGTTTTTGAACAGGAATTCGCTGTCGAACCCCCGTCGACGCGTCCGTTCAGTGGGTTAATACATAAACTTCTCTCTGTGCCAATCTCTAGCAGATTTTTAGAAAAAGTTTGTTGTGCAGCATAGCCTTGGCCGAAGATGTCTACTACGCGATTAGCAACCCCTCTTGAACTCTTTATTACATTACCAATTAAACAAAAACATTTAATAAAATGTATTTTTTGTTTATATTTAATTTCTGAGGGTGGGGATTATACTACCCCTGGAATCATCTACGATAATATTGAAAATTCAATTCAATGGCAGCTATTTGTTATCAAAAGTTGAAAAGCATATTGAGTTGCCAAAGGTTAAATCCCATTCTTATATGACGAGTATTCTATATTATAATTTCCAATATCGACCACACTTAGAAACCGTTTTTGACATATGATTTCTTACTCTGAATATAAGCAATACCTACTAGTATAAAACATACTTAAGGTCACCTGAAAAAGTCCGTTAATGTTGTCATTTTCATTTACGAGAACAAAACATTCTGTGAATGGCATGGGCCTCTGAAATCATTAATTCCAAGAGAAGATATAGGTCTGCTAATCGTCGCCACAATTTTTATGTACTTTCATATATGAGATAAACACAAATATTATTCCATGTCGAATAAGATATGAAGAAGCCAGATTTATTTTCTTCTGAGGTGATCATCAAAATGTAATTAAATGTAAAAATATTTTCCATACATTTTAAAAACTATTGCTGAGTGACAAGGTACCACTGATGTTTTCTTGAATTAGATTTTTCCTCCGGTTGTTCTCCAGCTGGTTTCCAGGAATTTCTTTATCAGTCAATCGGATTATCTGAGCAACACTCGCAATCCCCCCCTCTTTGGTGCTTCTTTCATTGTTCACTTCCAGTATGGTACTATGGGAGGGAAATACCAGAGAGTACCAAGCCTTTTGTTAAAGAGAAGTGATATTCTAGCCCTTTGCATGCTTTCATTTCTTGGATTGGCTGTAATTGCTGAAATCTATCGGTCAGGAGAGTGGGGTATGTGTGTAGAGGTGTAGCATTGAATGAACTACGCAGAATTGGAAAACAACGTGTATCGCTCACATGTGAAACACGTTCTGTTCTTTTTTTCTGGACATCACGTCGTGGCAGTACCAGTCGTTTATTTGCGAATTTTTGTTAAAAATGGCGAAAAGAAAAGCTCTAAAAGAACTTAAATTAAAGGAGAAAGTGGATCTTCTTAATTTTCTGGAAAGCAGCAGCCAAAGACAAACAGCAGAAAAATTTGGTGTGTGTAAGACAACTGTGAGCAGCATTTTAAAATGCAAGGAAGAATATCTGGAAAGATATTCTTCCGAAAACGGGGAACTTCAAAGAAAAAGGAGAATAACGTGTCTCGACGCTGTGAATGAAGAGACATTTCATTGCTTTACAGAGATGAGATCAATTAATGCAAGAATATCGGGGCCTATGCTTCAGGAAATAGCAAAAAAAATTTGCAAAAGAATTCGAAATTGACGACTTCCAAGCGTCAGCAGGTTGGCTTGAAAAATTCAAACTACGATACGAGATTTCTCAATACGTTTTGTGTGGGGAATCGAATGAGGTTTCAGCTGAAGTTTATTGAAAAATTCCAAGAGTTTGCTAAAGGTTTTAGAGATGAAGACATCTTTAATGCTGATGAATGTGGTCTCTTCTTTAAAGCAATGCCTGACTAATGCAAGTCTAGCAATGCAAGTCTAGTAATGAAGGGTGACTCTTGCAAAAGAGGAAAACTTTTAAAACAGCTTTTTACTGTTCTTCTATGCGCTAGTATGACAGGAGAAAAATTGAAGCCTATGGTGATCGGCAAAACCCAGTGCATTTAAAAATGTAAAACCTAAAGACCTTCCTGTTTTTTGGAGAACGAATAAATCCACTTGGATGACCAGTGCTTTATTCGAAGAGTGGGTTAGAGGAATTGAAGCAGAAATGAGGAAAAAGAAGCGGTCTATTCTACTTACCGTGGATAACTGCCCCAGCCACCCAAAAGTGAATAATCTCACAAATGTGAAGGTAAAATTTTTGCCTCCAAACACAACTTAGAAAACCCAAACTTTATTTTATTAGATTGGAGATATATTTATTACATAATTAAAACATCATTGCATGTAATTGCAACTTATTTTATGTAAAATATTTCAGTTAAGAATTTGACATCTTCACTTGTAACTGGAATCATTTATTTATTTATTTATTTAGTTTTACAAATAATACTTGTTTTCAATGATGATAGTAGAAACGTACTTAGATAAGATTCATAAAATAATCTTGAACAAATTCTAATATATTTTTATATTTTCTGAATAACAAATACTGGAAGTAACTTCCTGACTTGCACATGAAGTAAAACACACTTTATGAAATAAATTGGGTAAATACGTTTTTAATCTCTAAGCAGATTCTTATACAGACTTCCAAAGATGTTTGGTAAATTTCTCTTTATTACCAAGTAAAATCCTAACAAATTATACCGACTACTGTAGGTTACAGCGATCTTTAAAATGTTGATGATCTATAAAATGTAAAGCATATATGGGTGTTTCTTAATGTCAAGTTCTACAGATTAAATACGTATATATTTTAAGTTTATGAATGTAGATACTACTTTATTTAGACATTATACAAAACGATTATCCAAAGCATTCATATGTCAGAATGCATTTGTAAATTAAACTCTGATTACGTTTTGAGCCTAAATTTTTCTACGACAAGTAAGGATACATATGTAAATGAAAGAATATATATCATGCTTTGTGGAAATACTAATTTTGATATTGTGAAAGTAAAAGTTATTCTCTCAAAATTATTAAGCAAATTTACAATAAGTTTTTATTCTTAAATAGCTTGATTTTATATATATCAGCTAATGATGTAATATATGTGTAAAATATATTCTATATGCATACTATATGTATATATATATATATATATATATATATGTATATATATATATATATATATATATATATATATATATATAATATATATATAATATATATATATATATATATATATATATATATACATATATATATATATATATATATATATATATATATATATATATGTGTATGTGTGTGTGTGTGTGTGTGTGTGTGTGTGTGTGTGTGTGCGTGCGTGTGTGTGTGCGTGTGCGTGTGTGTGTGTGAGTGAGTGTAAGTATGAGTTTGAGTGTGTATAAGTGATTACTAAATCAAAAATTTCTCTTTCATCTTAAAAATTCAAAAAGAAATATGTACATAAACTTTGTTATATACATCTAAGTAATTAATGATTGTTTTTTATGTTTTAAACATTGTACATTGTGTCAAACGACATTAAATTCTCTTTTTGTAGCAGTACTAAAAACTTGGTTAAAAAAATTCAAACAGAACTGGATTTAAATGTTAGCAGCTTTATAATAGACTGATAATAAAGTTAAATAAACAAGAACATAATTGCAACACTGTATACAGTTTTCTTGCATTATAAAACCATAGTACTTATTGCATACATATAAAATCCACTTACAAATCCTTACAACAGAATTTGTAAAACAATATTTGATCTCCAGTAAAATTTCAGAATCTGCAATTACAAACGTAGAGTCCTTTAAACACAGCTGAATCTGTTTCAATTATTTCGATTCCAGAGTAAATTCTAGAGGTAATTCTGGGAGTTTCATAACAGGTAACGAATACACAGTGAAGCAAATAGTGAAATTACAACTTTAGTGGCCCAGCAGTGACAATGGAGACCTATAGAAATATCAGTAAGGTTGTCTTTTGTAATATTGTATAGTCTGTCAAATAATGCAGAGTTCTGTACTGCAGAGGACCTTTATAAACTTGGTAAACAAGACAATCTGATATATCGTGCGTTTATAGCATTGTAATTTAAATTTCTAAAGTTAAGCTATATATATTTTGGAAGTTTAGGTATGTCAGAGATATTTTATTATGGTTCACTGCGAAGTCAGTTTCAAAAGCTTTCATGTGTTTGAATGAATTTTCATGTTATAGAAAATTTTGATTATGCATCGAGCAAAGTTTTGATCCTACAGTGTTTCGGCTATGCAACATACTATATCAAATGTTTGTCCGGGCTATGTATGTACATTAATTTAAGTATTCTTAATATGCATATTCATTGTAAATATGCAGATATTTGTATTTTTGATTGAAAACATATTTCTTAAATTATAATTAGCTTTAATTTTCAATTTTAATAACCCAAAATTCTTGAATGAATGATATATGAAAGTGTATATATACCATCTTCTAACTTTATAAAGATTTTTTTCTTAGGTCAACAATTTAAAGTGTCATTTTTTTGTAGTAATGTTATGTTAAAAAATATTTAGGGGGTGAGATTAATTTCTAAAAAAGCAATTCATTTAACATGGTATCTAAAATAAATTTGATTTTAAAGACCATTTTTTGTGAGAAGTCTATTTAATAATAGATTGGAAAATATCTTCCCATTGACACTTAAAAATTAATAAAAATTGTGGGAAGTGTACTTCCCACTGCTTTATAAAGGGTTATAGGACTCAGTGTTCAGTTTTAGCATCTCCTAAAAATATCTCTAAAACTTAACTCATAGTTATGATATGTAGTGATCCCAAATATTAATTTTGCTCTCTGTCCATTAAGCATTAGTTTTAAACTCACATCCAGAATATCTTTCAATAGGTAGGAATTTCCTTTTCTATACTGGAATTCTTGGTTTTTAATCCCAATATTGCATTATTGTTAATAGTTTTTCGGAAATGGCTTTAAGCAGTATGTCCCAGTCTCATTAACACTCGTAAGAAAAATAGTAGACAACAGTGTTTCAAACCAAACCAGACCAAAATTGACTATTGTAATAAGTCTGAAATTAATCTGTAGAGAGTTAAAATGACAAAGCATGTCATCGAAGATGGATTATTTAAGGTACCTTCTATCAGGTTTAGATATTGGTAAAACTAAGTATCTAATAAAATCATTCACTATTACTAAATAGTGGTTAATGTTACTACTAAAAAGTTAATATTCTCTAATATTAATTAGTTTGAAACACAAACTTTGACAAAACCAGATGAGATCCATTTCGCAATTTTTGTCAGTAAAGTTTACAGATCAATTCTTGGTGGCACTAAAGAATATAACATTTTGAAAAGTCTTTACTACTTACAGATTTATGAATTTTATAAAGTTTCAGACATAATAAAGTATTTAAAAATCAATAGACTTAAGCAGACTGTTTATGTTTTACGAGTCAGCAACTGAAACCTAAAAAAAGATATTTTGGCTGTACAGCATGTGTAGTAATAAAGACGAAGAACAAAGATAAGATGGTAGGATCAGGTAAACAAGGACTTCAAGAAATTGAAAGCCAGTACCTGAAAAAAAAGCGTCACTCAGCAGGCTGGTTAAAGTTTTCATCAAAGACCTTGGCTCATCCTGGGCTATCGAGCTTGTGATGATGAGGAGAAGGATGATATTAATTACATGGAGAAGAATCAAAAATTGAAAACTGTGACGGAATTGGCATTTGAATTTACTGGGTACAGATGCATTATAGCCGCCGGGTTTTTTTCTCGCCAAACTTGGCGATTTTGTGTGGCAAACTTGGCGATTTTGGGGGCGATGACTAGGTTGTTGTATATGCCCAAACTTTTTAGGGGAATATGGAAGCTATTGGTGCACGTGATTTTTGACGTCATTACCCGGCTATCTATGCAAATTTTCTGTTCTAATATTCTTTTCGTTCCAGACTTGGATTAGTAGGTTGTCTCGTAGGTAGGTAAGTTATTTTTGGTATTTAGTTATGGCGGACGTTCTTATTTCGGTTTTAACTATTTGTAGCATTGTGAAGAAATATCAGGAAATTCTTACACCTGAGGTTGGATTTGCATTTCATTCAAAACGTCACGTTTGAGGGGATGATGGAATTCCGAATTTGAGTTTTTTTTATGTATTTGGTTAGTGGGATTTAGTTAATTTAGTTATGACAAGTAAAGTTATTTCGGTTTTGAAATTGTTAAAAAATATTAAAATATTCTAAATCAAACAAGAAGTTTTGGTTTGAAACATTTTGTTTTTGCTGTCATCGTTTTCTGAGATTTAGTTAATTTAGTTATGAGGAGTAAGTTATTTCTGTTTTGAAATTGTTAAAAAGTATCAAAATATTCTAAACCAAACAAGATGCTTTGGTTTGGAACATTTTGTTTTTGTTCTTATCATTTTCTGGGATTTAGTTAAGACGGGTGCAGTTATTTCGGTTTTGAAATAGTTAAAATGTATCAGGATATTCTAAGTTAATTGGTTTGGAACATTTTTATTTTGTTCTTTGCACAAAGGGATGGATCCCCCCTCACATGTTAGATTCTTCATAATATTAGTGCTTATTAAAATGATATATATTGTGTTTACTCTGTTGACACATATCATAAATATTACTAATCTGTTATTTATTTTTTAAAAAACGTAAAAAATGATGATTATTATGCTAATTTTATTTTAATAATACTTTAAATTGTTAATCTGTTGTTTCCTTTTAAAGTTTAGTTTTGTTAATGTTGTGTTTCAAATATGCCACGTGACCACCGCCATGTTTTTTTTTTCTTTCCATTTTTTTGTGATCTTTCAGAAAACACGCACCGCCGCCATGTTTTTCTACTTGGCGACTTTTCAAATCATGCGTTTTTCTGTTGGTCGCCAAAAAAAAAACATGGCGGACGGGACCGGCGACTATAATGCATCTGTTCCATTTACTGTACCCTCAACTGTTGAAACGTATGGTTAATATTAAGAAAAAGTAAAAGAAAGAAATTTCATAATAAATTTAATAGACTACAACAGACTAGGTAATTCTCTAACAAAACTTTGATTAAAACTAACCTAAAATTTACATCCATATTTTACACTGAGAATAGTTACATTGTATAATACTTAATAATTATAATCTAGATATATGTACATTGGAATATTGTAACATCAAATTAATGTTTAGCTAATTGCAGTGAAAGTTGTAATATTAAGAAATCTATAAGATAAAATTAATTGGATATTGCTTATAACATACTATGACTCAGTCGGAATTTAACCCCAATTATAACCCAATATGTTAGAATTAATGAATAATTCTCACTTATATTAAACCCCAAATCAAATTACATAATCTTTAATAAATGATTTGAACTTGTGGTGAGACAAATATTTAACCTAATATGACCTAGAGCAGTTGATCTCAAAATTAACAGTACATAATTAAAATGAAATCAGATAGCTATTACCTCCGCAAACTAATGATGAAACCAATCCTTCGGATCCATGTTAACATAAACGGTTAGAATGAATTATAGATTAAATTCTAATTAGGGTAATTTAACGAAACGTCAATAACTGTAGCAATGCCTTCATAATTATCCAGGTTTACGACGGTCCATAGCGAAACAATATTCTATTTTCCTATTCAAATTCATTACGAGTTGAACTGGTCTATCTGCTTCAAACTTCCCTTATTATTTTAAGTCAATAAGATACATTATTATCTAGAATATAAATTGATATTTATATATATTCTACACATGACTTCCCGAAACAAGATTCTGGCAGAAATAACCAATTAGAATACAGTTAAAATCCCACAAATGAGATACGTTATCTGGAATGTATATACATCCAGCAGATAATATTCTAATAAAAGTTCACTTATTTTTTTAAAACTATTTGAATGTTTTTAATATTCTTAAAATATTTCGCCGAAACAGGAAAGTTGAGTCACTGTCTCTTGGTACCAGAAGAATTATAATTTCACTTGGAACGTTCTTATCTGTATCCTTTCGAAATTGACTTAGAGAGTAGATACATAAATCCTTACTTCGTGAATAAAAAGATAGAAGACTAGCTCTCCTATCCAATATACTATTGTAAAATTTCAAGCATGAAACATCACTTATATTTCAAGTGAATATGTTGGTACTAGTTTAAGAGTTGTATAAAACATGCCATTAAAATAATCTCTATATATCTTTTTTTTCCTGGAATACATATACATTCAGCAGTTTTATTGTTTTCGCCAATATTGTTTTAGTCAAATACTATTTAAAGTTAACAGGAATCGTTGCATAGACAAATTACATTAATTTTCATAAATGATAATAGTAAAGGAAAATTGTATCATTTTAATTACTCCCACATGGCTTCATGCCAAGAAGATTTGAAATTACCTTAAGAATCGGTCTCACAAAGTCGTTTAACCTCTAACCAAAATTAACTAATGTCGGCAATTAATGGAAGAATGCAATTCCCCGTTTAAGCAGAGATTAATCTCTGTTAGACGTGAAACGAATTTGCTATGACCAATTCTAAATGTGTGAGTCTTATGGCCTGTCTCACCAAAGTTGTTGAATAGATAACCTATATTTACCCATACCGCCAGCCAATGGCTGCTAATCACAGGGACTCTAACCGATCGGAATAGTCGATTTTTTCGACTGCCTACGTCATTATGAAGAAAATACTCTCCAGAGTAGCAAAATCTCAAATCTTCGATATAATCCCCCACATCACTTCTTGTGACGTCATTAGATAATCTATTGGTGTAGTTGATCCCCGTGAGTTGCAGCCAATAAGGCAATTTAAAGCAGCAATGCCTATCTCAACTTATGGCGAGTTTGGGTTTAATTTCAAACGGAAGGGGAGTTCATTTATTGCCTATTGTCTACCTTAATCGTGAAAATGAATGGGAAGTGCATTAAAGCCGTTTTGAGTCGTAGGACACGATTTTCCGTTTAAACAGAGATTAATCACGTGTAGCCGTTAAACGACTGTGTTTAGACAGGTTCTTTCTCTGGACATTGAGAGTAGGTTTGAACATTCGTTTTGATGTCACTTTGAGGACATTATGAGGACATCTTGAGAACATTATGAGAGAAAGAGATCAAGTTAACGTCAAAATTACGTCACAACGAATAGGCGAACGTCCAGAGTAAACCCCTTCGGCATTTAATCATTATCTACTGTAGTCAGTCTCTAATCTACTATAGCCAGAAGAATATTTAATACAATACATGATGTCACCATCTTTTATAGGACGTGAATATGGCAATTAAGACCCTATAATTTTTTTTATTTAAATAACATCCTATTAATTTTCGGATTATAATCATTACATAATGTTTAACTGTTGACTTTAAAAACTACAATTTTCATCTTTATTTAAGAACATAATGCAACGATAGTATAAAAGAATCTGCATTTTATCCAAAAACGGCATCAAAATATGAAATAGTTTTTTATCTTTAATAGCTATGTTGTATGATTTCATAATAATCGTAAACACTATTATAACGCGTAAGTTACTTATCAATTATATAACTTTAATTAGTATAATATAAATTGTTTCAGTTTCAAATACCCAATTTAAGGACAAGTGAAACATTTCATATAAGGTTTTAGTTTTATGCATAATATTAATTTGGTATTGAGTGAACACACCAGGTTTCGTTATGCAATATCAAACGTTTTTCCTGTATTCACAGCGGGTATGTTACTTATCAAGTAGTTAACTTTAATTAGTATAATGTAAATTGTTTCAGTCTCATGTTCCTAATTTAAGGACAACTGAAACATATCATGTAAAGTTCTAGTTTATGCATTTTATTAATTTGGTATTTAGTGAACACACTAGGCTTCGTTATGCAATATCAAACTTTTTTCCTGTATTCACAACTACGTTTTCACCAAAGAGTTTAGTATAGTTAATAGTCATAGTTAATGATAATTATAAATGGTATGGATAATATATGATAATTAATAGAATGATAATTATAAATGGTATCATAACTAGAATATAGTTTTTAACTAGTTAACCATCACTATAAACTGTTAACCTTAACTAATTAACTATAAATTGCGTAATTCATTTTATCCAATGATTATTATTTATGAGCAGAAAAAAATTATTTCTTGTTCCAATTTTATGCTCATTATTTCTGTGTTATATGTAGTAGACATACCAGATTTCTTATATAAATAAATATTATATTATGTATAATTATAATAAAATATATTATATTTATATTATCTATTATTTTATTAACCTTCTGACTGCTCAATTTGTAAACCCAGATCTCTTTAAAAATTGCGTAATTTTTTGTTACATAGTTTAAATGTATATATAAATTGGAGAATTGAAATACTAATTTTTTTTCTAGAAAAGAATTTTTATATTAACTTTTATCATGAGAAACTAAGCTTTCAGAAAAACTAATTTCAGATGTAATCACATAAAAAATTTATTTTTTAATAAATTTCAATTGAAATACAGTTAATTTTTATTCATAACATACTATCTATAATTCTATTATCTAATATAACTATAGTTCTAGTCATATAATTCTATTTATTACCTAATTACATGTCTAATACTGTATATAATCTATTCCACTGATTAAATGGTGAAAAGGCAGAATGTGCTTCTTAATAAAGGAAGAAAAACACATGCCCGTGAAAATCACGGGATGAGCAAATTTTGCTACATTTTAGTTGCCCGTGGAAATCGCGGATATTTAATTTGTTTAGATGTTATGTACGTAAGGTTCAAGCATATTAACTAAAATAGAAACATATTTCAAATCCGTCGAAAAAAAACCGATAAAATATTTCAAAATTAATTATGACTTATAAGATTCAGAATAAAAAAAAGAAAACTTATAAATACAATTTTAATAACAAATATAACTGTGTAAGAATTAACGTTTAGTTCTTAATTTTTAGTGAAACGTACGCTACTTATACGATGAGTATCAAATAAATAGAATCTAATTACAATTGACAAAATCTGTAATTAAGGAAAAAATGAAATTCCTAACAGAGACTGAACTATTCACTTTGTACTAATTATCAATAAGATTCCAAAGTATACATTAAGAAGAGCTTTCATAATGTAAGTTTCATCATTTTTAAGAGCAGAGGTTACACCAGATGGACCACACAGTGAACATATGCAATAACACTCGTTTTCGTCAGTAGAATCTGCGTAGGAGAAACATTAGTAAGAGAAATTACCAGCTAAACGGTGTGTTCGAGGTTAATTGATGGCGAATTCCAAAGGCAAACCAAATGTGTACTGACAACGTGGCTATTGTGTAGTGATCTTCCAAACATCTCATTTACACAACATTGGACAATTATTGCTTGTGGCACAGTTTTAATATGTATCAATTTGGGCATTACTTGCTTTGACTTTGCCTGATCTTCATTGAGGAGAATAGGCTATTGATCACTTTAATGGTTCTAGCCAAACTGTTCGGGGGTTGAAGTGTGAGCCTTCTCATGGTGACTTGGAGGGGTTTTGCACATATTGTTTAGTTTGGTTTGGGTTTTGGTGCTCTACGGTGTACTTTCTGCAACACTAGGGCTAATGAGGCCGAGACCTACTGCTTAAGCAGTAGGCCGAGACCTACTGCTTAAAGCTGACGAAGGCGACAACAGCTAAGAACATCCCCTCCATTGTGGGATTCAATCCCACAAACCCTGGCTCCGAAGGCCAGCACCTTAAACATTTGGCCATCTTTCGGCCCTTGCACATATTGCATCAGGGGACTAGTTATTCGTGCTTGGTCGCGAAAAGAGCGAGTACACCTGCTGTATGAGTCCCCTGATGATAACTGTGACCAATGGTGTGTTGCGTGTTGGCCAGGGGCATACTATTTTCTTGGAGTTCTCTTGTCGTGCTTGGCGCGGTGAGGGTTACAACAGACAAATGGTAGCTTCTCCCTATTAGTTTTTTTTATTTTTTTGAAAAGAAGCCAGATTTAAGTGGAGCCATTTTTAGGTTTCATTCCTTTTTTCCCCCTTTGGGAGTCAGCATTAGAGAGATGAGTAAATGTGTTCAAACATCTTATAATGGATTTTTTTAATGCATATACATATCAGTAAAAATGTCATAAGTTTATTTCAGTGTTAGGATTAGCTATTTAGTACATGCTTTTCTTTTCTTGGGACTTACCGTTCCTTGTCAGTAATCGCTGGTCCCATTTTGGTTTTGAACTTAAAATCCACTATATGACTGTCATTTAGCCACTTAATTTTAACACTCAATTTAACACAAAATTTAACAGTGGCCACCACTGCAATTGCTTCCTGTTATGTAATATGAATGGACTCGTGGATGTGTGTGCCAAGTATAATGAAATACAAGCTATCAAAAATGAAGATGCCATGACTCGTTTATTAGTTAATCTTTGGTCAGGGACTAAAAGCAGATTGTGAAGGATTAAAGTCGAAGATTGCTTCCCTTGATATAGATATACGAAATCAGAGCCGCGTAGCTCAGTCGGCAAAGGAAACGCTCTCGTAACTGGAAGGTTGTGGTTTCGGAGCCCGTGTCGTCCTAAGACTCGTCGTGTTTGTTAAAGGTGACTGGGGCATGTAAAATATATTCGCGTAAAATATATTCACAATGTTCTCCAATTTATCAATCAATATCTCTGTGGGGAGGTGTTGGTCTGATACTCCCACGGAACTGTGTATCAGGTAATAAAAATTCAGAGCTTAAAACGAACAAGCATTTTATTACGAAAAAAAACAGATCAAACTTTAACACATCTCGTTATATACACAACGCATTAGACTGCAAGAGAATAAAATGAATTCTTCTGTTGCCGTTGCCACAACATTTATTCTACGAAAGATAAATGAATAATTAACGAGAACACTTTGCATAAAAAACTTGAAATTAGGATTAAAGTTGAGTTAGGATTAAAGTTAATCGGAGTGCATCTTTGTCGGCACCACAGTACTCCCCCTAGCAGTTAGAAAGTCCGGATTCAGGGAACGAAACGAACGACTGGCTTGGAACGCCTGCCATAGCGAGTCCGAGTCACGACATCCGGGCAGTTACTAAGGGCAGTCTTGTACTTGGTTTGGTCCGAAGAAAAAGCCTCTGGATCGAGGTAGGCCGGCTAGAGTCTATCCACTGAAACAATGGTCTCCTTCTCGTCCATCAAAATCTTGAAAAATTTATCAGTCCTGGAAATTAGGATTAAAGTTAAGTTAGGATTAAAGTTAATCGGAGTGCATCTTTGTCGGCCCCACACCTCTGTGTCAGGTGTACAAGGTGTCAGGCCAAGCTTGTGGGTCTTCTGCTTGGTTCCTGCATCAACATTACGAGGAATCACTTAAGCATAAGTCGTGCTTTCAACCTTGAGGTGCTAGT
>CM063506.1:94309994-94324994 GCA_032207245.1 Pardosa pseudoannulata
TGAAACCTACCGAGGGATATTTATTTTAAATATCCAATTTCAACTCTAATTCTACCAACAATACATACATCACCAAACCTCTATAAAAATCCATATTATTACATCAATATATATATAAAAACATACTATATATATATAAAAACATATAATAAATATAAACATATAACATATATAAATATAACATATATATATATAAATCATATATATATATATATATATACACTCTAAAAACCCTATATCACCATACCACCTCAAGTATAACACATATATATATAATATATATATAACACACACACATACTACCCCCACATATATATATACACCCCTATATGACCAACAATATATACCAATATATATATATATACCCATACAATATATATAAAAACTGCTATACCCACATACCACCCGACACACCACACCCATATACACAAACACCAAACCCAATATATCATATATATATTATACACAATATATATAATATATATAACACATACACACACACACACACAACACTATATACACAAACAATACACACACAACACACAACATACCACACACAACACACATACACATAAAATACATAAACCACACACACTATATATATAAACCACACACATATAAATACACGACATATATATATACACCACAATATACATATTATATACATATACATACCCATATATACACACCCATACACCCATATATAACATATATATACATATACATATATATATATACATATATATATATATATATATATATATATATATATATATTATATATATAATATATAAATATATATATATATATATATATATACACATATACAATATCATATATATATACACTAATATACACATATATATATAATATACCCCACACACACACCATATATAAACAAACACATACACATATAGAATACATACACGATATATACCACATAAATATATATATACATATATATATACATATATATATATATATATGTATATATATAATACAAACACACACACACATATATATATATACATAACAATATATACATACCATACACATATACACCACTATACAAAAAATACATATATATATATATATTATTATTTATTATAGTATTATTATATATACATTATTTACATATATATATATATATTTTATATTATATACACACATACATATACACACACCACACAATATACATAACACACACCACACAAAATACACAACAAAAACGAACAATAACACACATATACATACATATACATAAAATTATTATACACACGCCACACAAATATATTAATATATACACAATCATATATATATAAAAATAACCACAACAAAATACCCTATAATACCCCACATATACACACACACCATACACACAACCAATATATAATATACCACAACACACAATA
Organism: Pardosa pseudoannulata; assembly: GCA_032207245.1. Taxonomy (NCBI): domain Eukaryota; kingdom Metazoa; phylum Arthropoda; class Arachnida; order Araneae; family Lycosidae; genus Pardosa; species Pardosa pseudoannulata. Next base: position 94,311,407 of record CM063506.1, read on the forward strand.
TATAATAATATACACATAATACACACTATATAATATATATATATATATATACTATATTACACACATATATACATATATATATATAATATATTAACGGTTTGAAAAGAAAGAAAAACAGAAAACCAACTGTCAAAAAATATTAATAGTCTAAATTAAGAAAACTGGGGACAAATAAATTTAAAAATCTTTCTAACTCTGTCAATAATTGAGAATGGCGTACGGCCTTTTAATTTTCTCTTCCTTCCTATTTCGAATATCGGGGCCTTTTTGAATTTTACGAAAGGAGGTTATATTTTTATGAAATTTAAAATTGCTATTAACTCCAACCGGAAGCACTTAAGCGTTTTTTTAATAGGATGCGGGCAGTTCCCAACACACTCTTCCACTTCTACCTAAGAATTACATAACGCTAAGAAGGATCAAATTTTGAAATTTTTGTCCTTAATGGCCGTTTAATGTCGCTTTCGGGACTCTTAACGATTATGAATTTGGTGAATGAAAAGTACCGAAGTTTCTTAAAGTTCTTAGATTAAAGAATGTTTTATAAAATGTGGGCGTTGATGAACGGCTTCTCAGTTTTGAAAAATTATTATTATTGCTGATTTTATAAAATTTTGTAATAGAGTCTCATGTATTGGGACATGATGGGTAGTTTTAATGTGTATTTTAACAAAAATATAATAAAATACAGAAGCACTAAATATTTCAAAGATCCCTGAAAATGTCTTGAATCCAGAATTGAATTATGGAGAACTTATATAATAAAGTTTTTTTTTAGGAAATATTGATTTGCATTAGATGTTTTATTACTGACACATACTAGCATACTATCATCTACAAAACGTTTTTTAAATACTGGAAAAAACTGTCTATATAAACAATTAATTACTAGATTTATTTACACAGAACAGAACTGTTAAACAACACATTCTAGAATCATTGTGTCTGTGTACTTGTGTGTGTGTGCAACAAAATCTTACCTGCAAGTCTAAAATTACATGGTCTGACACGTAGGCATAATTATTTAAACCTTAAAACATCTGCCTCATTCCTTTTCTTTTTGCTGCAGCTACCCGTATATTAAACAAACTGAAAGTTCATTAACTAAAGCAAATATATGTATTTAAATGGTCCAGATTTTAACTGTTTACTCGTTGAAATTATTTGCAGAGGTTATTCATCCTGTAGAAAGAGTACAGTTTCTGCCTAATTTAATTTATTTTTTACTATAACAATTTATTTTTTTGGTGAAAAACTTCTTTTGATTTCTAAATACATATAAATATATTGATTTATTTAAAAATTGGATTGTAATTTAATTAATGGTTTTTACGAAGTGGGATAGAAATCAGAATTTTATATTATTAAATCTCTCGTATAAATAGAAATTTTGATTATTTAAATCAGCGAGTCATAGAAATATCCTAATTCGGAGTTTGTACTCATAAATAAAACTAACAATTAAATAATAAATTTCTTGTAAGATTTACACAACGAGATCAAACATAAAAATTTGACATTACTACATATATTTTTAGAATATGTATTTTATTTCATTCTATTTCAATTTATAATTTTAACCCTCTAAGCGGATCGCACGTAGAATTCCGCGAAATCGATGATGTCTTCAAAGCGGTTGTCAAGTACAATTTTCAACCTCCAAAAACGTTCCGAAAATGGATGTAATGTACATTTCTGCTAGGGTTTTCTTCTATGGAGTTTTGAGGTAGGAGGGTCAGGTCGATTGTTTAGGAACTGCACACCTACTCCCTGAGGAACAAGGATGCTGATAGTTTTTCATGGCTTTGTAAATCTCTATTTCGAAGTAATTCGTTTGCGGTAACAGATGTATCTCTAATTGCACCACTTAAATAGCTTGGATGAATTTCGTAGAAGAGATAGAAATCATTGTCTTAAAGAATATTTTTATTTGTACTTTTAGAACCCATTATTTCTTATGGGATGATCTTCGAGATTTGATGAGCTTTATGTGCATTAAAAATTAACAATCTATAATGTCTATTTATATATCTATTTATAACCGGAAGTAAAGGGACAATAACGAAGGTGGGTTTCCCGTATTCCAATCTAGTCGACAAAGAGTGAAGTAAAAAATCAGAGAACACTTTGGTCACTGACACAATAAAACTTTAGCGTATTTTTTGGAGACTTTTTTTCCTCGGTGTGTTTCACTCAGAGGGTTAACACTGTTAAATATACCAGTGATATTTTAAATATGAGTTATTACCAATAATCAGCAACATAATAAAAAAATTTTGAGTAACGGCTAACAAAGTATAAGTTGATATATGAGCCGGTCAGAAGCCAATGCGGTTAAGTCCATTTTTTATATTTTCTGATTCTTGAAAATTTTCATGAAATAAATAATAATTATCTTTGTTTTTAAAGGATTTACTCATTGGTTACTTTTTTCTATGTTAGACAGCCCTTTTTTTAATAGCTACTGAGTATATTGTATAATAATTTCAGAATCCGTTGTGAATAAGTTCACCTTTTATCCATATTTTTTTACATAAAATTAAATTTTAAATAAAAATTAAATTCTTCTTCTTTCGATATTTATTGGTAACGCTGAAAAACATAAACATAAAACTTATGACAATAAATGTTATTTTATTATTTATACATAAATTTCTTATTTTTTCATCTGCCAAAATGTATAAGTCCTAAAATTTTTAAGATGCTGTCATTATTTAAATAAATACTTACGTTTTATTTACACATCCTGTACATATCTTATTTTTTTGCAGAGTTTACACCTACTAAATGTTACGTTGGGTACCACATAACCTGAAAGCTAATCAACGGGATGACCGAGTCGCTAGTGTCTCCATGCTTTTCAAATGAAATAAAGACCGATTCTTGACACGAGACAGGATATGTCATTTTTGACAGGGGATGAGATGTGGGTTATGGACCGTAGCGTAAACGTCAAAGGACTTGAGATGCGCCTGCATCAACTTCGAAAGCTGAAAGGCATTCCAAGAAGGTGTTATTGAGTGTGTGGTGGGAATACTTCACTGGGAGGTCTTGCCTAACCAAACAGTGAAGCCTGCCTTCTACTGTCTACAGTTAAACAGATTCAAATTTGGTAGCAAAACCACCAGGTCTCATCAATCGTCACGGTGTTAATCTCCTTCATGATAACGCCAAGCCACATGCTGCTGTCATCACTCGCAAAAATAACTGGTCTTTAGTTGCTACACCCTCCCTATTCTCCTGATTTGGCACCAAATGACTATCACATATTTCGTATGTTGTTCAATTTCTTTCCGTCGGAAAATCTTTGATATTCTTGATGCTGTGAAAACTACCATCAAAGACTTTTTTAATTTGCCGGAATTTTACGGCTGGGTATTCATGTCCTATCCAGAGAAATGGAAAGTCATAAATAACAATGAAGATTATGAACAATAAAAAGTACTGTTGATTTTGATTTTATTCGCTTCTCATTTATGAAAAAAAGCGGGTAAAACTTTTGCACTCACACAATAGTTCAGTTAATTCATGTAACTCAAACTATTCATGTAAATATCACAGAACAAGTAACTTTACTAAGGTAAAAATACACTCAATTGTATAATTAATCTCAAACTGAGTTTCAATTTTCAGAAAAAAATATTAAATTGTAAATAAATTGTTTTACATGTAAAAATATGTAATGTTAATTTTCTGTCTTTAAGTAAAATAAAATGAGTTTCCATTAATATTACAATAAATATACTTACAGGTTTTCTTGCTGTTGTGGTAAAATTTAAAATAATTTAATTTATAAGCATTTAAAGTGAACGCTTAAAACATGAGTTCTTGGGAAAAAATTGAAAGTTCTAATTAACAGCAGACTTTAATAAATTGTTCACTACCAGTCATTATTGAAACAAATTAAGTGGAATAATTATACGCTACTTACTTATTTATGCATAATGCGTGATGCCACATACGAATAGTAATCTTGGATTTATAAATAATTCCGGAAAAATATTGTCTGCTTCCTGATTTCCGGTGACAGCCTCAGCTGGTGTTCCGCTTAAAACCGTTTTCGCTTTTGGAACAATATCAATTATATTACCAGTGGGTTTAATTGAAACTTTTCGGAGCCAAACATTGTTTGGCGAATAATTGCTTTTATTTTGCGTGTTATAACCGATGTCAGTTGTCAAGAAAATCTGCAACGTTCATAATAGCGTTCGCGTTCGGAAAACCTATTGTCAACAAACGTTTAATGAAACGTCAAAGCATCTTTTTCAGATGATTTAATATCGGAATTTAAAAATACAAGCAATTAAATTTTAGTATTATGTATGATGTACATGTACTGTATTGATTATTCAATACAGTGTGTCACAGTTTCTAGCATATTATTTTGTATTATCATATTAATATTTTTTAAATTCATTTAAACTTATATGTCCTAATTAAATAATTTAAACAAAGGCGGGGGAAGAATGCCATATACATTATGTAAATATGGTGCCATATATATAAACATAACACCGTGCTTCATACATGTTATTTTATTTTATTTTTCTATTCAATTTACTTCATTAGTGAAAAGAAATATATAATAATTAAGAGTTAGAAACGAATTTACAGTCCGGGGTAAAATAATCTAGTATACTATGAATAATCTTGGAAAAACTGCGCTATTAGAAAATGTCGTGTTGCTAGAATATTCTCATCTACAGTTATAACATACATTGATGAGTCTGGAGAGAAAAATTTGTATAAAAATGTTATTAAGATTTGGAGACAAATTTACAGTATATGGTAAAATAATCTAGTATGCTGATAACGTACCTATGAATAATCGGGGAAAAACTGGGCTAATAGAAAATGTTGTGTTGCTAGAATATTCTCATTTACCGTTATAACATACATTCATGAGTCTGGAGAGAAAATTTTGTATGAAAATGGTGTTGATTTACAGACATTTACGTTATAAGGTAAAATTATCTAGTATGATGATAAAGTACCTATGAATAATTGTGGAAAGACTGTGCTAATAGAAAATGCCATGTTGCTAGAATATTCTCATCTACAGTTATAACACACATTGATGAGTCTGGAGAGAAAACTTTCTATGAAAATGTTATAGATTTAGAGACAAATTTAGAGTCTATGTAAAATAATCTATTATACTGATAACATAACTGTTAATAATATCGGAATGACTGGACTAGTAGAAAAACTCATGTAGCTAGAATATTCCCATATATATATATATATATATATATATATATATATATATATATATATAAATTATATTTATATATATTATAAGTATATATATATATATATATATGTGTGTGTGTGTGTGTATGCAGACGTATATATGTATACACACACACACAAACATATAATATATATATATATATATGTGTGTGTGTTATGCAGACGTATATATGTACACACACACACACATATTTATATATATTATATATTATATATAATATATATATTATATAATATATATATATATATATATATATATGTATATATATATATATATATATTTATATATATATATATATATATATATATATATATATATCTATTTTATACATATATATATATATTAAATATATATTTATATATATATATTATATATAATATATATATATATATATATATTTATATATATATATATATATATATATATATATATATATATATATATATATATAATATATATATATATATATATATATATATATATAATATATATATATATATATATATATATATATATATATATATATATATATATATATACATATATATATACATATGACTATACATGCATAATTAAATACTAATATTATAAAAATATTCCCTACGAAATTAACTACTATTTAATAGCTGGATAATTTGGATGCTAGGTTTAGAATATATATGTTATATACCTATATGGTACATCACGTATATATCCTAAACCTACATGTATAATATTATATACCTATATGGAATCATTTGCCTTACAGAAATCACTGTAAAAGATGACATAAGTCAATGATATAATAATTAATTTCTTCCACTTTTACGGAGCTGTTCTCTATGTTAAAAGAACTTAACAAATGGATATCAGAGCCATAACTGTAACTTAATATTGCTATTTCCAATGATATTCCATTTCATAATGAAGATAATAAGGCTGTGTTTAGTACTAAATTAATTAATAACAGTCTCCCAAATAATGGCTTTTCCTTGTAATTAATGGAATTAAGATTGTCCTATGTCTGTAATAATGAATTGTTTTGGGGATAATTCAGGACAGTAACTGAATTTTTGGTCAAGAGGTGCAGAATAAAGAACTTTTTAGGCATCGATTTCTAATTTAACCGGAATATAATTACGAGAAATTGTGCCAATTAGGTAGCTTAATGTAGCTGTAATGCATTCGATATGGTCAGGAATAAGACCTTAAATGCTATATAACATTATATAAGTATTTTCAAATTTGCATATTATATATATATATATATATATATATATATATATATATATATATATATATATATATATATATATATATATATATATATATATATATATATATAATGCATTTATACGATAATAAAAAGTGTCACAATTATGAAACTGTATCTATTGTAACATGTTTTCCTATTTTGCACTTTTTTCTATGGTTATAAAATTTAAAATAGCTTTGCGAATAAGTAGTTAAGTGAACTGTCTCATTCCTGAATGAATATGAAGAGCTAAGTTTTACTAATAAACTCGCTTTAATGCTTCTATTTACTTCTTAAAAGATTGTAAGAAAATGTAGTGATTCTTAAAATATCTTCTGCTCAATTTCCTACTGTTTCATTTCTATAATTTTCTTTATACTGCTTTTATTATTTGTAATGAACAAAAAATACATAATTATCCTTCCATTAAGATAATTCTCCATAACCCATACAATAAGCTGAATGTTAGATATTTTATTTTTATTTCAATAGATGTTTGTTATCATAATGCAAACGGGCAGCGTGATTATGACTATCAGTCGAATATGATAATATGTATATCCATATGTTTTTAGCATATATCAATATAAAGTCAATGTGTATTAGATTATCAAAAAATAATCTGTAAATTTCGATTCAAGACGTTTTGATGAATATCTAAATACGTTTTTATCACATATGTTAGAAATTTCGAGCACAATGAGTTTGGTGGTTGCAAGTTATATGCTTTAGATAAAGTTTTGTCCGAAGCAATAGAGGACCTAAACATCTTTTGGTGGAAGAGGAATGCAGTCCAATTGCTAATTTTCTTGTGTGAGATCTTGAATTTTGTTATGGTGAAAAAACATTTAAACATTGTTTTTTAGTATTGATTTTATAATTGATTATTATTTATACGCACAAAAATCGAAACTAGAAGTATACTGTGTTCAGACTAAGGTCCACGTTCTTGCTATTGATCCCTAGATTTCATGGTTAAAATCAAACCATAAGTCCAAAAATTCCAGAAAATCTAAAAACGTTTGATTTTTGGAAAACATATCGTTCAATTTAAAACCGGTGCAAATTAAAATATGCTCAGAAAAAGCCTGGTCAGACACACTTGGTGCAAGTCTTGAAAACATTCTGCACCTGCTCAAAGGTAAGATACCTCAAGTAACCGCTGTCAAAACGTGAGAGACAAGTCTTCTGACTTCTGCTACCCTTGAAAGAATACCAATCATAATCCAGAGAGAGTTTCCATAAATCTCTATTCAATTGCTTTTGCTCCGAGAAAACCTTACTGAAGGTGTAACGCATATCTGGTTGAGGAGTAAGAAGATCAGCAGCTATCGTTTAGTATCAACCATCTGGTAAAACTATCTCACGAAAAAGATCTATCTACCTAGCAAAATAGACCCATCTATCTATCTACAAAGCAAAAAAGATTTATCTATCTATCTACCTAGCAAAATAGATCTATCCATCTATCTACCTAGCAAAATAGACCTATCTACCTGTCTACCTAGCAATAAAGATCTATCTATCTATCTACCTAGAAGAATAGACCTATATATCTATCTACCTAACAAAATATTATGTCTAACTATCTAGCGAAAAATATTCATTATTTTACTTATATTATTCTATAAGCTTAATATATAACTTTATTTTCTATACACAGAAATTCACTTCATTTTGCTTTGTATATAGGGCTTAGAGCTTTTTTTTTACATTAAATATCTTTTTCAGTACTTCTAAGATGCTTACCGAGAATCAACAAGGTAGGAGACACGTGAAGATACCAAGCCTTCTTTTCTCTTGGGAGGCATTGAAAGGATCCTTAAAATATATCTTTTCTTTTTTTTTCGATGAATGGTTGTGACACTGCTCTGACTTTGGAATTTAGTGAGTTCAAATACCTTCCTGACATGGATATGTATACCTACTTTAAACAAGCTTACATTAGGTATTTGTCATATTAGCCTTCGTGTAGCAAAAATAGCGACTGCAACAATGGAAAACAAACCTCCATATTTTACCGCTCCATTAGCTTAGTTTATTACACGAGACTAATGACGAGATAGATATTTTTTCGAGAAGAAATTTAGGTACGTCTGAAAACCAATAATTAAATTTATTTTTTAGTGAAGTATATGAGAACTTCATAACATAGTCATTGTATAAATATATTATATGTTCATATATATATATATATATATATATATATATATTTATTATATATATAAAATTATATAAATATAAATAATATATATAATATATATTTATATATTATATATATATATAAATATATATATATATATATAAATATATAAAATAATATATATATATATATATATTTATATATATATATATATATATATATTATATATATATATATACATATATATATATATATATATATATATATATATATATATATATAAATAAATAAATAAATATATATAATATTATATATTTATAATTATATATATATATATATATATATTATATATATTTTATATATTATATATTTTATATATATATATATATATATATATATATATATACATATACTTATATATAGGGTGGCCATCACAAAACTGACAGTGCTCACAGTGTTCTGTAGCGCGATCTATTTGCGAGAATGACGCCACATTTTTTAGGAAGATTAAACAAGACGGGGGGCGAAGGATTCCGCGAAAAAACGAATTAGTTCCAAAAGTCAACCGCTAGTGGAATATTTGTCGCTGTGTAATAGAAAATAGAGTGCTAACAAATGCAAATTAATATGGAATAAAATTACATTTTATATGCACATTTTCTGATTTAGTTCAAGTGCAATATGCCAACGATTTTAAACAATCGTAAAATTCACATATACACCGATAAAGGTATCGTTATCTGCAATATCACGTACGCTGAGCAGAAGTTCATTATTCAAATTTCACGTTACATCGATTGATACAGTGCCATAATGTAATTTCCATATTAATTTGCATTTGTTAACACTCTATTTTCTATAACACAACGCCAAATATTCCACTGGCGGTGACTTTGGAACCAATTTTTTTTTTCGCGGAATCCTTCGCCCCCCCCCACGTCTTGTTTAATCTTCCTACAAAATGTGGTGTCATTCTCGCAAAGAGATCGCGCTACAGAACACTGTGAGCACAGTCAGTTTAATTATGGCTACCCGGTATAAGAGAAATATTATCTTTTTAAAATAATCATAATCTTGTAATATGTGGGCACCCACTTTCTAACTTAAACATATCTCGCTTATTTTTACAGTAATGCTAAATAGATTATTATATATAAGAAAAATGTTGAATGTTTAAAGGTTTTAAAGGTGAGGTGGAAACTGGACCATATGGGTCGAGTCCTTCAATCCAGACGCTTGTGTCAGTAAGCACAAAAATGGCAACGAGCGAAAAATAAGCACATAAAAGAGCAAAGAGATAGAAGGGTGGATTCGTGAGTTTATAACACAAAACTAGAGAGTAGAGAGTTTAGGGATAGGAAAACATAAAATATTTTTGTGGCCAGTGACATCCTTACGAAAAAAGCCGAAAATATAGAATAGTAGTGTTCAAAATCGAAAAAATAAAAATTTTTGGAAAAAAAATATAAAAAAATATATGTTTAAAAATAAATAAATTACATTAAAAATCCGAAAAGGGCTTAAATAATAATAAATAAACACAAAAACACTTTTTATTAATTTAGATTATGTTTTAGAATTTTTATCTATTGAATAATAATGATCAAAAAACAAAAAAGTTAAAAATTTTGAAAATATAAAAATATATGTTTTAAAAATAAATAAATTGCATTAAAAATCCGAAAAGAGCCTAAATAATAATAAATAAACACAAAAACACTTTTTATTAATTTAGATTATGTTTTAGAATTTTTATCTATTGAATAATAATGATTAAAAAACGAAAAAGTTAAAATTTTTGAAAATATAAAAATATATGTTTAAAAAAAATTGCATTAAAAATCGGAAAAGGGCCTAAATAATAATAAATAAACATAAAAAAAAATTTTGATTAATTTTGATTAAGTTTTATAATTTTTATCTATTGAATAATAATAATCAAAAAACGAAAAAGTTAAAAATTTTGAAAATATAAAAATATATGTTTAAAAAAATTGCATTAAAAATCCGAAAAGGGTCTAAATAATAATAAATAAACATAAAAAACAATTTTGATTAATTTTGATTAAGTTTTAGAATTTTTATCTATTGAATAATAATGATCAAAAAACGAAAAAGTTAAAAATTTTGAAAATATAAAAATATATATTTTAAAAATAAATAAATTGCATTAAATATCCGAAAAGAGCCTAAATAATAATAAATTAACACAAAACACTTTTTATTAATTTAGATTATGTTTTAGAATTTTTATCTATTGAATAATAATGATCAAAAAACGAAAAGGTTAAAAATTTTAAAAATATAAAAATATATATTTTAAAAATAAATAAATTGCATTAAATATCCGAAAAGAGCCTAAATAATAATAAATAAACACAAAAACACTTTTTATTAATTTAGATTATGTTTTAGAATTTTTATCTATTGAATAATAATGATCAAAAAACGAAAAAGTTAAACATTTTGAAAATATAAAAATATATGTTTTAAAAATAAATAAATTGCATTAAAAATCCGAAAAAGGCCTAAATAATAATAAATAAACACAAAAATGCCTTTCATTAATTTAGATTATGTTTTAGAATTTTTATCTATTGAATAATAATGATTAAAAAACGAAAAAGTTAAAAATTTTGAAAATATAAAAATATATGTTTAAAAAAAATTGCATTAAAAATCCGAAAAGAGCCTAAATAATAATAAATAAACACAAAAACACTTTTTATTAATTTAGATTATGTTTTAGAATTTTATCTATTGAATAATAATGATTAAAAAACGAAAAAGTTAAAAATTTTGAAAATATAAAAATATATGTTTAAAAAAAATTGCTTTAAAAATCCGAAAAGAGCCTAAATAATAATAAATAAACACAAAAACACTTTTTATTAATTTAGATTATGTTTTAGAATTTTTATCTATTGAATAATAATGATCAAAAAACGAAAAAGTTAAAAATTTTGAAAATATAAAAATATATATTTTAAAAATAAATAAATTGCATTAAAAATCCGAAAAGGGCCTAAATAATAATAAATAAACATAAAAAACAATTTTGATTAATTTTGATTAAGTTTTAGAATTTTTGTCTTCGCTGGGGACAGAACCGTTCATCCGAGAAGAACGATGACGCAACGGTGGAGGCGGACTTTAAAATGTCAATGTCTAAAATTGAGTAAAATCTCTATAGAAATAAATAAATACATTTCTGGTATTCTTCTTATTATTCCATAATTATATACAGAAACTCCTCAATATTCTTTTAAGTTGGAATGTATAATATACATTAAACAATCAGTCAATCTTCTGTGTTTTATTTTTCACTTTTCATCTACATATTTTAAGATTAAAAAAAATTATGTGTAATAGCTCAATGTATATCTTTAGCTCAATTTATATAAAAATATAAAGGATGGTATTTTCTTTGAATGGTGTGTTTTATACACTGTTTGTCATACTATCGCGTGATTACAGGGAGATATTTGATATCCCCAAGTGATCAACGCTCCTATTAAAATGTCTTTCACTCTATTACGTTATAGGTTAGTACAACGCATATTGACATGTCTTGCAGACAACATTTTGAAGTACATGAATGTTATTCTCTACTTTACCATCTGAAAATATATTTTCAGATATGCTGCTTAATTAATAAATTAATAAATAGTAGTGCATCTGAATTTAAAATCAATTGTACCTGTTATGAAATGTAACTGCATTAAGACACAAAATAATTTTAAAAATTTCCTATTTAAAAGTGAGTTTTGCAAAAGTGCATTTTAAACATCACGTGATGTCAAGAATTTTTGAAATACCAGAAGGCTAAGTAACAAATGGGTAGCAGACTATAATTTTTTCTCAAATTATATATAATAAAAAAACAATGAGATGTTCAAAAAGGACAAAGATATTTCTGATATACAAACTAGTAGTTATATCTGTTTCTGTGTGATGGACATTAAAAGAAATTTTGCTTTATATATTCAAATGTGTTTCTTAAATACATAGAAATAAATAAAAATATTTTCAGCTAAATTGGTGAGTGAAAAGAGGAAAACAATAACAATGCAGTCGCTTCAAAAACACCTGCTTTAAAAATGAAACTCGCTGCTAAGATGTAAATATGTTTGGTTTCGTAACGTGTTATCTCAAAATAAATACCGCCTTAATATAGAAAGGAGTAAAAGTAAAAAAAAAAATACAACTCAGTGAAGTTAATGTTTACTTTCGATGAAATTTTCAGCCTGTTTTGAAAGTCAAATTTCATTACGTTTTATGCTTTATTCAAAACAGAAAGCGGAGTATGCATTGAATTTACGTTTTATCTTTATTATGTGATACAATAATACATAAAAATATTGAGAATTTTGGGTCGTACATATATGTACCAGGTGTTAGAACAAATATATGTATGTTTCTGCATGTGTACAAATACTATTAATGTTATCCTCATATTGATAATAGATTGTTTAAAGCAAAAGTTTTCTAGTTGATATTAACTTTATATTTGAAAGATTAAATAATTTACTGTTACTTATATATATATATATATATATATATATATATATATATATATATATATATATATATATATATATATATGCGAATTTAGAAAAGTGATCCAAAAATATTGAATCTTTAGATGCTCTTAAAGACAAAACATTTAGAACAAATTTGTGGGAATGTCAGGTTCTTAAAGACCCCAGAAAAAATCACGGTGAACAAAGAATCATTAGTCTATATGCTCACATCGATGTTTTTGAATTTCAACGTATAATATGTTATATTTTTAATCTTACTAAAATAAAGATATCACAGATTAAGCATTTTAAAAAACGTTGGTGTTACTTTACTTTTACTTTAAAATCTACAAGGCAAATGAAGAATTTATAAATTATAAAGTAATACAACACCAGGAAGGGATCCTAAAATATTTTAAATATTCAACAAGTAT
>CM063506.1:94329994-94339994 GCA_032207245.1 Pardosa pseudoannulata
AATTATCTGGTACAATTATTTGCTTATCTTCATACTCCTTTAAAGTTTCCCGATACTGTGACCGGTATAAAACTAAACGAACAGTGATAGAAATTTACAGTTTTTTGCAATATGCTTGGGACAATAGTAAATTTTCAGGCAGACAAACTCTAAAATTAGTTACAATTTTCCACAACAGATGGCGCTGCAGTCTGGAAATATCTAAACTACGATATTTGCCTGTGGGAACTCTTAAAATACCAGGTGTACCGCCACTATCCAGAAACAATTGAATAACTGGAACAGCCTGAGACACTGGTTTTTGATAATTTCACTGAAAATACGCCATATTATTGCTGCGAATGATGTATATCTGGAAAATATCGTAGTTTAAATTTTTCCAGACGACAGCGCCATCTGTTGTGGAACATTGTAACTAATTTTAAAAGTTTGTCTTCCTAAAAATTTAATATTGTCCCAAGCATATTGCGATAAAATGTTTATTTCTATCACTATATGTTTACTTTTTATTAATTTTTCAAATATAACAGTCATTTTTGCAGATATCGTACCGAAGTGTGTAAAAATAACTGAAGGATTACTCAAAATGAATATTTAAAATTTCAAAGTCAAATTATCTTAGCTTTCCTGTTCCCAACAAATAGAACGCAGTGCTCTGAACCAGGGCTTCGAACCGTAATTTTTTTTGTTCCGGTTTTCGTTCCGGTTCAACTAAAAAATTAATATCGGTTCAGTTCCGGTTTTCGCTCCGCCAAAAATATCGGTTCAGTTCCGGTTTTCGCTCCGCCAAAAATAACTGTTTTCGTTTCAGTTCCAAATGGATAATTTCATTTTATGTATATTCTTATTTGTACTAAAAATATAATTCTATCATAAACAAAAAATGCAATTCTATCAAAATTTAGAAGATTTTATTCTTTTTTTAATTGGTGCACTATGTGAATTGATAAAAACAGCAGGTACGATAAGAGCGGCGAGCATTGGCATTGTTATCCATTATCAAAATCGCATTTGACAACTAGGTTCATGATTACCCACATTCGTCGTTTGACTCTCACATCGTGCACTTGGCCTTGCAATAATTATGTAAAAAATATATTATTTATTTAACATATGAAAATTGCCTCTAATTATTAATATATCTTCTAACGTGGTTTCACTGAGATTACTTCTGTTGTCTTGGAGAATAAATTTCAAACCTGAAAACGCTCTTTCAACAAATATCAAAATAGGAAATCGAGAAGCAGTATACATGTAATGATAATTATAAAGTTGACGTTAAATTAGAAAATATTGATAAGTTGGTAACAGTAACAAAATGACTGAAAGATATATCGAACCGAAATAAACCGATATTTTTTTCGGTTCAGTTCCGGTTTTCGTTCCGACCAAAATAACGGTTTTTTTCGGTTTTCGGTTCAGTTCCGGTTCGAAGCCCTGCTCTGAACTAAACCAATGATCATGTTTAAAAACGAAATTTTACTAGGTGCAATAAGTTCAAACATTTTTAAGAAATTCACACTGATCTATGATAAAAGATCCATATCACCAAAATGATATAACTTAATCGAAAATATTTCTTCTCCACGACGATATTATGATTTTCATTTCTAAAAAACTTTCGTTGAAAGAAGCAGCTTTTGCAAAACTGTTTTTTAAGTACACACGAGTACATAGTATTTTTCCCGAGTAAAAGATGCCATCTTGTTCCTTACCATTCCTACTTTACTAACAATTATGTTTCATTTACCTTTGAGAGAAAAATGATTTCAGAAATAAATTGAATTAATTTGAATAACTTTTGATTAAAAAAAGCAGCTTTTGCAAAATTTTGTTTTCAGTACACATGAGTACAAAGTATTCTTCCCGAGTAAAAGATGACATCTTGGTTCTTAGCATCAATACATTACTAATAATTATGCTTCATTTACTATCAGAGAAAAATTAATACTGAAATAAATTGAATCAATTTGAATAATTTTCGATGAAAAAAAGCAGCTTTTGCAAAATTGTTTCTAAAGTACACAGGAATACATATTATTTTTAGCGAGTAAATGATGACATCTTGTTGCTTCGCATCTACACTTTACTAATAATTATGTTTCATGTACCTTTGAGAGAAAAATGAATATTGAAATAAATTGAATCAATTTGAATAACTTTCGATGAAAAAAAGCAGCTTTTGCAAAATTGTTATTTAAATACACAGGAGTACGAAGTATTCTTCCCGAGTAAAATATGACATCTTGTTCCTTTGTATCAATACTTTACTAATAATTATGTTTCATTTACCTATCAGAGAAAAATTAATACTGAAATAAATTGAATCAACTTGAATAATTTTCGATGAATAAAAGCAGCCTTTGCAAAATTGTTATTTAAGTACATAGGAGTACAAAGTATTCTCCATGAGTAAAAGATGACATCTTTTTGATTACCATCCCCACTTTACTAATAATTATGTTTCATGTACCTTTGAGAGAAAAATGAATTCAGAAATAAATTGAATGATTTGAATAACTTTCGATGAAAAAAAACAACTTTTGCAAAATTTTGTTTTAAGTACACAGAAGTGCAAAGTATTCATCTCGAGTAAAAGATAGCATTTTGTTCCTTAGCATCCATACTTCACTGATATTTATGATTCATTTACTTTTGAAATAATAATTAATTATGAAATAAATTGAATCAATTTGAATAACTTTCGATGAAAAAAAGCAACCTTTGCAAAATTGTTTTTTAAGTATACAGGAGTACAAAGTATTCTTCCCGAGTAAAAGATGACATATTGTTCCTTTGCATCCATACTTTACTAATAATTATGTTTCATTTACCTTTCAGAGAAAAATAAATTCTGAAATAAACTGAATCAATTTGAATAACTTTTGATGAAAAAAGCAGCTTTGCAAAATTGTTTATTAAGTACACAAGAGTACAAAGTATTCTTCATGAATAAAAGATGACATCTTGTTCCTTAGCATCCATACTTTACTAATAATTATGTTTCATTTACCTTTGAGAGAAAAATGAATTGAGACATAAATTGAATCAATTTGAATAACTTTCGATGAAAAAAAGCAGCTTTTGCAAAATTTTGTTTTATGTACACAGGACTACAAAGTATTCTTCCCGAGTAAAAGATGACATCTTGTTCCTTTGCATCAATACTTTACTAATAATTATGTTTCATTTACCTATCAGAGAAAAATTAATTCTGAAATAAATTGAATCAATTTGAATAATTTTCGATGAAAAAAAGCAGTTTTTGCAAAATTGCTATTTAAGTACACATGAGTACAAAGTATTCTCCCCGAGTAAAAGATGACATCTTGTTCCTTAGCATCCATACTTCACTAATAGTTATGTTTCATTTATTTTGAAAGAATAATTAATTATGAAATAAATTGAATCAATCTGAATAATTTCCGATGATAAAAGCAGCTTTTGCAAAATTGCTATATAAGTACACAAGAGTACAAAGTATTCTTCCAGACTAAAAGAGGATATCATATTCCTTAACATCCATACTTCACTAATAATGTTTCATTTACCTATGAAAGAAAAATGAATACCGAATTAAACAAATTGATTCAATTTGGATAACTTTGTATTTTTAAAACAAGTAATTTAATTATTGTCATACATTTAAATTTTTAGTTTTTAGTTTAAACGTCCCAGACTATTTTTTTAACAATTTGTTATTCTGAAATACATAGATTTTTTACGAAACAATCCTTGAAAGTATAAAAGTAATTTCAAAATCAATTTACCAAAATTTGTATTAAAAGAATTATTAAAAAAATTATTAAATACAAATTGCTGAAATTAAATATTAAATACTAAGATTAATATATAAAAAAAGAAAGCTTTCTGTTCCAGAAAATGCATTTAATGCCAATTCTTATTGGAAGGTAAATGAAAACTCATATTCTCTAAGGATCAAAAGAACATTATTAAATTTGTAAAAGTAATTACATCGTTCTCAGAAACATTCATTTTATTACATAGGGGATGAAAATAAAAAAGATTCTTTTCGATAAAAATTCGCTCTTCATAGAATATGACGTTGTATTAAATCAGTAATAAACATAAAGGAGCTATATGTTTTGATGATAATTAATGTCGATTTAATAAGTTTTGTAACTGTATGTTAATAATCGGTTGAGAAAGAGCAATCAGGTTATTTATCAAAAATGATTTTTTTTATTTATTGATTAAATATATATTTCAATATCAATAAAAAAAGAACATGACTAGATTTACAACACATATTTATTTCCATCTTAAAGTAAGACAGTATATCGAATTTATTAATATATATGTATATATAATATATGTATATATATATATAATATATGTATATATATATAATATATAGTATATATGTATATAGTATATGTATATATATATATATATTTATATATATATATATATATATATATGTTTGTATATATATATATATACTTATATACATTTTTGTCTTCTTTGGTTTAATGTTGAGCGGAGTCATTTTTGTGTCTGTTCTTTGTCTGTCGTCGACTAGTAAGATGTCCGTTTTAGAAGCTCTAAAATAAGTTTTAATAAGCTTGTGCCGTTCATAATGTGGCCATACTTATCGTTCGTTATTACTGTACCTTTTTAGGTTTCTTCTTTACCAGCATCCCGGGCAAGTAAAAACAATAGCTGCTACATAATAATGTGACCAGAGGAAATAAATTCACACAATATATATAAATATATGTATATATATATATAATATATATATATATATATATATATATATATTATATATATATATATATATATATAATATAAATATATTATATATATATATATTATTTATTAATATTAGATTTATTATAATTATTAGACTTCTATATGTCTCTAAATATTCTCATTTAGTTCGTATTCCTTCAAAATATTTTCCAGTCACAAAATATCTTTTTAAAAGGAGTGTCGAGACTTTAAATTCTTCCAACCATTTTAATAGTTTTTTGTAGTAATTTCACATTTCTGAATTTTTTATTTGTTTTCCAGCTGTCTTTAATAACTCACTCCTACAATGATATAAATTCCTGTCTAATTTCTTATAACGCTGATTATGCTACACTCTATTGAGAAAATTCCATCCCCTAGTCTCGCTTTGGGGCATAAATCTGTAATAACAAAGTGTTCTTTGTGTTCATTCTGTCTTCTACCTTTGAATGAGTAACATGTCGTTCCTTAAATAAAAGTTTACATTTCGCCCCGGAATCTTCGTGTTCTTTCTATGGAATGTCTGGACTGTATATTCCTGAGTTAAAGTAGTCGCTTAGGATTCTCCCTGCCCAGCAACCAAGGGTATGTAAATACAATAGGGGCCAAAGTTTTATTGTAACCAGTGAATTTAATATACGCCATGTTAGATATATAAATATTTGGATTAAATTTAATTGATAACATCAAATGTTCTCTATACATCTACACAAAAAAACTAAAAGAAAAAAAAATGTTTAAACCAACCACATACTTATTAAATTCCCATATCCCACTTATGTAGTTGAATTGATTTAGAGTAGAAAACTTGTTACTCCAGTGCACTGAATATATCAACAAAGCGGGGCTTAAAGTTGTTTACATATCACAGAACAAAGGCGTTTCACAATATTAACCAGACGGATTTCCGTTTTCGGCTATAAATAAATGATGGCAATTATGGGAATGGAATATTTTGTGCATTTTGAACGACATTTTGAAAGAAATTTAAATGAGAATTGATTACAAAACTTTTGTGAAATTGTACGCCCAAACAAATTAGATTGAATTAAAAATTTGAATCTATATTAAAGGCGATATTCATATAGCTCTTTGTATGTTGTACCGAGAAATATTTTACTTAGAATTGATTCAAGTGTATATATTTATATATATATATTTATATATATATATATATATATATTTATATATATATATATATATATATATATTTATAAAATATATATATATATATATATTTATATATATATATATATATATATTATATATATATATATATATATATTATATATTTATAATATATTTATATTATATATATATATATATATAATATATATTATATATTTATATTTATATAATATATTTAATATATATATATATATATATATATATAATATATATATATATATATATATATCTGTATGTGTGTTTGTGTGTGTGTGTGTGAGTGTGCGTGTGCGTGTGTAATCTATGGGGTCTAAATTCATCTGTAAAGGCATTTTGAGAAGCAGAATCGATCTTTCCATTTTAGACGTAAGATAACTTAAATGGAGATAAAGTACTTCCGATATGAGCCTTTTCTTTTCCCGGAATCGAGAACAGTTTATTTCAATTTCTTCTTTGGCGTCGAATTTCTATTACAATTTTCGAACTCCTTCAGCGGGATTTATATATAAAAAATGAAGAGTGTAGAAAATATCCGTACATGCGTAAATTCGTGATAAAATACTGTTTTTTTCCTAAAATTACTACACATTGTTATTTGAAACTATTTGGGTAACTGGGTTAAACTTTTAAAGTTGTATAAATTTACAGATATTCAAAATATTTTACTAAAATAAAGGTTACAAATCGAGGAGATTTCAGGACCGGCTAAATGTAATGGTACACTCGAAGAATGTTTCTTTTTTATGGTGGTATCTCTAAAATTCTAAATGAGATGGAAAAAGTAAATATTAAAGATGATTCTTAGAAATAATGGTATAAATGTATCTAAAAAAACTTATTTTATAACTTTATAGAGATAGAAATTTCTGCTATGAAATTTAACTGTAATTGGTAGATCAGGGTTGACTATGATTTCTATAATGAAAACATTTATTTTTATCAGAACGTTGTAAAACTTTACTTGTTTGGTGCATGTTATATGTTTATTTACCAGATAATCTATTATTAGTAATATCAATGATGATGTTTTACACATAGAATCATTTTGCGGAATTCTAAATAAGACAGAAAAAGCAAATATTAAAGATGAGTCATAGAGGTAAGGATAAAAATGTTTCTAACAAGAACTTATTTTATAATTTTATATAAATAGAAATTTGTGCTGTAATTGGTAGATCAGTGATGATTGTGGTGTCTTAAAATCAAACATATATTTTTATCAGAATATTGTAAAACATTACTTGTCTTGTTGGCAACATCTACGTACATGTGATATGTTGATTTACCAGATAATCTATTATTAATGATATCAGTGATGCTGTTTTCCACATAGAATTATTTTGAGTGATTCTAAATGAGACGGAAAGAGTAAATATTAAAGATGAGTCATAGCGGTAAGGGTAAAAATGTATCTAAAAATCTAAAAATTTTATTTTATATTTTTATAGAAATAAAAATTTATGTTATGAAATTTGAACTGTAACTGGCAGATCAGGATTGACTACTCTACATACATATGATAACAAATAATATTTAGATAATTCTGGAAAGATATATATATATATATATATATATATATATATATATATATATATATATATATAATCCCCTTATCCCAGTGTCCTATTTAGAGGACGGGCCAGATTTCTTATATGAAATATATATTTTTTTCCAAATTTTGTTATATTTAGTTTTTTTAGGTTGAATTAACTTTAAAAAACATGATTCTTCTAAAATCTGAACAAAATAAATAAATTGGGATAAAACGGGTTAATATTTTAAAAATACTATGGGTTATAGCTCTAAAAAAACTTTTGATTTAAAAATGATTTCACCTTCATTCAAAATTAATATTCACAAGTCAACAATCAAAAATACTTGTTTAAAAAAATTAAATGTCTTCCTAATTTGATTGGAGAAAATCCAATTAAATATTTATTGAAAGCTTTAGATAAAAATTCTAGATTCAATTATATTTTAACTAAAAAAAAGTTAATGTGTGCATCTGTGCAAGAACAGCGCTAATATCAATTTCTTTAACCAAAAACTTTAGAAACCCATTTCCAAATCAATTATAGAAAACAGCACACCTTCATGAATTAAGCTGACGTATAAATCACAAAATCTGAACATCGAATTTTATTGAAAAATATATAAAATATTATCGTTCGTACATATGCTTTTTATATTATGTGAAATCCTTTTTGATATCTATGCATTTTAAGACGGATTTATTATTTAAAATTTAAATTCGACTGGACAGTATTATAAAAATCACAGTAAAATATACTTTTATGTAAAAATGTATACTATAATAATTTTGTAAAATGTGTTTAAATATGTAATATGTTAATGCATATTTTCTTACTTTCAACTTTCCATTCATATTTGTATATAATAATACTGACAGTACGAATAATTTTGCACACACGCTATATCTCACTATTAACAGATATAAAAGAATATACTAAAAGGAAGTAACTTAATAACGTATTACAAAAAATGTATTTTGTGATGTGAACATTTTAAAATGTTGTAAATTAAAACACAAAGAAAAAATCATTTTGAAGATAAGGATAATGATTTCGTGAAGTAAAAAGTTCATTTTATTTTGTTTACGAAAACAAGTAGGAGAAATTCGTTTAAGATGAACTCATTTTTTATATATTATATACTAACTTCTGATTCTGATCAATATAAAAGCGAGAGATTCATAAAGTCTAATTTCTTCAAACACATTTATTGTTGATCAATCTCAGGATTCTTATAAAATCATCATTGCTGGCACTGAAAAAGTCTTAAAGGACAGTATATTGAATTTTATTTTTGTTAAACTCAATATAATGTTTAGTTTTTGAAAGAATTTACGATATGCGGGTATGTGCGCTACACTTGGAATAAGATAAGAAGTTTAGAATTTACTGGACATTTGGTATAAAAAGAAAGAAAATGTTATAAATTGTTCCGCATACTGTTTTCCAAGATGCGTATATCTGTGAGTCTGTTTTATATCTATGCACGGTGTTATTTTTCGTTGTATTTTCTTGTAAATGTATTAGAAAAAGGAATTCAGGAAAAGAGATATCATTAACATAAACTTATGATAACACTCAAATGTGAGAAACTTTGAGTCAATAAACAAATATGTAATAATCTGTAATATATCCAAAGCATCCAAAATGATTGCAACAGTATTTTAAAGGATATTGAAAGGGTTTAAATATATATATATATATATATTATATATATATATATATAATATATATATATATATATTCTCTGAAAATTTTCATTCATTATTTACACTTTCTTAGTTCTATTAAAGACTAAAGTCAAATTATTAGTTTAATTAGAAATTATACTATATACTATAAAGTATATAGTATAATTTCTAATTAAACTAATGATAAAAAGCTTTAATGCCACTATATATTCTACATGGAACTTGAAATCATTTCGTGGAAAATTTTGAAACAACTTCGACCTTAAAAGATTTAAATCATTATGACTAACGATCTCCGCTCATAAACAGATAAAAGATAACTAGCAGTGTAAAAGTAAACTTTGAATCTTGTATCTAGAAGACTTTTATCAACTTATACCAATTTTTCGAAACTTATTCGTGTGTAAAACTTCGTCTTATATACAACTGCTGAGACCTTAAACGGATACTGTAGATTGGTGTTTAAACAACATTTTGAACAAAAAGTACAGCCTATAATCAAGAAATAAGGTATAGGGTTTCTTTCAGATACGATTAGAAATTGTAGGAAGTTTTTCTTTTTTTTAATTCTAATTATTATTTATAACTATATATAATAGAATTTTTGTCTCAGAGAAGGATAATGATAAAAATGATTTTCTAATTTAATCTAATTTCTATAAGATATTAGTAAGAAATTCATTTTAATCACAATATGATATTTTACATTATTCCATTTTTGCGAAATCTATATCAAGTTAAATTCAAATTGTTTATAGTTTATTTCAAATTCTTGTTATTTCTATTTTTGTGAAGCATGTATTCGTTGTAAGTAATACATATTTTATAAATTCGAAAAGAAACAGCTATAGTATT
>CM063506.1:94344994-94362494 GCA_032207245.1 Pardosa pseudoannulata
GCGTACAACCGGACCTGCTGCACTCTGCCGTTGCTGGATGTGTGACTTGCCTGCAGTGTGTTATCCCTGTGGTGGTGGTCGTATGGAACACATACTGTTGTAATAAACGATTTGGAGGTATTATTCTGTTTGTTATTTGCATTTCTTTTTTCTTTGACTTGTGTACATCAGGACCCTCTATCGACTCTATTTGAGTTATTATTTTTCTGTTTAAAAAACAATTCCATGCCTTAGCGATACTAACCCTGCAAACCATTTTTTATATTGGTTATTTTTTCTGTTATTAGGAATTTTTAAAGTTTATACGTAAATTTTGATCATGCGGTATAATTACTTTAATATTTAAGCTGAAAATTTCTAAACATTTTAATTATTTTTATAAAGATTTTTAAGTCTCTTACAGAATTACAAATGAGTTTTTGTTCTATAGAAGTCATCAAATGTAAGAAACTTAAAGGTAAAAGAAATGTTGATAAACAAAACAGATAGTTTTATGACGGTATTAAACTGAAGTTATAATCACTACGAGTTTCTCAAACATTATTTTATTTCATACAGGTAATTATAGGGACAGTTCAATTAGAAATTTAACAAAAACTTATATTAAATTTAATAAATAATTTTGATTTCAATGAAGGGATAAATTGCTATCAAAGTATTGAATTAAAAGAATTATTATAAATTTCAATAAAAATCTAAGATTAAATTTTGATTTAGAATCAAAGAAGGATAAAATTGGTAATAAAATGAATTTTTGAAAAACATTTTTGTTTTAAATTTGATAAGAAATCTTAGAAATAAAATTCTGTGATTGAAATTAATAAAGGATTATGAATGAAATGAAAAATAAATTGTTAACAAAAGAAACTTTTGGAATAAAACATTTTTTCTATAATTTTCAAATGAAATTTTAAATAATAAACACATGAATCATCAAAATATTTATATGAATTTATACATCTTCTCGGGAAATTTTTAAGTATTTAGTAAAATATTTCCTCTAAATTATAAATAATACACCCTTTTTATTTATATTTTAAAGAAACTTACAGATACACAAACTTAAATTTCTTTATTTTGAAGATTTAAATTTGATACTAAAAAGAGAAAAATTCTAAAATTAAACATAATTATGGAATAATTTACGTTTGAGGATAAAATCTATTTGAATCTCCAAATAATTTAAACAACCAATTAAAGTTAAACAATTTATATTTAATGAGAATTTTGATTCAAACGAAGGAATAAATTGCTATCAAAGTATTGAATTAAAAAATTATTATAAATTTCAAAAGGAATTTTAGTTATAATAATCGGAGATTCTATTTTGATTTAGAATCAAAGAAAGAAAAATAATGGTGACAAATTATACTTTTGAAAAAAACATTTTTGTTATAAATTTGAAAAGAAATCTTAGAAATAAAAATCTGCTATTGAAATTAATTAGTGATTTTGAATAGAATGAAAAAATAAATTGTTAACAAGATATACTTTTTGAAAAAAACATTCTCAATATAAATTTCAAAAGAAATCTTCGAAATAATAAACACGTGAATGATCAAAATACTTATATGAATTTATACCTTATCTCGGAAAAACTTTAAGTATTTGAGTAAAATATTTTTAAATATAAATAAAACACATTAGCTTTCTTTATTTTCAAAATTTAAATTTGATACAGAAAAGAAAAAATTACTAAAATTAAACATTACTATAGAATAATTTACGTTGAAGGATAAAATCTATTTGAATTTCCAAATAATTTGAACAACCAATTTAAATTAAACAATTTATATTTAATAAGGAATTTTGATTCGAATGAAGGGATAAATTGCAATCAAAATATTGAATTTAAAAAAATATTATGAATTTGAAAAGGAATCTTAGAAATAATAATCTGAGAATAAATTTAGATTTAGAATCAAATAAAGAAAAAATTCGTAACAAAAATATCACTGATAAAACATTTTTGTTAAAATTTGAAAAGAAATCTTAGAAATGAAAATCTGTTATTAAAATTAATTAGTAATTTTGAATGGAATGAAAAAATAAATTCTAAACAAAATAACGTTTTGGAATAAATCATTTTTGGTATAAATATCAAAAGGAACCTTCAAAATAATAAATGCATCAACCATCAAAATATTTATTTGAGTTTATGTACATCCCGGAAAATTTTTGAATATTTAGTAAAATTTTTATTTAAATATAAATAAAATACATTACCTTTCTTTATTTCCAAATTAAATTTTATACTAAAAATAGAAAAATTACTAAAATTAAACGTTATTGAATAATTTACATTTGGAGATAAAATCTAATTGAATTTCCAAATAATTTAAAGAACCAATTAAATTTAATAAGTAATTTTGATTCTAATGAAGGGATAAATTTCTATCAAAGTATTGAATTAAAAATAATTTCGAAATTAATCTTAGAAATAAAAATCTGAGATTAAATTTTGATTTAGAATCAAAGAAAAAAATTGGTAACAAAATATGTTTATGAAAAAAACATTTTTGTTATAAATTTCAAAAGTAATTTTAGAAAAAAATCTGTGATTGAAATTAATTAGTGATTTAGAATCAAATGAAAAAAGAAATTGTTAGTAAAATATAGTTTTGGAATAAAACATTTTTCCTATAAATTTCAATGCCGAACGATGGCTGATTGGTTAGAGTGAAGACATTCGGAACCATAGATCGTGGGTTCGAATCCCACAGTGGCATGGGTGTCCATAGACATTCGGAATCAGCTTTAAGCTGTAGCTCCCGGTCTCATTAGCCCTCGTGTTGCAAAAAGTAGACCGTAGCACTCTAAACCAAACCAAACCGAAGCCAATCCTATAAATTACAAATGAAATCTTCGGAATATAAACACACGAATCATCAAAATATTTATATGAATTATTACCCCTTCTCGGAATCTTTTCTTAAGTATTTAGTAAATTTTTTCTTTAAAATATAAAGAAAACACATTACTTTCTTTATTTGTAAAATTTTAATTCAATACTAAAAAGAGGAAATTTCTAAAATTAAACGTTATAATTGAATAATTTACGTTTGAGGATGAAATCTATTTGAATTTCCAAATAATTTAAACAACCTCATAATTTAATTTACCTACTAATTACTTTTAAATTACTTCGGAAAACAGTTTTCATTGCGAAAATTGAAAAGTTTGCTTTCTGAACGATAAAACTATTTCCAACATCTCAAAAGATCTCAATCATTATGACTAACGACTTTGGCTCTTAAACAGATCTCGTAGATAACAGAGAACTCGGTTTTAAAGAGTTTGAAAGTCTTGCCACGCTACGAATCCAAGCCATCAATATTGTCTTTTCCAGAAAAGGTGTAATGAATTATTTTTCAATAAGTATTTAAAACTAAAGAGTCTAAATATTTTAATCTTTCAAAATGGATTTAGAAATGTTTATACTACAATAACTTGGATTTCTTATAAGGGAATTTATCACTTTTAAGCAATTTAAAGTTAAAATACAAACAATATGTTAAAAATGAACAAATATATGTTTATCAACTAGTGTATTAGTAACCTTTTCGTAAACTGCTCAATAACAGTACCAATTACTGGAAAGCCATGTATATGAGTTGGCAGATATGAAAATATGATATGAAAGTACATTTCATAAGTTTTAATTTTATTTCTATAATTTAGTTTGTTCCTTTAATTTTATTTCTCTTTTAATAAAAGAGTCATAAAAACTAATTAAGAATAAAATAATTTAAGAATTAAAGAAAGAATAAAGAAATTCAGAATTTTTGTACACATATATTTTAATATACTCAAAACTAATAAATTATTTCTATAAGAGTTATGAAAACCGTTTTATAACAATTTTTCCTGTTTTTTAAATGTTCTATGGAATTTAATCATATATGTTTTTGGAATGTTTACAAAAATCTAATAATACGCATTAAAAATTATCTGAGTATCATTTTTAAAGTTCAACCTAACTCAACTCAAATTTAGAAAAATTAGAATATTTTTTGTGAACTTCAAAGTGTAGAGAGGAATATCTCCAAAAAATTAATTTATCATTTAATTTATCCACAAAATAATTCCATAAGAATGTTCAATAAGTTTCTTTAGCAATTGTAGAAATACAGAAAAAGAAATCTAAAAATAAATTCTCATGTAATATTTTATAAATTAATATTTTTTTTCAAAACTGACTTTCTTAAATGTGTTATCCAACTTTCTCAATATCCAATATTTCATAATTCTAAATTAATAAGTTTTAAATTCATTTTCAAAAGTTCACCATCTCCTTTCTTGCAAATAGATAAAAAAAATTGAAAACTGACTTCAGAGAAAATATTGCTAATACGAATGTACAAGAACCAAATAGGAAAAAATTTATATTTTATATTTATTTTAAAAATAAATTTAGAAAGCACCCAATTCCGATTTAGCCTTTTCCCAAACATAAATTTATGCAAAATCCAATCCATGATTTATTATTAATATGCTTTCCAGTTACCTTTGAATTCTTCTCCTGAAATCCCTCTTTTCAAAACGAAAATTTTGAAAAATTGAGATGAATGATATTTTTTTACTGATGTTTATGTACTATAACATTCTATGTTGGTACATAATCCCTTATTATTGAATTTTAATATTGGACATCGACACAACATTTTAGATTCCTAGTTTTACAATTTTATGTAAGGTGAAATTTTATTATTCTTAAATAATTCTTCTTATTGTTATGTACTTAGGTGACTTAAAAATTAACTAAAATTGCATCATAACTATTGCTGCATTAGACATCATGCGTTATATTTGCAATCTACCATTGCCATGATAACTTTTAAAATAACTCAAAATATTTGGTGACAATTTTGGATGATATTTAAAACACAGTTATCAATAAAATGTTTCACCATAACGATTTCATTTCACCGATCAAAGACATTTCAACAATATTCAACTTTTAACCACTAAATTTAATAATAACCACAGCGTTTAACCTCATGCTTTGAAACCTTAATTATGGTACCGTCATGAAGGTTTTATCATAGTTTATCATAGAAAAAAATGGAGGTAGTGTAAGGTTTGGTTTGGTTTGGTTTGGAGCGCTACGGTCTACTGTTTTGCACACGAGGGCTAATGAGACCGGGACCTACAGTATAAAGCTGATTCCGAACGGCTACAACACCCATGCCATCAGCGGGATTCGAACCCGCGAACTCCGAGGTAGTGTAAGAATTTGATGTAAATTATGACATCATAACAGCAAATAAATATATTATACAACGGAAAATGTTTCATAGAGTTGACATATCGTTATAATATTAAATTCAAGTTTTCTTGAAGTAGTACGGACTTTTTTTTTGATACACGAATACCAATAAGATCAGGACGTACTATTTTGAAAGCCTCCAGATATCCATGCGAACTCGAGGGAGTGAAAACGACAAAATATTGAGGGGAAATGTACATACCAAATATTTAAAAATTACTTAAAGTTATCAAAAGTAGTTACTTAAAAACTTCAAAATATATTAATATCTTAAATTTAGTTCATAAAACAGAATATTTCTAAAATGCTTTCATAAATTACTCTTAGACTTCCAATATATTTTTAGAATTTTGAAAGTTTAAGAGCATGTCAAAATTAAGGCGGTTAATGCCATAACGTTTGATTATCGTTCCTTAATTTTTCATTGCTCTATAACAGATATATCAATTTCATGCAGATGCAAGTAGATGCAGATGTCTTCCGAGCATATCCATCGCCAAAGCGCATGCTCGATTATCATCGGTATGATTAGTAACGAGCCGCTGTAGCTCAGTTGGCAAAGGCAACGATCTCGGAACTGAAAGGTTGCTGGTTCCGAACCCGAGATCCATCGTGTTTGTTAAAGGTGACTGGGGAACTTAAAATATGTTCGTGGTCACAATGTCCTCCAAGTTCTCAATCAATACCTCTGGGGGTGGCAGGCCTGTGGGTCTTATGTTCGGTATCTGTTTCAAACTTATGAGGATCAACTTGAGCGAAGTCGTTCTTTCACGTTAATGGTGCTCAGTAAAACGAAAAGTGCACACCTTGTCCTTAATACGAGAGCCTGCAGGCTCAATCGTGCTTGTTTTATCCAAGTGGCATGAGAAACAACAACAACATGATTAGTAACAGTGGGATTAGTAGATAAAGTGGGCTATTGCATTTCCCTGTTTAGACAAAAGTTGGAATTTTAACAAAACATCACATTAACCCACACAGCCGCACTCGATAACTGATATTCCAATGTATATATGAACTAATTTATGCGCAGTTAATAGGATAATGCAAACTGCAGGTCGTCTAACACGCATACATAAAAACACAATTAAAATGTAAATAGAAAGTATATTTACAAAAGATAAACTTTCTTATACATTTATAAACTATTTATTTAAAACGTTACTACATTTATAAACGATAGTTGTTTGTCTTATAATTTTTATGTATAACTTTCATGTATATCAACAATAAATACTACTGAATTATCAATTTTTCAAAGAAATGATTTTCACTTTATTTCCCCCTGAATTTGTTCCATAAATACATAAGTAAATGCGAATCAGCAGATTTAAATTTCAGAGTTGCAAAAAATTAAAACTAGCCATGGAGAAAACTGGTCATAAAATAGTGAAATATAGTATATAGGTTGGATAAATGAAAGGATAAACATATATATATATATATATATATATATATATATATATATATATATATATATATATATATATATATATATATATATAATATATATATATATATATATATATATATATATATATATATATATATTCTATATATATATATCATCAAGTATATATATATATGTTCGTATATATATGTATTATATATATTATATAACCAACCAAAGTATATAGTTATAGTTTAAATTTATAAATTTTCTTATATGTAATAATATATATATATTGTATTTATATAGATATATTATGTTTCATATACGTAAAATGCTTTTAAACATAACGTGTATAATTTCTTAAGGACATTTCAATACATTTTTATTTTCCGAATTCAAATTAAATAAAATATTCATAAAAATATTTTAAAATTATTATTTCAAGTTGTAAATAATGCATTAATAGTGAGTTAAAACGAAGGAAGTATGTGAGGAAGATTTCCAATTTACCTGATGTTTGTAAGTTTTATTTTATTTCCTGTAAATATGGAATCTTTCAAAGTTTCTTTGAACTTAGGGTAATACAAACTTCAGTTCGTCTGACAAGCATACACAGAAACAAAATTAAAATAGAAACAGAAATTACATTTACAAAAAATAATTTTTTTATACATTTATCAACTATTTATTTAAAACGTTAATATATTTATAAACGACGGTTGTTTATGTTATATTTTTATGTATAACTTTTATGAATATAAACAGTAAATAGTATTGAATTATGATATTTTAAGGTGAAGATTTTCACTTCCCGTATATACATTTACAGTTATAAGTAAATGTGAATCAGCAGATTCCAATTTCTGAGGTGCAAAAAATTAAAACTGGCCATGGAGTCTATAAAATAGTGAAATATATTATATAAGTTGGATAAATGAAAGGAGAAACATTTTGTATATATTCTTTTAAAATTCATCAAGCATTAATATACCCATTCTCTTATATCTAAACAGTTTATCAAATAATATTTCTAACCAAAGTAAACAGAATTTAATTTTAAAATTTTCTTGTCGTAATATTGTAAACAAAATTGTTTTCAGACTCAAAGGGAATAATTTCATGTATGTAAAATGTTTTTAAACTTAACATGTAAGATTTCTTAGTGAACTAGGACATTTTTATACATTTTTATATTCCAAATTCAAGTTAAATAAGATATTTAAAAATCATTTTAAAATAATGATTTCAATTTGTAAATAATGCATTAATAGTGGGTTAAAACGAAAGAAGTATTTGACTTTTTCAATTTAATTTACGTCTGTACATTTATTTTATTGTCTGCAAACATGTAAACTTTACATTCTGCTTTAAGCAACTTTAAAGTTTCATTGAATCTTCAAAATTCTTTGTTGCACTATTTTGTATTATAAAATTGATACAAATTTCAAAACTTTAAATTTTATAACATGAACTCTTAAAATATTTATCTGTATCAAAAATATCTTTTTATACTCTATGTTCTTATAGAATTCTTAGTCATAAGTACAATCGATTACTAATGTATAAGAATAATATAAGTTATATTTTTTGTAGCATGATCTTAAAAAACAATACTATCTCAAATGTTATTCGAAAATGTAACAAAAGCGAATCAATATCGACTTTTGAAGAATGAGAAAAGAAAATATTTATACGATTTTTTATTCCTTGAAAAAGAATGGCATAAATATAAGTTTAAATAAATCACTCATCTTAAGTCTTCAAGATATTCATTTTTATAAAAGGATATTCTGGCATAAAAAGCAAATGCAACAGCGAAACTTATAAATTTAAAATAACGAGGTGGATTATGCTTGAGTTTATGCTTATAAATGACATGGTATCTGATTTCTGTGATTTCGTAAAAATTTTAGGGACCGAATGAAAAATATCTCTTTTGTATATCATGCTATAAGTTTTCATTTACTAGTATATCTTTCACATGATTGGTTTCCCTTTTTTTGTAATTCTGCTGATTTGAATTTACTTTTAGCAGGAAGTTGTTTATGGCATGACTTATTTCAGTTTATTTTTATTACGATGAAATGAGAAGCAGTTTCTATTAATAATATTTCCGAAAACAACTGGCATTTTACTATTTGAAATTGTATAGGAAATCACAAATTTCTTAATAAAATTTTGTAAAGACTGAATCTTACATATTCGCCTTTGATAGTATTTATATAATGAGTTATATTTCTTATAAATAATTTTTCTTTCATTAAAATTAATAAAATAATGAATTGAGAGCAGCAACCATTAATGTCAACTTTTTTATTACTATGTCAATTATAAATCAACATAAGGTTTTTTTTTATTTCCGAGTGTTATAAGGTACACTTATTTTCAATGATAAAGGAAGATTTTTTATAAAAGTCTTTCATAAAATGGCAGAATTACCTTTGATCGATATTATTAGTTTGTACACTGTCCATGTTACGACACAAGGTGGCACACTGAACATTCTCGAAGATTTGTCTTTCTCCAGTGAGCTTCTCTACGAAAGCCAGAGGTTTGTGCTTGTTACTGTGTGTAAAGTGACAGACCATATAACAACAATTTATTACCTTTACTCAATAATTAATGTGTAATAAAGGCTGTGTTTGTTCTCAAAAAAGTCTCATCATTATTAACAGATTTACAGTCCATTTTAATCGTCCGGAAAATTACACCCATGTCCTTGACTTTAACTAATTACTATTAATCCTCTGAGTGGAACATATCGAGGAAAAAAAGTCTCCAAAATATACGGTAAAGATTAACATTGTCAGTGGCCATGATTCTATGATTCTATTTCTATGATTCTGGTCGTTCTATGATTTTTTATTCACCATTTGTCGACTAGAATGGAATACGGGAAACTCACCCTCGTCATTGTCCCTTTACTTCTGGTTATAAATAGATATATAAATAGATATTATAGATTGCTAATTTTTAATACGCATAAAGCTCGTCTAGTCTCGATGATCATCCCATAAGAAATAATGGATTTTACTAAAAGTAAATTAAAAATATTCTTTGAGAGACTTGTTTATATTTTTTGCGAAAGTCATCCAAGATATTTAAGTGGTGCAATTAGAGATACATTTGTTACCACGAACGAAATACTTCGAAATAGAGATTTACAGAGCCATGAAAAGCTATCAGTGTCCTTGTGCCTCAGGAGGTAGGGGTGAATCCCTCAATAAATGTCAGTCAAACAGGAGTGCAATTCCTAAACAATCGACCTGACCCTCCTACCGCAAAACTCCATGGGGGAAAGAACTAAAGCAAAATTGTACATTACATCCATTTTTGGAGCGTTTTTGGAGGTCGAAAATTGTACGTTAAGACTTCATCGGTTTGGCGGAATTGTACGTGTGAACCGCTTAGAGGGTTAAAAAGGAAAAAAATTCAAAAATCCTGGTATTGTAAAAAGCCTGCATGAAATAAGTTGCACGTCAAAAAATTGTTGAAAAGGGGCTGGTGAAAAGAACAACTCCGGCTTTGAACTTTGTTTTTTCTTATGATTTTGAGGCATACTACCCTTGGTACCTGGGGCACAACATCTCTTGTGTCCACGGCCACGAACTCAAACCGTACGTGTCCTCTGGTTTATGCTAAATGAGAGACAACCTCAGGGGCATGCCTCCTTTAAGAACATACGGGTGTTACGAGCCCTGGGGGATCTTCTCTAGTGTCTTTCCTGATATTCCTGAGCTTACCTCTGTAGAATTTGCTCCTTACTGATATTAACCAAATTAATCTTCGAACCATGACGTTTCTCGCGTAAGTCAGCTGCAGCTTTATGGCTGTCTTGTTTACTGTCCTGGAGACTGGCCTTGCGTTTGACAGCTGTTGTATGTCTTCAGATGGGTCGGCGTGAGTAATTCTCTTACATTTGGTACATATGCGAGAGAGGCTCGATTGGGATATTGATGTCAAACACTATTTTGAAAAAAAAAACTTTTAAAAAATCTTCAGATTTCGACAAGCAGTAGAACGCCAATAAAAACACCCAAGAGTAAAACCAACTTACTGCAATAAGGATGACAAATTTCTCTTCTCTTATTTCTCCATTTTGCAATAAAGGATTAATATTTTAATCTCGTAATCATTTCCTTTGACGTGGCCTCTTCTGGATCACTAATGTCCATATTGCTTGTGGATTTATGTTGATACCAGAATTTTATTAAATTATGTCTATGTTCAGTGTTACAATATGTGAGGTATACTCCAATATTGAAAAATGCAGCTACCCCTATAATTTACCGAACAATGGCCGAATAGTAGAGTGCTTCTCTGCAGTACTGGAGTCCGTGGTTTCTAGATCTGGTGCTGGCATAGTTGTTCATAACCGTTTGGAATGGAATTTAATAAGTAGGCCCCAGTTTCATTAGTCCTCATGTAGCAAAACAGTAGACTGCAGCTCTCCAAATCAACCCCTCCCTTATAATTAACTATTATTTCCAATATTATGTAATTCTGTATTATAATGTGGTGTAAACAACAACGTAATTTTTATATGGCTAGAAACTATGTAAAATCATTATCATTATAAGTAAAAGGAGCACTCCACGTGCTACGCCCCCCCCAAAAAAAATTGCCAAAGTCCAAGAGAACACTGCGTTCATTACCTTCCTTCTTTCGACTCAGGCAACCCTACACTTTTTCCATAATCCTGTTCGTTGTTCCGTTGTCCTTTTTACACTGCGTCCTTTTCCGGCTGTGCCCAGAAGGACCGGGACTCCAAGGATGGTCCTGAATCGCCTCCTGGAGACCAATCACAATTCTCCAAAACTTGGTGAAGTTTAAGTGCACTTATTTTCTCTTGCCACACCACACGCTTCCTGGAGTTGAGAAAAAAACTTGGGCATTCAACCCACAACGTGTGAGTGCGGAGAGCAAATCAGTTTCGCAAACCTAAACATAGCTGCACTCTCACACATTATATGTGATGAATTAAGTCTATCTAAAATTTTCATTATTTCTTTGTGTGTAATTTTATCTGTAATATAATGACTACATTATTTATTAAAATTATTTTTATAAATACATGTCGGAGGATATGGATCATTTATAACAGTTTTAATATACCTAACAATAATTCTACTTAAAGCCCCCAAACTCATATCTCCGATATGTATCAGTAACCAATGAATATCAACTTTTAAGGCCCATAAGAAATGAAAATTTAAATATTTAGTACTAGTATTAGGTAATTATACACAAGTACTAGTTAAAACTCCTTTTTTTAATATCCGATATTGGAAATTAAAATCATTATTTTCAAAATTTAAAAATAATCTCTATAAAGCTCTCGCTACAGTAAAAATATGAAATATAATTGGGATCCCTATAAATTTTAAATAAGGAATAAGATTACATTTAAGTTTGTAGCATATCGGATATCCAATTTGGATGATTTTTCAAAATTTTTAGAAAAAAAAAAGTTTTACCTCCATTTAATTCCAGAATATGTTCTGATTCATTATTTTATTTTTACCTCGATGCGTTATTTTTTATCATTTGGTTGGGCTTGAAGTTTTTTTGGGTTTTCTTTCATTGTGAATTGGTTTTGGATATATCTTCGTAATGATTATTTTAAATTTTTAATTAGAATATTCCGATATTTTTCAAGTAATGGAAAAATATTCCTAATAACTGAGGATATCACATGAAAATCGTATGATATTAAAAAAATAATAAAAGAAAAATTAAGTGTAAAAATGAAATATTAGTGTTACGTTTTAAAAACCCATGCTTAGAAATATTTTTTTTAAATTTTCATGCGTTATTTAACTTTAGAAAAATTTTAAGTATTGGGAAATCTAATGATATAGATTAATAAACTTCTTATACTCTATACATTTATATATAAACTATTCTTAAACATCCCTTACAGAAATTAAATTGGATGCATTATTTTTTCTCATTGAAAAAATATGTATTTTTATCTATTAATAATTTTAGAAATGTTAATTATATTGATATTTTCTATAATATTGAAAAAAATGAAATAAATTTATAAAAATATAGCATAGATAAATCCTATAAAAAAAAGATTATGTTATAATTATAAATTGCAACCACAATCATTTAATACAATAAAAATTATGTGTTAGCATATATTGTACTGTAAATGATAAATACGTTAAAATATTTTAAAAAGGAAAATTTCATCTTACATTTGCACTTCTATATTTTTGTGTATATTTTGGATATATTTTGCGTATTCAGATACTTTTACAACGTCTCTTATAATGCTTATCGTTAATAAAATATCTTTAAACATAAAATATCTTTAAATATAAATTGAAGTTTTGTTTCTGTGAAGTTCACTATTTGCATTAACTTCATTAGTATTAAATGGAGTTATTTCGCAGACAGGATTCAATAACCTCAGACTATGAGCTGAAAATTGGGTCTCCCACAAGAGAGACCGTGGTTCAGAGCCGGGGTAGGGCTTGGTAGTCTTAGGTCTGCTATGATGAGTGACTCGCAAAGTGGCTAGCATACATCGAAGCCAAGACCCCAGGAGCTGGCTTCCTCTGCAAACCCAAAGAGGCCCTACCTTCAGTGGGGGTCAGTGCTCTCTTTTTGGCCTGTTTTTTACTAAATGTGTTCTTTCCTTTCTTTTTATTTTTTTACAGTAAGGTCATGCTAGAATTTTTTTTTGCCCCTAAAGCGATTGTGAAGATTCAGAGATCTGTTTTTCAGAGCAAGCCGAGTCTTGGGGTTCCACAAAGTGGGAAAGTTCCGTCACATTGACATTTGAGTGGTGGTCCTGCGGTCCAGGGTTGCGATTGTCGCTTTTCTAATAAATTTCCTGGTCATCTTGTTTGGCTCCTCGGTTTTCCGTCCTTAGGTGAAACTAGCAAAATTCGAGTCGCGGTAGCTCAGTTGTTAAAGGCAACACTCTCGTAACTGGAGAACAGCCGGTTTTGAGCGTGTGCCGGCCAAAGACCGTCGTGTCCTTAAAATAACTGGGGCATTATGTCCTTGCTCACAATGACCTCGAATTTCTCAATAAATCTCTTTGGAGCTGGCAGGGCAAGCCTGTGGGTCTTCTGCTTTGTTCCTGCTTCAAAATTAAGAAAGACCAACTTGAGCACAAGTCGCACTTACAACCTTGTGTTGTTTGTGAAAATCGAAAGGAATACCCATTTCCCTTAATACGAGTAGCCTCCGGATCAATAGTGCTTGTTTTGACCAAGTGGCATAAGTAAACAACAACGCCAACGAGCTAAATTCTTCCATATATCTTTCATATTTTCAGATCTTTCGGATAGCGTAGTTCGCGCCACCCTCACTAATTCCGGCGTCAAGTGGTCCACTAAGCATCCAGTTGTCTTCTATATTCTCCAGTGCCACTCTTCAGGTATTATGTCAGGTATAAAAAAGAGTAGTTGGAAATTATGCAAGTTAAAAACGATTTTAAAAAGAGAACTCTTTTATAATAATAAAATAAATGAAAAAGACCGGCATTAATAAGATATATATGTATATTTTGGATATATTTTGCGTATTCAGATACTTTTACAACGTCTCTTATAATGCTTATCGTTAATAAAATATCTTTAAACATAAAATATCTTTAAATATAAATTGAAGTTTTATTTCTGTGAAGTTCATTATTTGCATTAGCTTTGTTAGCATTAATAGAGTTATTAGGAAGGAGATTGGATTCCTTAACTTTCTAATATTAAGTCGGACAGTGGGTTTTCCACAAGGGATACCGCGGGTCAGGGCCGGGATAGGGCATATTAGGCTTAGGTCTGTTATGATGAGTAACTCGCAAAGTGGCTAGCATAAATCGAAGCCAAGACCCCAGGAGCTACCTTTCGCAGCAAACCCAAAGAGGCCCTACCCTCAGGGGGGGGTCAATGTTCTCTTTTTGGCCTGTTTTTTACTTCATTTGACTTTTCAATTCATTTTATTTTTTTACGACCAGGTCATGCTAGGGATTTTTTTTTTTTTGCCCATGAAGCGATAGCGATGTTTCAGAGGGCTGTTTTCCAGAGCAAGCCGAGTCTTGGGGGTACCGCAGAGTGAACTAAAGTTCCGTTACAATGGCCTTTGATTGATGGTCCTGTTGCCCAGGGTTGCGCTTGTCTCCTCTCTAAATTTCCTGCTATTATTGTTTGGCTCCTCGGTCTCCCACTCTTAGGTGAAACGAGCTAAATTCTATCTTCCATATTTTCTTCTGTCTAGTCACTCGTGGTTCTCGCTACCCTCTAAGCATCCATTTGTCTTCTAAATTCTCCAGTGCAACTTCAGTCTCTTCTCCAGTGCCACTCTTCTGCGTTCGCTCGTAGATAGTCGCTCGTAAATAGCGCCTGGAATTGGAATTGGTTTTGGAGCGCTTTCTACTTTTTGCAACACGAGGGCTAATGAGAACGGGACCTACTGCTTAAAGCTGATTCCGATCGGCTACGAACACCCATGCCATAGTGGGATTCGAACCCACGAACTCTGGTTCCAGAGGCTAGCACCCTACCCATTCTGCCATCGTTCGGCTCGTAGATAGCGCCTGAGAAGGGACGGGCGAGCTCCGGTTGCTCGGGTGGTATATTGCGCGGTGGTGTGGCTCAGTACTTCTGCCCACCATCACCAAGACATGTCTGGATGACCTCAAGGCCAAATAAGCCTGGTTCGATGCTTGATTAATACATGATAGATATTGAAATTGTTTCGAAGTAAATATATCAAATATATCAAATTAATAAATGAAACTGGCATTTTATATTTGCAATTTAATAGAATTTTGTATATTCAGTTACATTTACAACGTCTCTTATATTACCTATGGTTAAATAGATTAAAATTATGTTGCTAAGAATTTCACTATTAACAGTACGGTCACTACCATTCAATGGAGTGTTTTACAAATACCCATAAAGAAATACATTTTCAAAAGTATTAACCCTTTGACAGTTTCATTTTTTTTTTCAGAATTTGGTCAAAAAATGTCACATTTTTTTATTGCCTTTTTTGTTCATTTTACATTTTTAAATAAAGAAATGTTATTAAATTAACATTTCTAATATTTTTAAGCATTTATTACAACTATTTTTTTTTCTATGAAAGCATCATAGAACTGAAGTTTACCTTTAGTCTCATCGATATCCAAGTTAATTTTTGGAATTCCAGTGAAAACAAATCTAGGAGGCTGATCCGAAGGATTATCACAATTAATTTCAAAAAATTGTCTTGCTTGACTGATTTCATTTATACTACTATCAAAGTCACTACTATCCAGGTCATCTAGTAAACTTTCGCTACTATCATTTACAGATAATTCAGTTTTTGATTATGGTCACAGTTTCAGTCACAAGAAATTAGTTCCATCCGCTCTGAATTATCCATTATTTAAAAGTAAAAATGTATTATTCTACTCTTACATCAATAAAATTATCAGGCGGTTAGTAAAATATAACCAAAAAGCTATACACTGAAAATTAACAATTCGTCTTCTGTTACAAAACATGCGAAAAAACCGAGCTTTTGAATCAGAGTAGAAAATACAATACACTACAAACTATCATTTAGTGGACATCTATACCATCTATACGAATAATTTGTTACTAAAATTGGAAAAAATACGGCCGGTACAGTGCAAGCGAAATAGAAATCAGATTGCCCGTACGCCGTACGGGCAAATCAGCAAAGGCCCGACAGATGTGCCCGTACTGCGTACGGACAAAACAGGGAAAGGATTAATAAATGAATTTATGTTATTTTGAGTCAATATATTAAACATATTCATTAGAATATTAGTTTATTTTATTCTTTTATTATCATACGTATACTTAAAAGCACCAATATATTTCTAAATTCCACCCAATAACAGCGTAAGAAAAATAATTTAAATCCTAAAAATCTTTATAAGAGCAGTATATAAATGCAATTCATTTATTTAAAAAAAAACTGCAATAGTCGTTTGAAGTCTTTTACCAATTTTTATTCCGAGCCCATACATACATATCAGAATATATTCCAATATATTTAGTTACATTAAACTTAAGAATTTACTAAAAATTCAAATGTTATTTCTTCGGAATACTACTTTTTATAAACCAAACATAAGAAATAAAAATTTTTTCTATAATCTTCAACTTTCTATTTGAAAAGTTAAAGTATGTTATTAAATGCCTAGCATATATTTTTCCTTTAAAAACCTCCCCTTTACTTACTAGAATTATGTAAGATTCATAAATCACAAGTTTGTTTTTCAATCCTAGAACCCCAATTTTTTCAAACATGTATCAACGACCAATCAATATCAACTTTCAAGGTTGAGAAAAGAAAACATTTATCCTAACTAAAAAGCAAGGGTCCATAAATATAAGTTTTTCAAAAAAAAAATTACTCATCTTAAGTTTCCAGATATTCATTTTGAAAAGAGGATTTTCCACGAAAAAATGCAAATGTATCTGCGAGGCATATAAATTTTAGATCAGAAAGCGGATTATGTTTGAATTTATATTTCAAAAGATGTTGAATCAGCTTTAGATGTTTTCGTAAAAATTTATGGGAATGAATAAAATATTGTTATTTTTTCATTTATCACTCGCATATACTCTCTTTCAATAGTTGTTTTTCTACATGATCGAATTTCTTATTTTTTTTTATTCTGATGGGTTTAGAGCTACTGAAATTCAGCAAATGCAAATTTATTTTAGAAAGAATTATTTATGACATTTTAAAATAACATCTTATTGCTTTTTTGTATGCTAAAGCACAAACTATTTAGCAAAATGATGTGAGAGTATAGTCAGAAAAAGTTTAAAATGATAATAAAAAAGTATATATATATA
>CM063506.1:94364994-94392494 GCA_032207245.1 Pardosa pseudoannulata
CAAAAATGAAACAAATAATAAGAAGAAAAAAATGTTATTCTTAATTTACTCATATTCCAGAATAGTGAACTATAACAACTGTTGCTTAGTACATTTTTCCCGTAAATTATTAAAAAGTAAACATTTTTGTAAAATAGTTTTTAAAAACAATTTTAAATAGTTTTTGCAAAGTAGTTTAACTTCTAGATATCAACTTCTAGATCTAGATATCAATTCAAGAAGATTTCTTAGGGTTTGTAACAATTCTAAAAATTACGATTGTTTTAAAATTGTTTTAGTCTCTAATTATTTATTCTTTTACAGAACCCAATAAGTATCAAATATACTCTTTAATATTAGCTTAAATACTTTATTTTTAAACTGGTACGTTTCAAATCTTCTTATAAATATACATACATACGCACACACACAGAGATGGAATGCTGGGTTTGTATATATGTATGTGTATTTATAAGAATCATTGATTATATATGAATAAATAAATACTACTAAAAAGCGTTCGAAATATTATTTAATAGAGAAAATAATATTCACGCGTAATCTAAAAGGGAATATTTTGTACTTGCTCACAAAACATTCATTCTTCTCTGTAGAAAATTATAATAAAGGCATATATCTACTTGATCATGAATTCATAAAATAAAAGTATTATCGTAATACCTTTCTGATGAGAATATTATATTAATGAAATTTCTGTGTCTGAGCTCTTTTACATGTATTGCGCCATATCGATGTTTAGAAAACGTTGGAGAGTAGCGAAAGATAAAAGGTTGTGTAGCGGAGATGTAGAAAATATTATTACCATAACTGAAGATGGGATACGGTTAGAAAATAATATTACTGCGCCTTTATGTATGGGAATTTAATCATCAAGAAAATGATAGAAAAGTGCTTGTAAGTCTGAAGTGTTGCGAGTGGAAACTTTGTTCTGAGTTCGTTAAAATTTTTGGAATTGTGTTTTTATGGCTATCACAAGTCGTAATCTCACCAGCTTCTGTTAAATGAGCTTGAAATGTTTTATCCATCAGACGTAAAACGCAATTTTTCAGATTTTCCATATTTATGAAAAGGTTTATATCATAAAGAGCAGGAATTAAGTCTTAATATAGATTATATTATATTTGTCCTTAAGTAGTTATCTTAAATATTGTGAATCTAATAATTAAAAAAATAAAAGAAAGATCTTAACGTAATCAGTTACAACACTTTGAGTGCCCTTAGGGAGCAGCCTACCGTATTTAGTGTACGGCTTGCAAGTGCTGCCCTGGGGAAAAGCCGAATTAGGATTAAAAATTAAAAATAAATAAAGAAATAAAAAGAAATAACAATGAAAAAATTAAATTAAAAATAAATAAATAAATAAAATAACACAAATAATAATGAAGAAATTAAATTAAAAATAAATAAATGAATAAATAAAATAAAATAAAAATAGAATAGAATTAATAGAAAATAAGCTCATTTTACTTTAGAAGTTAATAGCAGGGGTAACACTGATTCGGTATGGAATGTTCTGAGATAAGTTTTTGTTATGTGATGGGTTTGGTTTGGTTTGGTTTGGAGCGCTACGGCCTACTGTTTTGCACGCGAGGGCTAATGAGACCGGGACCTACTGCTTAAAGTCGATTACGAATGGCTACGAACATCCATGCTAGAGCGGGATTCGATCCCACGAACACCGGTATCGACGGTCAACGCCCTAACCAATCGACCAGCGTTCGGCATGATATGTGATGGGCATAACAGCGAGAGTACAACACTATAGTTCTAAAGGAGTAAGGAGAATAGAGACCAATAATAATAATAATAATAATAATAATAATAATAATAATAATAATAATAATAATAATAATAATAATAATAATAGAAAATAAAAATTAATAATAGCTAAATTAAGTAGAAAGAGGGTGTCATATGTATATCAAAATAATTGTAATGCCTGGGAATAATTCTAGTAACTGCTGGCAGTTATAGCCCTTATCGTGAAATAACAAATGTAGTTTGATACATTTCAAAAGAAATAGGAGTTCAAAGGTTTTTACAGATGAAGTAGGGTTCCACTTTGCCCCTCTGTCGGTCTCTTCTGTCTGTGACCCTCAGACAACTACAAAAGGAAACACCATCTATCATGGCCACACCATATGTTAATAAATATATCAACTTCATCAAGAACAATTCGTAAATCTGAAAGACAGATTGTACGCAAAAATTAGGAATACAATAAAGAAACTTGATTGTGTAATCATTCCAACCAGAACTGAAGTATCACCAAAACCGATAGTATACTTCATGAAGTATTGTTCATCTATTTCAGCAGAAAATGACATTTTAGTGATAAAAGAAATATCTTAATGTCACAAACCGTACTAATTTGCATTATATGTTTGTTAGATTTAAGTCCGTCAAAACGAACATAGAAGATGGTCATGAACTTTGTCCTAAGTAAAATTTATGAAATTTTTTCCATTGAAAAACAATAATAACTTGAAATTTGAAATCATATGCAAAATCCTATGTGAAATCCTTGAATCCTGTATAGTTTGATACAGAAACAAAACAAAATTAATGTATGGACTCTTTCTTCTTCCCTTTAACGAAAGGTTGGGAGATGACGAACTTACTCTTTTATAGTTCTAATCTACCATGTTCAGATTTTTCTCTCTTAAAATATTTTCCTACTAAAAATTTTGTAAGAACCTATTAGAGACTAATTTT
This sequence comes from Pardosa pseudoannulata, assembly GCA_032207245.1. Classification (NCBI taxonomy): domain Eukaryota; kingdom Metazoa; phylum Arthropoda; class Arachnida; order Araneae; family Lycosidae; genus Pardosa; species Pardosa pseudoannulata. Next base: position 94,367,710 of record CM063506.1, read on the forward strand.
TTTGACGAAGAAACATTTTATTTTTTATTAGTATATTTCTCTTTATCTTCCCTGTTTTTGATTGAAACAGTATGTTTTATGTTAGAAAATGAATTTTTAATTAGCTTTATTTATAATTGGATTTTTTTTTTACATAATAACAGAGTTCAAATCCACAGAATAAAAAATAGCCTATATTTCATAGTAAATTGTTTTCTAATTTAAAAATTAAGCAATTTCCTATGGGAGATATTTTTTACTTTTTTTACTTGGTTTACATTACATTTTTATAATATTTAAAAAGTAAATGTATTTGTTTATGTGATAAAACTTTGTTAGTTTTACTGAGTTAGATTGATCTAGAGAAGAAAACTCCTTTTTATTTAGAATAAAAAAAATAATGCGTTTTAATGAAAACGCTTTAACTGAAAAAAAATTGTCGGTTTACATATATAATATGCATTATTTTTCCAAATTGGACATTAACTTTTAAAATATATAGAAGCTAAAACTTTTAAGTAGTATTTTCAAAGTATTTCTAAATTGAAAGACCATGATTAAAAGAGGCCATATATAGTAAATTGTTTTTAATAAAAATTTATTTTTTAAATAACTTTTTTTACTTGGTTTACATTACATTTTTATAATATTTAAAAATTAAATGTATTTGTTTATGTGTTAAAACTTTGTTAGTTTTACTGAGTTAGATTGATCCAGAGAAGAAAACTCCTTTTTATTTAGAATAAAAAAAATAATGCGTTTTAATGAAAACGCTTTAACTGAAAAAAAATTGTCGGTTTACATATATAATATGCATTATTTTTCCAAATTGGACATTAACTTTTAAAATATATAGAAACTAAAACTTTTAAGTAGTATTTTAAAAGTATTTCTAAATTGAAGGACCATGATTGAAAGAGGCCATATATAATTTAACCTTTTAATAAATTTATGTCACCTAAATTTCAAACTTTTAATACACCAAATATTAGCAGGTCTATATCTATCAGGAAGTGAAACAGCGAGAGGTAAACGAAATAGTATGCGTTTTGCACCCACTCTCATAAATTTTTAAGAGAGCTCTAAATCCTATTCAGCATCTTTTCAAATATAAATTCAAACGTCATTCAGCCCCGCTGTTTAAAATTTATATATCTCTCAGTTTAATTTACATTTTAGTTTGAAAATTCTATTTTGAAATTAAAAATTTGCAAACTTTAGGTGTGTGACTTAAAATTGATATTTATAACTTCTCATTTTCCACTCATATAAAAATAGTGTACAAGAATTATTACTCTAATGCTAAAAGCTTATACAAACTGAATGCTCAATGTTGTATTCCAGTAAAACTTTATCGTGATTTTTTTTTACTAAAATTAAATGTTATTATAAGTTAATTTATGCTGTTCAGTTTATAGAAAGCTTTAAATAGCAATTTCTAAAAACAAAATTTTACAAATTTCTACATTTATATTAATATTTTTAAAAAAGTAATGATAATATTAATGAATACTTTTACGAAATTAAATCTGTTTTAACCCTCTAAGCGGTTCGCACATACAATTCCGCCAAACCGATAATGTCTTCAAAGCGGTTGTCACATACACTTTTCGACGTCTCAAAAAAGTTCCGAAAATGGATGTAATATACATTTTTGCCAGTGTTTGAGGTAGGAGGCTCAGGTCGATTGTTTAGAAACTCAATCCCTCTTTGACTGACATTTGTTGAGGGATGCACCCCAACTCCCTTAGGCACAAAGACGCTGATAGCTTTTCATGGCTTTGTATATCTCTATTTCGAAGTATTTCGTTTGCGGTAACAGATGTATCTCTAATTGCACCACTTAAATATCTTGGATAACTTTCGTAAAAAAATATAAATAATTTTCTTAAAGAATACATTTATTTGTACTTTTAGAATCCATTATTTCTTATGGGATGATCTTCGAGACGTGACGAGCTTCATGTGTATTAAAATTAAACAATCTATAATATCTATTTATATATCTATTTATAACCAAACGTAAAGGGACAGTAACGAGGGTGGGTTTCCCATATTCTATTCTAGTCGACAAAGGGTGAAGTAAAAAATCATAGAACGTTTAGTCACGGACACAGTAAACCTTTAGCGTATTTCTTGGAGATATTTTTAATCGGTGTGTTCCACTCGGAGGGTTAAGCTTTAGAAAATGTCACCATCACTTAATAAATGTTTCAAATCTTTAATTGTATTATATCATCATTAATTATGTAGGAATATTTTTAACACTTTAGGAGAACAAAAATTTAAAATTTAAGGTATCCATCTACGTTAAAAACGTCAATTTTTGCCAAAAATCATAATTCTTTTAAATTTCTCTGTTGTAAAATTTCAACTTTATGTCTTCAAATCTGTTTTTGTTTTGTCTCAACGAAATTCAAAAAAAAAAGTTATAGCTGTTTAAACATCAGTGACCGCTGTCAAAACAAAACAGAAATAGTAACTTCGGAACCGGAAGTTGTGAATTTTTGGAAGCAGTTTTTGGACAAAACTTTTTAAATTTTTATGAAGATTAGTTTAAACATTTATCTAGTATTTTTAATAATTAGAAACTTGGCAATTAGAAAGTTTTAAAGTGTGGGGAATTTTAAACATGTATTTTAATTTTTTAGTAGTTAATGTTCCTTTCATAAACTTCAAATGCGTTTTTCACAGAACGGCATTTTTAATAAAATGTTAAAACTTGAAATGTGATTTCTCAAAACGTTCTTAAATTATTTTGCTGAAAATCATTATTAATGCTTTTGATTGTATTTACTAGTAAATGACCTAAAAGCTATAAATTTGGATAATCTTTATTGATGTTACACTCATAGTTAAATATAAAAGTAATGAAAATTCGTTAAAAATTAAATGTGTATGATTTTGAAGAACCAAACTTTTTTGTACGAAATGTAAATTAAGCAAAGATTTTAGGTGATTCCCTAGTCCAGTGTATAAGTAAGGAGTTGCATCAAAAATATAGAAATAATTTAATTTATCAAAAAATTAGTCATTTTAAAAACCACCAATTTTTTTACTACATTTTCTTCATCTATTAGAAATTTTATAAAAACGTTTCCAGGAATAAATTTTTTAAATGCAGTTCTCTATGATAACATAAAAAATAAATGTAAAAATGTAAAAACATGAACTAGTTTCTACATTTAAAAAAAATGTTCTCAGAACGTAGACGAATGCCTTAAAAATATAATGTTAAAAATTATAAAATATATTAATCTTGTATTCTCTTTCTTGCGAAAAAAATAAAAGAATAAGGTATTTGTTTGGTCTTACAATTTGTCTCCAAATCATATAATCATTATATTTTCCGGATTTTTAAAGAACATTTTACGTTTCACATTCGAATTAATTATTAAAAAGGTAATTTATTTTCTCATTGAGAAAATACAATATGTAATAATATATGAATAACAAGGAAACTTGCAATTTGATGTAATGAACTTATAAATTAATTTCTGTTTATATGTGAGGGTGTAAAATGAATAAAAGACCTACATCATGTAAAGTCATTTAAAAATTCTTATAGAAGCATTCATATCTTAATATATACTTATTAATCTTACAAAACGTTTCGCAACTATTACAAATTTTTGCTTATACACTCATGTCCATAAATTAAGGATAATGAAGTTCAGGCAATGAAAGAGACAAAAGCAAAACGAATTTGACTTATTTGTAAAGTCTATTTATTAAACAAAAGGTAAAGAGCAAAAAAGATGCTATATGTTTGACATAATTAATAAAAATTGAGATTTTTACTCCCTGGAGCAAATTTCAAAAAAGAACCTATTTACAGAAAACAGTATAACATGGTTAGTATGATGGTTAATACGGAGTATGTCTCCCGGACGATGCAATACTAGCGTTACAACGCCTACTCATACTGAGTATCAAATTATTAATCTGATCTTGGTGATTATTAATCTGAACTGCCAAATATCGGTCATCATTCGGCGTTGTAACTCGGGGGCGACCTGTGCTGTAACATCTACTCACATTACCATCATGTTTGAATCGTTGCCAAAGCCTGGAGATGACACTCTGAGCTTTTCCAAGTTCCTCGGATACTTCCAGCTGGGTACGTCCACATTCCAGTCGTCCGATAATTCTACCACGTAAAAAATCATCCAAATGCTTCCTTTGTACCATAACTATGCGGTTATTGCACTGAAAGGCTTTTAAAGCGCTTGTGAACAATTTTACTTCTTTGCTACCATTCCTTATATACCCCTTTCATACACTCTCGTCATTGTGACGTACTATCCGCGCCATCTGGTGGTTTCCTGCAATTTGCATATTCTTCTTCAAGATGTGTGTGATAATTCTACAGGTGAAATTTTTATTTTAGAGCTCAATTTCTGTGTGATTCTGAATTATCCTTAATTTATGGACATGAGTGTATATTAAGAGAAATTTTAATATTAATGCCGGGTATTGGATATAAGGAAATCAAAGTTATTTTTTTAATTTGTACGAGTTATTGATAATCACATGAATAGTAAATCACATTGATAATAAATGAATAATCTTTAGTCACAGGAAAGTATCAAATTAAGCATATATTTTAAATGTTCAAAATTAGTAAATAGTCTCGCCAACATTTATTTGGATTCCGAAATATATTTATATAATAATAATCCAAATTTCCTTATGAGAGAATGCTATAGTTTGTGAATTTGTCGAAAGCTAAATATTGTTTATACTTGAAAAAATGAAAATATTCCTTGAAATAATTTTTAAGACGTTATTCTATTGTTTCCTAAACATCGTTTGGTTTAACTATTAACACCTAACACAACAAGCGAAATCTCTATTTACTGAATTTGTATCATATAAAAATAAACCTTAACTCTTCTAATTATATCACAATTTTTTAAAAATACATCGTTTAATTTCGTCTGCAAACTCATAAAGTTTTTCTACCGATAAGAATAATTAAGTTTTCTTCTTTTTTGTTCAAATTAATAAAGAATGAATTAAATTATAAAATTTTATAAATTGCTTATTTGAAAAGTATTTAAATCTAAAAAAATATTCTTAACTACAGTAAGAGAAAAAATGAATTGGATCAGTTGGAATATAAAATACTTTTTGAAAAAATATAGAAGAAATAATGGTAAGAAACATATTTTTCAACTCGCGCACGTATATATTTTTTAAAGTACCTAAATCCAACTAAACATTGCTTTGATAAAAAACTGAAGTATAATACGGTTTAAACAATCACATCTCCTAGTTATTGTTTAAAATTTTCTTTAAAACTGAATGTTTTGAAAGTTAGGAATTACTGTTTTTTAAAACCAATGTTTTTGGATTTACTATTTTAGGGTGTAAAAAACAGTTTACATCTTAGAATTTAAAGAAAAATGTAAATGATTCATTCATAACTTAAATTAGTTAGCACTAGGTTAGTCCAAAATTTAGTGTGATTGAAGGATTGTGGTCAATTCTTTGGAACTCAAGAGCTAATTTAACCAGGAATTGCTACTTAACACTAGATTGCCCAAGGCAGTCATTTTGACTCTTTTTTAATTTCAATTAGAAAAACAGTTATGAAATATAATGACACAATTTCTTAGAATTTGGTGACTTTTTCTATAACATATAAATGGGTTTATGAATAATTGTAGTTACTTCCGCCCTCCTTTATTTCCGTATATATATATGTGTTATACCTATATTGCCCAGAAGCAGTCATTTTGACTGCTTGGGAAATTTTAAATAATCAAAAGATTTTTATTTATTGAATTGAGTAAATTTCTTATATGACCTGTCCGGCTTTGTATTGAAATAACATTTTTTTATTACGGTAACATACCGATGCATGATAAATTGTCGATTTGGGTGTATACTTGATAAGTGTCAGTTGCTCATTAAGCTAAAGTAGTACTAGTTATTCGAATCTTTATAAAGTGTTGTTCTAACAAGTTGTTTATTTTATTTCTTTTGCGCCCTAACTTTATGAAAAAAATATCGAACAGAAATGAGTTATTGGAAAAGCTAACGAACATAAGTGAAGAGTGCTCCGATATAGAATCAAATGCAACAAATTCTGAAATTTCTTTCCAACGAATATAGAGTTGCAAGACAGAAAAATGTATTAGAACATGAAGACCCACAAAGATCAACTGCAACATCATCAAATGCAACCCATTCTCACAAACGCAAATTTTGTCAAGTACGACTTTGCCACAACAACAAAACAAATAATATATGTGAAAAATGTCAAAAGTATGTTTGAGGAAGATACACACATAAAAAGATTTCCACTTTCATTTGCATAAAATGTACAAATAATAATGCATAAATTATTTTTTTAATTAAATTTTTTATTGTTAATATTTACTAATAACTTGTTGTTTAATTGTAAATAATATAAGAAATATTAAGAATTAATTTTAAACAAATTTTTTTACATATTTGTTATTTTTTCACAATTCAGTCATTTTGACTGTTTTAGGGCAATAAAGGTATACAAGAAATCACGGGCAATCTAGTGTTAAAGTAGACTTTGAACCATTTACAATACTATAATTTATGTCATTAGCGGTACTCGAGAGCAAGGATTCTGGTACTGAAAAATTACAATGAATGCAAACTGCATTTTATGGAGAAAAAAATTTACAGTGGAATATTTTAAATTATTCAAAAATTAGACAGAATATATTTGAAAGTTTTAATATCGTAAATAATGTTTAATCAAATGTATAACTTTAAAGAGAAAATGTTCTATAAAATTTCAAATGCAAATGAAACAAAACACGAAGAAATATTTCTTTTCTATTAACATTATATACAAAATTTCTTCATTTAGTTTATAAACTTTACAAAGCATTTATAATGTAAATTATTATTAAGAGTTATTCATCATAAGTCCATTTTATATTAGTTGTAAGTATAATTTAATTTAAATAATCCCGTGTAACAGAATAAGAGAATTAAATTACTTTAAGTTTCATTACAATTTTATCTGATTTATTATCATTAATATTTTAAAACATTTTTAATGAAAAATATCTTTTCAATGAATACATGTTTGTCTCTAGATGTTATAAAATAACAAAATTTAAAAAAATGGACCATTGTTTGACCTTATAGCACACTTGTATTACAATTTATTTTTGTTTTACTTTGCCTTATGCATTATCCGAATTATCATTTACACATTAAGCCAACATTCAATGTAGGTTTTGTTTTCAAACCTATCTATATCCTTATAATTTTAAAACATTTTTAACGAAAAATATGTTTTAATGAATGCATGTTGGTCTCTAGATGTTAGAAAATAACAAAAATAAAAAAGTGTGGCAAAACGTGATTTATTAGCACACATACAGTTTATCTTTATTTTACTTTGCTTTATGCATTGTAATTTTCACATGAAGTCAACATTCAATGAAGGGTTTGTTTTTCAAGTTATCATTATGATTAACATTTCAAAATAATTTTAACGAAAAATATATTTTCAATGAATACATGTTGGTATCTAAATGTTAGAAAATAACAAAACTAAAAAAGAGTTCGAAATCTTACTTATTAGCACACATCAGTTTATCTTTGTTTTACTTTGCTTTATTCATTATCAGAATTATCATTCGCAAATTAAGTCAACATTAAATGGAAATATTGTTTTACAAGTTAATGGTATTGTGAATATAGGTAAAGTACAGACTTCTATCATATTTATACGTTATACAGATATGTCGTTCGAAACAAAATATTTCCATGTTACAGTTTTTCCTATAATCTGTACCAGGCTGTAATATAAAAATACATCGTTATATGATTAGAATGATGAAATGTGGAGATAAAAGTAAGGAAGAGTTTTAAGTTTTTAAATTGTTTGTGTCTTGTGTTTGTTCTTTCATAATGCTAATAAAGAAAGATCTACAGTTCAAAATACTTCTAAAAATTAATATTTCAAATAATCTGAAATATAATTTTAAAGTTTAATAAAGAATTTTTGATAATTTAATTCTATTCAAATTTTAAAGCTGAAATTTATAGTTATTTCAATACTTTCTTTAATTTTTATAAGGATTGAAAAAGCAAGGAAAGCGAGCAAATGATGCCTTAAATGCGATTCCAAATGTTACAATAAACTGTAAATCAAAGAATGTAAATGGAATGTAAAATAAAATTCGAATGGGAAAATAAAACTCGGATACTGTAGCATTTTACATTCACTATCATACATATATATGAAAGCGTATAAATCCAGTTCAACATCATTTAAAATATAAACTAAACCATAATCCACATCTGAAATGAAAATTGTACTATTGCACACATTGTTCGTATTATTAAACTTTTTTTTCTGTGAACATTCTCTTTTAAAAGTTATTATATTACAACGAAGTATGAGTAAGTTTTTCGATATTAATATTACGACTCTTTAATTTTAGGTTAGATAAAAGGAAACAAATGGATTAAAAATTATTCATTTATTTTCCTACTTTCCGGGTTACATCATTTGATCTTTTTATATAGTAATAAAGTCAGCATAAAAATAAAAAGCAGATGTTAGATTTTTTTTTAAAGTATGTTTAGGTAAAAGGCAGTTGTTACATAAATAATCTATTCTACACACACGAAGACTCAGATTAAGTATTATTTTAGGAATTAAAAATTGATATAGTTTATGTATTTTTAAAACACTTGTATGGCAAAATAACTTTTCTGTATATAATTTGAAGTATAAAACGTATTAACTTTTCATACATTAAAAAAATATTACTCTTTAACTGTAACTTTTGTGCAAGTAGTAACATATAAATTAACAAGAGATTTTAAATATGCATTCATGGCAATTTTATAATATGGATATAATATCTTATACAGCGTGTGTCATCAGGATTGTGTAAACTCTACACTGACAGATTTGTTGTTTCCAGTTCTTAAAAAAGTTCACCAAGAGATGTTTCTCTACAACCCCTAGTTATATAATCACATGTTTGGTATAAAAAAAAACCCTTTATTAGAAGCATAAACATAGGTATTTGCATAATTTTAAATAGTAAGATCTTCAAAATTTCCACACACATCGTAGATTAGTCGACTGTACACATCAAAGCATCGACTATTCCACAAAAGTACACGTGATAACTAGAAAATTCACACGTGATCAATTATTAAGTGTGTGAAAACTGTCCTGCCACACTGATGATGCTTCAGATATCACATAATCTTTTTTGATAGTAATAATTGCTACTCATCCCCATAAGGCTTTTAATACGCTGAATATCTCCTTCGACATCACAGCTACATTGTAATTCACTCTATGTTGCTCATGAAACACATGCAAACTGTGCACACCCTACGACTGTACGTAATAAAAAAATGGAAATAAGTAAAATTACCTGTATGAGGTGAAATGAAAGCAATCAGTTGTGAAAATGTAAAAATACATTCAGATGTGTCACTATAAACAAGGATTCAAAATATCATTAATAAATCTATGCTGTCCAACGGATTAGGCTCCTCTGAAGCATATTGTATTCCCAATAGACATTAAAAAGAAGGTATGTTCATGAAATTATATGTATAAATATAATGTATATATGTATATTATATGTATAGTATGTATAAAACATTAGAAAGAAGGTCTGATTTAATATCATCCCAAATATATATGTTATTTTTTGGAAAAAATATGTACACACACACGTACGCACATATATATAAATAAATAAATAAATAAATAAATATATAAATATATATATATATATATATATATATATATATATATATATATATATATAATGTATATGCATAGATATATATATGTATATATATATATATAATATATATATATATATATATATATATATATATATATATATATATATATATATATATTATATATATATATACATATATATACATATATATATATGTATATATATATATATATATATATATATATATATATATATATATATATATATATATATATATATATATATATATATATATATATATATATATATATATATATATATATACATATATGTCTTTAAATTCAATATGGCAACCACGTTGAAGTTTCTGCGAACTATAACTCAGTAGAAAATAAATCTTAGCAGTTATTAATAGGTACTTACAACATACATAATAAAACAAGAATAATCTATGATGCAAGATTTAACACCATCAAAATCTCCACCAAAGGAATAAGTATTTATAAATATCTCCTTCCTGTTGACTATAAATATATATTATTACAAATTGTGTATTTATAAAGACATACGTTCATGAGCGTTAATCTTTATCAGTTATTAATTTTAGAGAAACCAAATTACTGGGTAAGTTTTCAATAGTGAGAGTTATTTCTCAAATAACTTTCTATGATATGTGGTGTGAAGTTTGGCGATTTAGAGGGAAATATGGACGCATTCGAGAAAACATTATTATGGGTAGAAAAAGTAGTGTTTTAGATTATGTATTACAATTATTTTAAATTTAAATATAGAAAACCTCTAAACAATTTAAGAGTTAGAAATATTCTATCTTCGAAATAGCGTAAAATTCGCTGCAATACTATAGTCCGAGCTACTAAGTAAGTCACTTTTATATGCCCTAATAACGATAAGTTATAGTCTGGTTAGCATATTTTTATAATTGGTATTTAAATGTTATAAACCAAAGATTCTTGAGTTTGTTTGATTTCGTAGTACGGAGTAAAGAAACGTCATTAAATCAAAGTAGATATGACGTTCATTATCGCATATTATTACTCAAAGTCACACCATAACAAATCCTAAAATATAAAGGAAATGGATTAAAAAATGCCATAAAATATCACTTGAATTATTTTTTTTACCTATGAATTCCCAAATATATAGACAGAAAAAAATTCAATCAGGTAAATATATAAAAATAAAAGGAAAAAACAAATCAGATATAAAGAAAAGAAATGAAATGTTTTCCTTTCATTTTCATAAATGTTTCTAAAAATATCTAAATTCGAATCACCATCCTTTCAAATGCAAATACATTCATAATACACCTGTCAATTTAAAATGCATGTACATCCTTTGCAATTCCTTTTGATGTGATCTTTGAAAAATGAATAATTCTGAAACTTAACATGAATGATAGCTTTAAAAGGTGTATTTTGTGTAAATTTTCTTACACGGTGCAGAAGAAAAAATAGTTTATGCTTTATTCCTCCTTCAGTGTAGATGTTGAATAGTTGATCTTGCATCGCTGAACAACATTTTCATTGCATTTTATGAATTTTTAAGAGAACTGATTCTAATACATTATTTAGTAGGGATGTTATAATTTAAAAATATATGCTTCACACACTTAAGAATATAAAAATTTTACATATATATATATATATATATATATATATATATATATATATATATATATATATATATATATATATATATATATATATATATATATATATATATAATATATATATATATATATATATATATATATATAATATATATATATATATATATATATGTATATACATACACATATATATATATATTATATATCTATATATATATATATATATATATATATATATATATATATATATATTATATATATATATATATATATATATATATATATATATATATGTATATATACATATATATATGTATATATATATATATATATATATATATATATATATATATATATATATATATACATGTAATAAATGCAAATTCATACATAATACAGCTGTCAGAGTAAAATGCATTTACATCCTTTGCAATTCCTTTTAAAGTGATCTTTGAAAAATGAATATTTCTGAAAATTAACATGAATGATAGATTTAAAAGGTATATTTTGTGTAAATTTTCTTACAGCATTCAGAAAAAAAATAAGTTATGTTTTTTTCAACCTTCAATGTTGATGTTAAAAAGTTGATCTTGCATCGCTGAGCAACATTTTCATTGCATATTATGAATTTGTAAGATAACTCATTCTAATACATTATTTAGTAGGGATGTTATAATTTAAAAATATGTTTCATACACTTAAGAATATAAAAATTTGACATATATATTATATAATATACATATATATATATATAAATATATATAATATATAATTATATATATATATGTATTATATATATAAATATATATATGTGTGTTTATATATATATGTATATAAAAAGTATGTATATATATGTATGTATATATATAATATATATAATATATATTATATATATATATATATATATAAAAAAATATATATATATATATATATATATATATTTATATATATATGTATATATATATGTATATATGTATATATGTATGTATGCATATATATTATGTAAATATATATATGTATATATAGTATGTATATATATTATATATATGTATGTTATTATATATATATATATATATATATATAATATTATAAATAATATAATATATATATCTATATATATAATATAATATATATATTATAAAGAAGTAATATTAAAGATATAACACAGTTTATATATGGTAATAAACATATATAACAAAAATATATATTATATTATGTGCATAGATATCTTATTACATATATATTTAAGTATATATATAAACTAAAGATTACGAATAATTAAGCATAATTATAATATACAAAATATATGTTTTGAGAATATTAACTATATTTATAAATAATACATAATTATAATATATATATTATAATATCAGAATATATAATATAATATATACATATAATATATAAATTATATATTAAAATATTAATATATATTTTAATATTATATATAATATATTTATTAATATATATATTATATATATATATATATATATATATATATATATATATATATATATATTATATATATAATATGTATATATATTTCATGTATATTTAATTTTGAAAAAAAAAATCTTTTTTATTTCACTTCTTTTTCTAGAAATAATATTAATATTTTAGCCTCTTTTCTTTTAGTTGGGATAAAAGAAAACTGTCACACTTTAGGTAGGATAAATATTTTTCTTGTTCATTCTTGAAAGTTGATATTGATTGGCCTTTGAAAGATCTTAAGAGAAAAACACTTTGAGAAGTGGTAATTTAAGACGGAAGAAATGTGACTCTCACCTAATTTCTATTGATAAGTACTAGGAAAGTTCGAAAGAGATAAGAAAATATCCCATACATGTAGAAAAATTATTTAATGTTTGAAACAGCCATTTTCAAGTGTTGAGAAAGTGTCAATAGTGCTGTATTTTTTAAAGGTTTATCTATAAAATTATTTCTTTAAAAATAGTCTTTAATACTTTTGACATTTTCCTTGAAATGTTTGATTCTTTAAAATTATTTATTAAACTAAAATATATACATAAAATATGAAGTAAAATATTAAGGTGCATTTTATATTTCGTAAAAGAGATTATATTTATTCATTTAAAATTATTCAAAATAAAATACTTAGATTGAAATTGCTTTCTTAAAATGTATGTTGACATAAAGGGATAATTAACACTCGAAATTAAATAATTTTGCTTTTGACTATTGTTTTTGAAAATTGTGAAAGTCATTAAAAATATTTTTAATGACTTTCACAATTTAAAAATGTATTTATGTATATATCACAATTTAAAAATGTATTTCACATATTAAAAATGTTGTAAAATATTAAAGTGCATTTTCTATTTCAAGAAAGAGAGTATATATATTTATTTGAAATTATTCACAATAAAATACTTATATTGAAATTACTGTCTTAAAATCTATGTTGACATAAAGGAATAATCTACGTTAAAAATTAAATAATATTGCTTTTAAACAAACACAAACTTTATTGAAAATTGTGGAATTCATTAAAATATTTTTGAGGAAGTGTTTAAAATTTAATTGTAAATTCCAAATAATTAGAAAAATTTTGAAAAAAAAGTGGATTTGTTGCTGACAACAATTTTTAATTTAAATGTGTTTAAAATTGTATTCAAGTTTAATGTTTAAATTATGTGATTCCTGTAGTAGTTTTATACGATTTTTATTAATATTAAGAAAATCTACATATAATTTATTCGTAGGGGCTTTTATTGGAAGAAATAATTTAAAATAATCCAAGTTGATATTAAGATTTTTTTTTACAAACCAGCTTTCTAAACGCTGACGTTCTTTTATTTATTTTAGAAAGAATCTTCAGATTTTTTTTACACTTATGCCTCTGACAAAACTGTCCATTAATTTAAACTTTATGTTTCACGAATTAGTTGTTTTTTAATGAAATGTGGTGACACTTCACAGTTTTAAGCTACATATAAACGTTTTATAAAAAAGTATTCAACTAGGTGAAAAATAGTTTAACCATAATTTTTAAAATTAAACATTTGGTGTAATGATACCGTGCACCTATAATGAAATGATTAATAGATGACGTCAAATTTGTATTTTTGAAAATTATTAAAATTTTTAAAAAGTATGTACAGTGTAAAGCATTTTTGAATTTTTTTAACTTACCGTAATAAATTTATACATTCAAATACGTAATATGTCATATATACCCAATATGTAATATATACATATACGTTCAAAGGTGACAAAAAATCATACTGTAGGATATGATAGACCCACAGTAATTCGTGGATATTGCTGCACAGTCTTTTTGTAAAATATAAATTAAAAGTAAAATTGAAGTAATTATAAATAAATAAATATGTATATATAACTATATATATATATATATATATATATATATAATATATATATATATATATATATATTATATATATATATATATATATATATATATATATATATATATATATATATATATATATATATACATATATATATATATATATATAATATATATATATATATATATATATATATATATATATATATACATATATATATACATATATATATATACATATGTACATATATACTTTATATATATATAGTATATATATATATATATATAATATATATATATATATATATATATATATATATATATACATATATATTAACATATATATACATATATATACATATATATACATATGTATACATATATACATATATATATATATATATATACATATATATATATATATACATATATATACATATATATATATATATATATACATATACATATATATATATATATATATACATATATATATATATATATATATATAATATATATATATATATATATATATATATATATATATAAAATATATATATATATATATATATATATATATATATATATATATATATATATATATATATATATATATATATATATATATATATATATATAGATATATATATATATATATATATATATATAGATAGATAGATAGATAGATAGATAGATAGATAGATACATAGAAATATATAGTGATATAGTGAGATAAATAGGTAGACAAATATTTGAAATAAACATTTTCTATCAATTATAATAAAACACTTTCTTTATTAGCATGAATTTCTCCAAACATGAATTTGTATTGTCTTCGTTGCAAAGCGTCTTTCATAAGAATGAGTTAAAATGCATTAATATCTTCTTTCCTTCTATTTTAATTCACGGACATGCGTAAATATTATTAATCGATGATTTTTCAGCTAAACTCGATCGATAGCTTTAGTGTCATCTCTACTCAAGCGAAATATGAACATGTTCCGGTTTGTTCACTGTTTTTATACTTCTCATTTCAGAAAACAAAAGAAATGCATAATTCAACATCGCACACTTAAAGCCGTCTTTTATTAAAGTTTAAAAGTATTAGCGTCTGATAAAATGCGATAGTAACACTTAGTTTTCAGTCCGAAGACAAGGCTTTGTGGAAATCTAACATAATCGAATAAACGATAAATCAGTTTTAACTTGGTTTGAAGTGCGTGTTAATGAAATGAATAATAGATGGCATGAAAATTGTATTGCTGGAATCAATTTACTGTTAGAGGAATTATGAAAAGTATACTGCATATTTGGATATTGTTGATTTAGATTTACATTATTTATACTCATGTACTTTACATTGTAATAAAAGAAATCACGTTCAAGGAAATAATATACGTTTAAAGAACAGTGGATGTTGCAAAGCGAACTTACATTATATTAGAATATAGACACAAATATTTTAATAAAATTTAAATTAAGAATATTTACAATATTTTAAAAATCAGATAGTATAAACAGATATTACAAAATATATTAAATCAGATTTATAAACATTTTACTTTTCATATATATTCCTGCTCCATTTATTTAAAGTTTTTTAATCCCATTTTTCTCTAACTAAATAACTTTCGAACAAGTTCGAGTATTTTATTTATGTATATATATAAATATATATATATATATATATATATATATATATATATTTATATATATATATATATATATATATATATGTATGTATATATGTATGTATATATATATATATATGTATGTATATATATATATGTATATATGTATATATGTATATATGTATATATATATATATATATATATATATATATATATATATATATATATATATATATATATATATATATTATATATATATATATATATATATATATATATATATATATATATATATATATATATATATATATATATATATATATATATATATATATATATATATATATATATATATATATATATATGTATGTATATATATATATATATATATATATATATATATACCCAATATGATATATATCGATAGATTACAGAGTTAATTTATTGGATATTGATGTCTGTATTTTGAATTTTCGCAAAGAAAAATGTAATTTTGCGCTTTAGTTTTGCATCCTTTTGTCGAAATTAAAAATAAATATTGCATCAAAGAACATTTTAAACTTTTACAAGGTAATTTTAAAAAATCAAATTTTAAAAACAACTGACTTTTAAAAAATTATAATGTTTAACATACTTGTGTTTTGATTTATAAGTGAATGAAGTTTTAAATACCTAAATTTATTTTTATTAAATATTTTATAAATAGCGTTGTTGTTTTAAATACTTTTTAATTATAAAATTATAAAATTATGTACATTAAAATGTCAGTAACTTAGAAATATTAAATTTCATAAAGAATAATTTAGAAAATAATATGTTTAATTAAAATATTTTATTAACTTTAATATGGTTCTTGATACAGAATTTTCATAGATTTTATAAAATATTTTATAATGCGTTTTTACTACCCATTAAAATAAATTTGTGCATTTATATCAAATTTAGCTTTAATTTGGATTATTAAATATAAGAGACAGAACTGTTAATAAAAATTGTTAAAGAAAATTCATTATAATATAAAATTCATACAAATAAATATATGTACTTTCTTTTATATATATTATTCTATTTTTCATTTAGAGCAAAATGAAATCTCACAGTTTCAAAATTAAAACTGCTTTGTATTTAGTCACAGATATAACGCTTCTGATGGGTTAAAATTGATAGAATTATGCTCTAAATGAGCATTTAATTTAAAATCTGGTAACTGATATGTTTCCCAGTTATAATATTTTCTATTTCGTTGAAAAAGCTGTAAAAATAAGTATTATTATATGACATTTATGCTTTTTATCTCTTTAGTGACTTAGATTTTTTTTATATGCATCTCTATCAGAAGGTCATATCATCCAATAGAGAGTAAGCTAGTTCTGTGAAGTTTTATATCTTCAGTGCAAATAGTTTTGGAAACTGATTTAACCCTTCGAGGACGGGTGCATCATATATGCAACGTCTTTCGAATTGATGTACAAAGAATACACATTAATGATATTTAAGTAATACATTTAATTAGCATTTCTAATTACCACCAGAGGTAGCCCTATGTCTGTTAAGGGTGTACGAGTTAACTAGAGATATCTGAGTACTAGATAATCATCTGGCTCAATTTAAAAGATGTTGCATATTTGTTATGCCCATCCTCAAAAGGTTAAGTTGTAAGGTAGATCAAAGTAGAGTACGCAAAAAACTTAGAAATCGATATTAAAATTATGACATGGTAAATAATGTAAGTAATTTTGGAATGTATACGATTTAAAGATTTTTTTGTAATACTGTGCAAAAATAATGGCCGTATCCCAGTTTGGGCGATATCGTGGCGTGGGCGATATCGCTAAATTCTAGAACTCAGTTTCTGGCAAACCTTGCTCTTCTTTTCGGACTCTTCCGCCACCCCGGAGAAAAGGGGGGGGGGTGGCAATCGGCGTCTTTATTTCAGGGCAGGGGTCGGCAACCTGTTTGTCTTTAAGGTTGCAATACTAAATTTGAAAATAACCGAGGGCGCATATTTTACAAATAATCAACAGGCATAAATAGGCATTAAAAAACAGATTTTTTATAACTTTATTTTATTGGTGTCATACATAATGATACATATAAATCAGAGTAATTTCTTATTGGAGATATATTTACAGTTCCCGGTCCTTAAACAATTATTTAAATGTGAGTCATTGAGCTTTGTTCGGTATTTTAATTTCAAACATATTTCATATTTGAGAGCAAAGACTCGCAATTGTATGCTGTAATGAAGGGTTTTGAAAGAAAAGAACTATTTCGGATTACTTGGTAGTTTTAAATGCACGGTCTACGCGTGGTCTATTCGAAATACGATCACACACTAGCAAAATATACGTGCGTGTTATTAGATAAGCTCAAGGTTAGCAAACTGCTCATCTATGCACAATCCTAAACTCAACTGACTACTTGCTGTATATCGCCGTTTGACAAGAGTAAGTAAATCGCTCTAGCTATCATACATTTACATTAGTCCAGCGAGGGCGGATTAAAAATCGATCGGGGGCGCCATAGCTCCCGCGGGCGCCGCGTTGCCTACCCCTGTTTTAAGGCATTGGGGGAAATAACACGTGATTAGAATACCTTACCGTTATTGGTTCTTGCAACTAACAATACTTCAAGATCATTAAATTTGGATTTTCTAGCGTCCATCTTGCATCTTTGCTCATTTCGATCGTGACCTTGTGGTAAAATTTTATATATGAATTTCAGAGCATATTTTGAATAGTAAAATGTTTGAAATATTGCGGTTTTAATGTATTTAAGCTTGTTTTTGTACTGTCATATATTAGTAAATAAGTTGTATTCTCCAAACGGGATACCTAATTTAGGTCAGTGGGACTTTTATCGAATTTCGCATTTATATTTTTAAAACATTTGTATTCAAATTGTATCTAATTTTAACACCAAACAAAGTAGAAATATTTAAAAATATTATTTTATATTATATTACATAGTTTTTAAAATTATATTATTGCGCCAATTGTTAATAGTGATGTCAAGTGGTCCTTTGATATCCCCTGATTTTCTTTAGAATTTTAAATAATTTCTTTAAAAGAATTACTCCGTTGCTTACTTTCCGGTTTTAAGCTAAATTTCTAAACGCAATTTGTGTCGTACTTTACTACTTTATAATTATTCGATAGTTTTAAAATAATATCATTAAATAGCAACCGTATTTTAAAAATATAACTAAATATTTTATAAACATAATTGCCTAAATATAAACGACTAATGATTATATTTTGTTTAATTTGCACTTCTTGCAAAAATTCCGCGATGTTTAGTTTAATAAATAGTAGAAAAGCTCGTTTAAGTACATTAAAAACTCAAATTTAAATTTGTATTCATCTTAACAAAATTTCAAAGCTTTTTTTGTTCAAAATATGCTTTGAAATTGGGTATAAAGTTAATACAAAACGAAGAAAAAGTTGTAAACATCGCTTGGCGACAATTTAGCGATCACTTGTACAAAAATAGAGCCAAAAATATGGCGGCGAGCCCCAGGAACTGGTATTCTACCAAAATAACTATGTCTTACAAATTTTATTTAGAGTTTTTGAGAGAAAAATTATTCTCATAATTTGTGTAATTATAGAATAAGAATATATTTCAAAATCTCTAACTTTAGAACCTTTTTTAACAATTCTAAGAAATAATGAAATATACTCATTTAAAGGTTTAAGGTAAAAAGTCTATTACAAAGAAATCCTTTAATTCCATAATTGGAAAGAAAAACGTGCTGGATTAGTATGTAACTTAGACATCTAAAGTTATTTACAGTTAGCTTCTGTTAACTAATAATTATTTCACATTAATTTAATCCTGTACACTAATTATTAGAAACATTTATAAAACTATTATATTATATAAAATTCTTAAACTAAAAGAGTAACATTCGTTTCATCTTTTCATTGCAGAACCTGGATTAACATCCCTTTTATTATCTAAACTCCACAGGGATTCATTATTAAACGATAAAGGTATTTCTTTTTTTATATTTTAAACAGGAATGAACCCCTTATGTTGAAATTCTACGGATGTCAATATTGTAATTAACAGTAAACGAAAAAGCACAAGGAATGCAGAACAAAAAGAAATCTCTTTTAATCAACGTTCAAAGAAATAATTTCTTTTCTTGATTAGGATTCGAGACACGAAGCGATTGTTATTTAAAGATGTGCTTCCGAGTCAGGAAATCCTTTGATTCATGAAGACAGGAACCTTGCAGATATTATCATATCTTTCTTTCTGTTTACGGGATACCTTTTTATTGTTTACGTTTAAAAAGTTTAAAAAGATTAATCAGATACCTGCACAGTCTATGAATATACATATATACATAAATACACATACACGTATTATGTGTTTATATATATATATATATATATATATATTATATATAAATATATATATATATATATATATTATATATATATATATATATATATAATATATATATTATATGTACATATATATATGTATATATATGTATATACATATATGTATGTATATATATATATATATACATAAATACATACATATATATATATTTATATACATATATACAATATATATATATATATATATATTTATATATATATATACATATATTATATATTATATATATATATATATATATATATATATATATATATTTATATATATATATATATATATATATATATATATATATATTTATATATATATATATATATATATATATATATATATATATATATATATATATATATATATATATATATATATATATATTTATATATATATATATATATATATATATATATATATATATATATATATATATATATATATATATATATATATATATATATATATATATATATATATATATATATATATATATTTATATATATATATATATATATATTTATATATTCTTTCTCAGTAATGCCAACCTTCTGACAGACACAACTAAAACCCGTGTGTGGGAAAATGCTGAGTCAAGTGTTTTAATTGCTTATAGAGAGTAACTTTTGATTAGAGCCATCTGCTAAAGTGTGGCGTTTCAGAGGAGCATTACTGCTGATTGTTACAAATTTTCCTGGGAGAGTTATTGCCTCCTCATTATAAAATACCAGCAATATCATATTCTGTTTTGGGAATCATAGAAATAATTTCGGGGTTCGGCTTAAGGAATGAAAACATCCTCGTTTAAATTGGATGGCTTGGAAGTATGGTTAATATAAAGAGAAGAAATTAATCTCTAGAATAATGAATCGGGAAAAGAGATAATTTTGGATATACTTCAGGGCTTAGATATTGATATTATTACATATATATATATATATATATATATTATATATATATATATATATATATATATATATATATATATATATATATATATATATATATATATATATATATATATATATATATATATATATATATATATATATATATATATATATATATATATATATATATATATATATATATATATATATATATATAATATCTACAGGAGGACAAACTGGCACCAAATGTATACTTAAAAATGCACTGTTTATTTAAGATTATTGAATTCTAAGAATAATATCTCATATAGACATACATTATACTTGAACGTATTCCACCTAATTATTCAAATTTTGAAAATATATTTGTACTCATATTTTAGACATTGTCGAAATATTTAAAAATTGTTTTTGAAAAAAGAGCTTTAAGGTTACTTTAATGATTAATAGAAAGTTACATAATACTCTAGAGTGGTATCATTAACCTCTTAAGCGGTATGCCCGTACAGTGTTCGTGCTACCCAAAATTGGCCACAACTGGTTTGGCCGTTCGACGTACTGGCATCGATATTTTGTGTTTTCCTTTTTTGGTTTTCTCGTATTTTTCATTATTTTAAAGAGACTACTTAGTATTAACATTTTTCGACATTGCTGTACGGAAATATGTCGTCTACCGAAAACACGGAGGAAAAACACACACAACTAGAATTTAGACTTGATTTTGTACTCATATTTTAGACATTGTCGAAATATTTAAAAATTGTTTTTGAAAAAAGAGCTTTAAGGTTACTTTAATGATTAATAGAAAGTTACATAATACTCTAGAGTGGTATCATTAACCTCTTAAGCGGTATGCCCGTACAGTGTTCGTGCTACCCAAAATTGGCCACAACTGGTTTCGCCGTACATCGTACTGGCATCGATATTTTCTCCTTTCCTTTTCTGGTTTTCTCGTATTTTTCATTATTGTAAAGAGACTACTTAGTATTAATATTTTTCGACATTGGCGCACGGAAATATGTCGTCTACCGAAAAAACGGAGAAAAAACACGCAACTGGAATTTAGACTTGATCTGGTTGACGTAAAATCGAAAAATATCACCCGGGAATAAATTTCCGATATGGGGACTCATTCTATGGCTCGACAATTCTTAAAGAAGTATCCACAGGGATCACATCATATATAAAACCTTGCTCAGAGGAGATTACACAGTGCAGTTAAAATAAAACAAACAGATCTAGACACAGTCATTTATTTAGATAGTATAATGTAAACAATAAATAAACATCAGAACCCTCGTTGCAGCCGAGCTTAGTCCTACTAGCACACTGACTCTTATAAAGGAAGACGACATATACAGATATTTGAATATTTACAAAGATGATGTGTTGCCACAAATAAAAGTACGATAATTATAAAACATTACAAATATCAATACAGATGAATTAATTGATGTTACAATATGTGAAAATACAATACAATATTTAAATTATATAGAAGACACTATATACAAAGACTGAACATTACGTCGATGGCTTTAATCCGAAATGATGCGTATGATGTCAATCTTCGGCAAATTGCGTGATCACCACTCCGACGTTGACGACCAGGTTCGGAGCGTAATCCTGTGAAACTGACAGAGAAGCAGTTTTTGGAAATAATTGCTCCCACAGATAAGAAACTAAGACCTGCAAGACAATGCGCAGTGTGCTGTGAGAAAAGAAATGATAATGAAAAGAGAATCAGAAAAGAAACACAGTATTTCTTCCCTGATTGCTACGTAGAACTTTGCATTACACCATGCTTCAAATTGTATTTTACGCAAAAAATTGTTTGGAAAAGTGTAAACTTCAAAATTCACAGTAAGTATAAAAGAAAATTTTGAAAAATTTGTGAACCATTCTTCACTGCATGCAGAATACACTTGAAAAAAGTAAATATTTAAAAGTTTTTGTGTTGAAAAATTGTAAAATAAAAAATGTTGTAAAAGCAATAAAATAAACAAAATATTTCTTAATATTCTTATCCTATTAAGCATGACACTTAATTATATGCAATAAAATATATGCCTTTTTTCGAAGCATTTCTGATAAAAATTTGATATCTTAAAGGGTTAAAAAGTAATTCAATCGCACTAGACTGTCATGACTGATTGCTAATCTACCACTATTTTGCTTTTGCAGCATGACACCAGAAGGTAGTAAATAACAATGTTCGTAACTACTACTAAACAAAGTATATAATTCTAATAAACATAAAATAAATAAGTTCAACTTGAACTAGAATTAATATTTAATACACTTTAAGTTAAAACTTATTATTAAATACAACATAGGCTTTTCATTTCGTGGCATATATAATCAGTTCTTGTTCCATCACATGAGGCATTTCACCTTGAAGAAAGTAGAAAATGTCAGGCTATCCTCATTAACTCCTTCTCGATATGGTGTATTGTAAAATTACTAGTCTACCGGCGGCATCATGGATCCCTCTTTCAGGCAGGGTGAAAGGAAAGAAGGGAACAGTAGGCGAGTAGGATACTGGATACAAGCACAAAAGTGCTGAAAGTGTTTTTTGTTTCTTCTACTTGTGTTTATATCTTACCTTAAGGTTCCAGTTCATCGTGAAGTCGGTTTATGCAAATTTATAAAGAAAATAGTTTGCTACCCAAAATATAAAATTTTTCATAAAGTATTTAA
Organism: Pardosa pseudoannulata; assembly: GCA_032207245.1. Lineage (NCBI taxonomy): Eukaryota > Metazoa > Arthropoda > Arachnida > Araneae > Lycosidae > Pardosa > Pardosa pseudoannulata. Next base: position 94,391,998 of record CM063506.1, read on the forward strand.
TTTAGAAATTGTTTTCATGGATCGCCACACTTAAAACATTACAAAACAATTTAATAGGCAATAAAAATGGGTAATACGTAATATATGTATATTTTTTAAAATTTCACATATGATTTAATATCACTATCATATTCCAACTATACACAAGTTGGACAAATATCCTGTGCAGTATCATTTTCCAGTGACCTATCTATTTGCGTCAAACTTATGATAAGCTGCTCGAATATTTCACACTTCACAATCTCATATTCTTTTCACAAGCGTGCAAATACTCAAAGTGCGTAATACGTAATATATATTTCTTTAAAAATCTCACATATGGATTTCAGTATGTCACTATTATCTTCCAACAATAGTCAGGTTGAACAAACATCATGTGCAGTATCATTTTTCGTTGACCTATTTATTTGCGTCACACATATGATACGCTGCTCGAATATTTCTCATTAAACAGTCTCATTTATATTATTTTCACAAGCGTGCATATAATTATAAAA
>CM063506.1:94397494-94402494 GCA_032207245.1 Pardosa pseudoannulata
CTTTACCAACCTTAACTCTTTCTAGTCAAAAGTTTTAAAAGCCCAGGACGATAGTTTTTGTGTATTTGACAGCAAAATTTTTATTAATGTTAATATCAATATCATTATACAGGGTGTCCCCGAAGTCCGTGTACAAAGTTGGAGGGGAGGTACAGGATATTGTGAGGAGCCAAAATGACATAGGAAAGCATGGGCGGAAAGCAATAGGTGGCGCTTTACGCGACCTCTCAAGATCGGCACGTGTGGTTTCCTCAGTTAAGACACAGACAGCGTGCAATGAACGTGAATAATTTTACGAATGTCGAGTTGGCAGATATCCATTTCATCTACGGTCTAGCCAACGGAAATGGACGTGCTGCTGTTCAGTTGTATCTGGAAAGGTATCCAACGAGGCGGGAAACCGAATCATCAAACGTTCACCCGGGTGCATCAGAACCTCGCGGAACATTTATTCTTCAGAGCCACGATTGAACATTCTGGACGGCCACGAACATCACGAATACCCGTATTCGAAGAGGGTGTGTTCGGGAGCATTTGGACCGGAGATTTATAAACAGGTTGATTGGGCGTGGTGGCCCCGTCGCTTGGCCTCCCAGATCCCTTGATGTATCTGTTTTGGATTTTTTTTCTCTGGGGTGTCATGAAGAGCCTTGTGTATGACACGTCCGTCATTTATGCAACGATCTGGTGGCATGAATATCCATTGCTGCTTCTACGATCCGTGAAACGCCCGGCATTTTCGAGAATGTCCTCCATCCATGTAACGTCGGTGTCGTGCGTGCATTCATGCCAAGGGCAGCAATTTCGAACACCTCCTGCAATACTTTTTATTTATTATTATTGTTGTTTTTTTGAATAATAAAGCATTTTACACTACATTCCTTGTGTGTGTCCTTATTGTCTTTATGTCTCTTTATCTCGTAAGGGCTATGTTTCCGCCTATGCTTTCCTATGTAATTATGACTCCTCACGAAGTTCTCTAACTCTCCTCCAAGTTTGTACACGGACTTCAGAGACACCCTGTATAGAGTAAAATATTTGCTTTTAAACAATCAATTAGTAGATGTAATATTTTAATATTATTTTTATTAAGCAAAATAAAATAACTTTATTTCCTTAAAATAGAATATTGAGCTGTCTTTAAACACTCAAACCTCACTGAAGTAATTGACGTATGATTTACATACGCATAAATACACCATGTTAAAAACTTTCCACTGGTGAGTTTGGGACAAAACGATTTTGGTTTTACATTGAGAGGAAGAAATGTGCTTAATTTTATTTCTCGTTGTTTCTCGTTAAGAGTCAGAATAGATAGCAGGTTGCTTCTTTCTTAACAATATGATAATGTGAAATCATCATAAAAGTAAAAAATGGTAATTTGTAAAAAATTGCATTCTTAATATAATATCTAGGAATTTATGTCTCCATTATCCTGGACATTAAAAAAATGCAACCTGGTTATGAAGCCATTCATGCAGTGTAAATCGACTCATTTCGTTGATGATATCTACAACCCAATTAAGCTAATTGTGAAAAATTACAGTTTCTTGATGTTTTTTGAGATTATCAGAGATTTTAACGTTTTTATGTATAAAGCTCAAAACATAGATATTTTTGTATTTAATTTGATTAACAGTTTTTTCTCTATATCATTTACCCAAACATGTTGTAATACAGTGTTTATAAACTGGTTTGAGCTTTTTTCTATTTAGTTACATTAAAAATAGGAGATTTTGTGTCTCTAAATATTCCACTAATTTCTAATATGTAAAAGTGACTGTCATTTGCATTTTTTCATTATTCAGCAAATTCACTATTTTATAATGATATATGTACAAGACATAAAATTCTGTCCCTGTCTTTATTTTTTAATATACATAAAACTATCCGAGGGACATCTACAACACAAAGAGTATATTTACCCAAAGAAGTTAGAATTTTAATCTAAATTTTCTTGTTTATCTGTAATATAATGTGAAAATTTACCGTATATTTTAGATCCTGATTTGGTTGGTAAGCTACGGTCCACTTTTTGCAACACGAGGGCTAATGAGACCGGGACATACTGTTTAAAGCCGTTACGAACTGCCATGCCACAGTGGGATTCGAACCCATGAACTCTGGTTCCGAAGGTCAGCACCAGAACCATTCAGATATTTCTTGGCTGTGTATTTTAGAAGTCACCACTATTTATTCATTTGCTTTAGTCTCAACAACTGCAAAACATCAATGAGAATGTTCTCCAACGATTACCCTAATTCAAAAGTGCTCTTCTGGCCAGTAAAGTAAAGACAAATTTGTGTTAAATAAATTTTTGTTAAGTTTGTTTAAATTAGTTTTACTACATAAATTTAAGGAAGAATGGAAAAGCATATTGCAATTAACCTAAGTATTTTTAGTCTAACAAAGGACTTCTATTTCATAAACTAGAGAAAGAAAGAATGATCTAGTTCGTTTACTGGATTAGTTCTATCAATATTACTCGAACCTAACGACAAAATCATTTATTTTATAACTGCTAAGAAGAATAACAATTGCACTGAACTTCCATGTAATTTCAACATAAAGATAATTTTAATATAACATTTTCTGTTTATCTGTAATATAATGGATAAATTTAGAAGCGTTTATTTTAGAAGACAATGTTATTTCTTTATTTGCTTTAGATTTAAAGAATTGTACAGCATCAATGAGAATGTTCTCAAATGATTACCATAACTCAAAAGTGCTTTTCTGTCCAGTAAAGAAAGACAAATTTTTGTTAAACTTCAGGAACAATAGAACTAGTTTAAATTAGTTTTACTGCATAAATTTAAGGAAGAATGGAAAAGAATATTTCAATTAACTTAAGTATTTCAAATCTAACAAAGGACTCCTATTGCATATACTAGAGCACAAAAAGGGATTCTTTTACTGGATTAGTTCTATCAATATTACTCAACATAGCTACAAAATCATTTATTTTCTAACTGTTAAGAAGAATAACATTTGCACTGCAAATCCATGTAATTCCAACTTAAAGATAATTTAATCGAATTTTTTTTCTTTATCTGTAATATAATGGATAAATTTAAGGTGTATTTTAGAACACAACACTATTTCTTCATTTGCTTTAGTTTCAACAATTGTAAAGCATCAATAAGAATGTTCTCAAACGATTACCATAACTCGAAAGTGCTCTTCTGCCCAGTAGAGAATAATAAAATTTCTTAAACCCCAAGAACAGTAAAACTAATTTAAAATAGTTTTACTACATCATTTTAAGGAAGAATGGAAAAGCATATTCCAATTAACCTAAGTATCTCATGCCTAACAAAGGACTTCTATTGCATAAACTAAAGCACAAAATAAGGATCTAATTCGTTTACTGGATTAGTTCTATCAATATTACTCCCACTTAGCTACAAAATCATTTATATTCTAACTGCTAAGAAGAATAACATTTGCACTGCATCTCCATCTAATTCCAACTTAAAGATAATTTAATCGAATTTTTTTTCTTTATCTGTAATATAATGGATAAATTTAAGGTGTATTTTAGAAGACAACACTATTTCTTCATTTGCTTTAGTTTCATTAATTGTAAAGCATCAATAAGAATGTTCTCAAACGATTACCATAACTCGAAAGTGCTCTTCTGCCCAGTAAAGAATAATAAAATTTTTTAAACCCCATGAACAGTAAAACTAATTTAAAATAGTTTTACTACATAAATTTAAGGAAGAATGTAAAAGCATATTCCAATTAACTGAACTATTTCAAGTCTAAATAGGACTTCTAATGCATAAACTAAAGCACAAAAGAAAGATCTAATTCGTTTACTGGATTAGTTCTATCAACATTACTCCAACTTAGCTACAAAATCATTTATATTCTAACTGCTGAGAAGAATAACATTTGCACTGCATCTCCATCTAATTCCAACTTAAAGATAATTTTAATCTAAAATTTTTTCTTTATCTGTAATATAATGGATACATTTACCGTGTATTTTAGAAGACAACACTATTTCTTCATTTGCTTTAGTTTCAACAATTGTAAAGCATCAATAAGAATGTTCTCAAACGATTACCATAACTCGAAAGTGCTCTTCTGCCCAGTAGAGAAAAACAATTTTTTCTTAAATCCCGGAACAGTAGAACTAATTTAAAATAGTTTTACTACATCATTTTAAGGAAGAATGGAAAAGCATATTCCAATTAACCTAAGTATTTCATGCCTAACAAAGGACTTCTTTTGCATAAACTAAAGCACAAAAGAAGGATCTAATTCGTTTACTGGATTAGTTCTATCAATATTAATCCAACTTAGCTACAAAATCATTTATATTCTAACTGCTAAGAAGAATAACATTTGCACTGCATCTCCGTGTAATTCCAACCTAAAGATAATTTTAATCTAAATATTTTTCTTTATCTGTAATATAATGGATAAATTATGTAAATAATATAAAGAATAATAAAATTTCTTAAACCCCAGGAACAGTAAAACTAATTTAAAATAGTTTTACTACGTCATTTTAAGGAAGAGTGGAAAAGTATATTACAATCAACCAAGATTTTGAAGTCTAACAAAGGACTTGTGTTGCAGAAACTAGAGCACAAAAGAAGGATCTAATTCATTTATTGGATTAGTTCTAAGAATATTACGTCAACTTAGCTACAAAATCATTTATTTTCTAACTGCTAAGAAGAATAACATTTGCACTGCATCTTCACATGTAAATCCAACCTAAAGATAATTTTAATCTAAATATTTTTCTTTATCTGTAATATAATGGATAAATTATATAAATAATATAAAGAATAATAAAATTTCTTAAACCCCAGGAACAGTAAAACTAATTTAAAATAGTTTTACTACATCATTTTAAGGAAGAATGGAAAAGCATATTCCAAGTCTAACAAAGGACTTCTATTGCATAAACTAAAGCACAAAATAAGGATCTAATTCGTTTACTGGATTAGTTCTATCAACATTACTCCAAATTAGCTACA
>CM063506.1:94407494-94409994 GCA_032207245.1 Pardosa pseudoannulata
ACCTCCGCATTTCCATTTCAAAGGGACTTTTTTTTTTAGAATCTTGAATCAAAGATACATTTAAAAAATAATGGCCTATACCTCTAGATTTTAAAGTCAGATTCCAGCCACAATATCTAGTAAGATGGAATATTTCGAGTAATATGATTATGCCTTGGAAGTAACTATCAAAAACTTTATTTGTAATGCACGAAGATTAGAGTAAGCAAGGTCATCATTAGTAGGATAAATGGTATATTACGGAATTATATCTTGCTATACGATGGCTAATGAAACAAGTACCTACTCCTTATAGCCAATTCTGAATCGCTTCCGAACACCCATACAATCTGTGGAATTCAAACCCATGATTTTCAGTAACGAAGAGCCCATTAAACCATTAACAATTGTTCAGCTGCCTAACTAATAGCATTTTTATCAATGATAAAATATATTGCTTATCATTTACAATTTATACTAATACTTGTTTGAAGCAAAATTTGTGCATATGTAATCTTTGTAACTAATGATATTTTAAAAATTATTTTACTGATTGAAATCAACACAATCCCCGTGGAATTAATATTATATTTTTAGAAATATAGTATTAATATTTTTAGAAATATAGTATAAATCTCTCTAACTGAAAAGTGATTTTAGCTAAAACTCTTTTTTCAGTTCAGTAGTTCAATATTTTTATCAAGCCCAGAGGAGAACTATTTTTTATATTAAATTATTGAAATATCGTAGGTATTATTTTCATACGTTTTATCACTGAACTTAGATACAACTTAAATAATTATCTTTTATATTTGGCTTAAATATTCGTTTAAGTACATATGTGATAATTTTAAATTTAATCATCGATTATTTTTTGTCTCAATGAAACGTTTATAACCGGTATTAACAACAAAATCTATCTATCTCCAGATTGTTGTGGAAATGATAGCTGCATTCCTTTACTTTCATTAATTACTGTGGCAAAAAGAAAAAAAAATGGGAAGAACTCAACGATAATTTCGACATAGCTAAGAAACCTTTGAATTATTTTTCTAAATGAAATTGATAAAATGAAATGAAGACATGACTTTAGACTGTATTCACAAAATCGAGAGACTTTAAAGGAATACGAAGATAAACATATTATTGACAAATAAATTGATAAATAAATATTGGTAAAATAAATAAATATATACAAATTATTTTACCAATTAATTCTCACCAAAAAAAACAAACCAGTGTTTTACTTTTTCATAGGGTACTTTGCAATTCTGGAAAATTAAAAATTTTACAGATCACATCATATAACGCGCCATATGCTGCTCTCAAAATAACTTTGAACATAAATTTGTATCCATTTAAATTCATATATATTTTTACAAAATATCTAAAAAAATTAATTTGTTTCCTCATAAACTAAATATTTATGATTGAAAAAAAAATCATATTTTTATAATTTACAAGAAAATTTAGTTTCAATCGGATGTTAATTCTATTGTATACAACTGTTAAAAATTTCACGAAAAAATATTCAAAACTTTTTAAGATAACATGCGCATTACATGAAAGAAAAACACAATTTGATAAAAATCATGTTATAGATTTGTAAGTTAAATTTGTTGACAATAAACATCTGACATGTTTTTATTCTTAATTCCTTTTAATATAGGATATTTTGTGACTCGGATTGTTTTAAAATATTCAGACATTTCAGATTCTGCAGTCAACAAGCGTATAACAATATATAATATAACTCATCTGGCCTTCAATTTCTATTGTTGATAAGATGTATTAGTTACTATTGTCATTATTTATTGATTACTCCTCAGGAGTTATAAAAGAAATATCATCTTATCGCTTTTCGATATGTCAGTTGCTCTCGAAATTAATGAAATTTTCAGTAACTTTGAATACTCCTTCCTTTAATTAATTGAGAAACATTACTGAAAGCCGCATTTGATGTTCAAAATAATTAACTTTTACTGTACACTTGAATTAAAATGAATCTTTTAGAAACATTGTCTATACATTACTGATATCTAAAATTGAAATTCAATGAATTCGACACTACGTTCACAATATTAAAAAAATAAGATTTTGTGTATAGAAAAAAATTATTTATGTGTATAAATTACGTTCCTGAAAGGTTTTATTTGTAGATATTTGCCAGTAGTAAAACAGATTTAATAAAATTTTCGGTAACTTTGAATTCTTCTTCATTTAATAAATGTAGAAAAATTACTGAAAGCCGCATTTGATGTTCAAAATAATTAACTTTTACTGTACACTTGAGTTAAAATGAACCTTTTAGAAACACTTGCTGTACGTTACTGATATTTGAAATTGGAATGCAATGATTTCGGAACTATGTTCCCAATATTAAAAAAAATAAGATTTTGTGTATAGAAAAACATTATTTATGTGTATAAATTACATTGATGAAATATTTTATTTGTAGATATTTGCTAGTAGTAAAACATAATTAAATGAAATTTACAGTAACTTTGAATTCTCCTTCCTT
>CM063506.1:94419994-94432494 GCA_032207245.1 Pardosa pseudoannulata
GACCTGAGGAAAAGAAGATTTCAAGTCGAATAAAGAAATATTTATTAACAATAGACAGAAAATACAAAAGGGAATTAACTATCCCTTTTTGACATAATCAGCAAGTCTATTTAGGCATTTATCAGAACGCAGAAGCAAATTGTTTAAACCGTCTTGGTAGAAATCAGGTCCCTGTCCATTAAGCCAGGTCTCGGCGGATGTTTTCAAACCACTGTCTGAAGAGAATCAACTGCGGATAAATGCCCCTTCAACTTCAGAAACAGGAAATGGTCACTGGATGCCAAATCTGGGCTGTATGGGCGGTAACTCCAGATTTCCCACCTGAACCGTCACAACAATTTCTGCTTTGCGACACTTGGTTCAATGGACACTGACCTGATTTATACCAAGACATGTTAAACAAGTTGCTTCTGTGTAAGTAGAACCTGTGTTAATGCTCTACGTATTGTTCTGAAAGAGTTCGCCAAAAGGTTGAAAAGTTTTATCTTCATCCTTTGTAATTCATTTAGCTTGTTAATAATTTTTTATTGTTTTTTTTTTTCTTAGCCAAAATATAATCAATCAAGAAACTTTACGCGAGAATTTTACAACAATATTTAAGACTCCTTAATCGGGAATACGTGCATTAATAATACTCCCAAGATATATACAATTATTAAAGTTTTAATAAACTTTAATCAGCTATATTGATTATACCTAATAGAATAAAATGTTTCTGTCAAAGCAGTACAGTGTTTACTTAGTAATTTGCATGATTTTAGAAGATTTTGCAAAAGGTAAACTACTTAGAAACTATAATAAACTGAATTATCTTATTCCAGACAAAGTAAATTTCGTTAATCTCTATAATATCTTCTTCGAACTCAATTAGTTTCGAATTTATAATGATTTCTAAATCAAACAAGCTAAGTACTAAAACTTTATTGTCACCTTAATGTATTTCCGAATGTTTCAGTCCGACAAACCTCCAAGGTCTAATTAAAGCACTCTATTATTGATTCTAAGTAAGGAGTTTACAATTCGATTTTAATTTTCCAGCGAAAGGATATTCCAAGACAAATTTAAGATAGCGGGAGAGACTGCTAAGTTCGAAAACAAACAAAAATTTTAAATTGCTAAATAATAATATTCTGTGTTCAAAGATTTTGCCGCTCCATTAGAAGATTGTTGACTGAGCTTAAATACTTCCCCACAGAACCAGGAAATTTTCGTTAATTAGGTGGAGGTTTTCGTTTGTTTGTCGAGAAAGATGGAAAGTTGAGAGAAGAGCTGAACCTTATCGATTTTAACTCATTCCCTGTAGAATATGTTTAACCCATTAACTCCCAGTGTCCTTATTTGAGGACAGTCAAAAAATGGTTTGTAGAGTTTTTATTTTCTTGAAACGATTCTTCCTTTTTAATGGAAATAGATATTAATCTTACGAATAATCTCCCTAGTTCTCAAATATGATTTTATCTATAACTTTGTAATTTCGATCGGTATTTTATGATTTTCAAGCTTAGAATAGGAACGTATTATGACAGGTATTCTGAACGTGTACCGGTCAATACCAAGGCGAATGGCCATATCTGTAATAATTCATCACTTTTCAGTACTTTTCTCATATATGATAGCAAATAAATCTCTTATCAAGAACTTTTCCTTTGTTTTTAAAGACATCTTATTATGTTTTAAAATGACACCTCCTCACTAATGATGATATCATTTTAAAGGTGTTTAAATTTCATATTTTGTTTTACTTCCATGTGTCTATACTAGCTTCTACGTTAGGTATTTACTAATATATAGTCATCAGAAATATCCAGCCGTTAATGTGTTAAGAAAAAAAGTGTAAAAAAAAGGAATTTTTTCTTTTTAATTTTATTAGTTGTTATCATCAAAATTTTAGAAATAGATTATTTAAAAAAAAACAAAATTTAAACTTAATAACTAATATATTCAATATTTTTACATATATGGGGAATGATATTACAGTAATGTTTTCTTGCAATACAGCAAAATAAATCAAATGATACGATTTTCTGAATAAATATAATAAAATAATTGTTAAGATGAGGCCGACAGCGCGTATAGGACAGCCGCACGTATAAGTGGAGTACTCGTAAGAAAATACAAAATTGAAAATTGTGAGAGTACGTTTAAAGTAGTTTTACATAAGAGAGAGTTTCACATAAGAGAGAGTTTTACATAAGTTTTACATAATGTAGAGAGAGTATGTTTTACTTAAGGTTTACGAGACTGATTTGCTCGCCGTACTCGCATGGTGTGGGTTGCATGCCCAAGTTTTTTTTTTTTTTTTCGTGACTCCAGAAAGCGCTTGGTGTGAAGACGATTGCACTTAAGCTTCATCAAGTTTTCGAGAGTTGTGATTGGTCTCCAGGAGGCGATTCAGGACCATCCTTAGAGTCCTGGTTCTTCTGGACAGAGCCGGGAAAGGACGCATTGTCCACAGGACAATGGAACAACGAACGCATTGATAATTGACACAGGATAATGGAAAAAGTCTAGGGTTGCTTTAGTAGTTCAGAACGAAGGAAAAGCGTGGACTTTGGCAATTTTTTCTTTCAGGTGGAGCACGTGGAGTGCTTCTTTTACTTTTTAATTTTTTTATATATTTTTTAGGATATTTCCTTGTTTTTTTTCTATATTTGAATATTGTAATATAGATCAGTGACATTTTACTATAATTAAAATCGATATAAAGCAAACTTGGGTTATCAATGGCTTTGAAATAACAATAGCATTGTACTACACCACAGCAAAAATAAACTAATTTTTCCTGCTGAATTTTGTTTATTTTGAATATAAATAAAAGTGTAAAATAGGATATAAAATGTTATTCAGGCCATAATGCCAAAGAGACCCCACTCGGTCGAAGATATTCCAAACATAGAGTCTTGGTGAAAAAAAGAAATGGTGTATAAGCTCGTGCAGAAGAAGTTAAGCTCCACACTCCTTCTTCCGAGCTCTCTCTACGAGGGGGCCTGCAGATCTCTCGAAATAGTTCATTCGGGAGCGTTTGGCCGAAGAGGGCTACTCTGCGGTTAGCAACCCTTCTTGACCAATGGGGTCGAAGGAGGGTCACTCACATCATTTTCGCCTCTATGTCAGTTTCACGCTATCGTTGTTGAACTGTAACTCTTTGTTACAATAATAAAATAATATTATCATCTATATCAACTGTCATGAATTCCATGTCCCTCAGATTCCTTCAAATTTCCCAAATCCTTTACAGTATCAGACAAATAGCGATGAATGGAGCGAAACTACTAAACTTTTCTCGGAAAAAGTCTCTCTATCTATGGGTAAAAGATAAATTAGATATTATGTATTGGGCGAACCGATTTCAGACTTAACGGAATTGAAAGAACGTTTTTTCTCTGGCCCGAAATCTTGTCGGGCATTCGAAAATTGGTGCATTTGCTTTGCCCGAACTCAGTTCGGGAGTCACAATCAAGGGGTTAAGCTCTCTCATTTGTCCATTAAAATCTTCGTAGTTTCTCATTTTTATACATTAGTGCACTTTATGATATTAGAATACGTGTATTTTGACGTCTAATGAAGATGTTAAAATTGCTGTTGTTGCAGTCTTATGTCACTTGGTCAAACCAAACACGATTGTGCCAAACGCTACTGGTATTAAGACAAAGGGGTTCTCATTTATTTTTAACCAGTACCTCAAGGGTGAAAGTACGACTTCTTACCCAAGTGGGTCCTCGTAATTTAGAAACAGGGACCAAGCAGTAGACCCATAGATTTAACCTGCTACCCCCTGATGTATGGATTGAGAACTTGGAGGACATTGTAACTACAAACATATTTAACGTGTTCCAGTCACCTTTAACGGAAACGGCTGATTTTATGGCGGCTCGGGCTTCTTATCCGCACCCCTCCTGTTACGAGAGAGTTGGCTTTGCAAACTGAGCTACTATGGTTCTAGATGTTTGATTAAATTGGAAGACCTAGAATTTGCATCGTGTTTGAATTAATCTTGTTTCTAACTTATACAAGTTATTCCAATTTTCTGCAACCAAGGTATTTTGAATCGGGATTTTAGGCTATTATTTTGGAGTAATCCAGTGCTAGCCACGTTTTCGGTTTTCTAAGTTTTTCATTCAACGTAGTTTTTTAGTCAACAACGCAAAGAACTGACAACGGAAATATACAGGTACAGTTTTTCAACTTCTAAAACGCGTACACTGTGCCATCTGTTCAAATATAAAATAATTAGTTTACTGGTAGGAAGCTACAACTCAAGAATTCTAAACCGTGTTTTACGAAGATTCAAGTACTCAAGGTATTTAGAAATAATTGCTGAATTATCCAGGAATACGTAAAGTATATCAATAGCTGTAATATATTCTTAGAACTAAATTAGCTTCACATTAGTTATGGTTTCCAAATCAAACGTCCAGGAAACTAAAATTTTACTATCTTTTACACTAGATTGCCCAAGGCAGTCATTTTGACTGTTTTTTTTAATTTCAATTAGAAAAACAATTATGAAATATAATGACACAATTTCTTAGAATTTGGTGACTTTTTCTATAACATATAAATGGGTTTATGAATAATTGTAGTTACTTCCGCCCTCCGTTATTATATAATATTAAAAAATAATTTTAAAACAAATTTTTTTACATATTTGTTATTTTTTTCACAATGCAGTCATTTTGACTATTTTGGGGCAATATAGGTATACAAGAAATCTCGGGCAATCTAGTGATAATATATAAATCCTTAGGGCTCAGTAAAGCAAAATTCTAAGGTTTGATTAAAGTCATATAAAATTTATTCCTGCTAAGTGTTTCACTGTTTGATTTTAGTTTTCAATCCCTAGGAGTTTTGAAAAAAATTATGACAGCTAGCAACGGGTGATGTTCAAACACCAAAGAATATTTGAAGATGCTACAGAATATCACCCATTAACTCTGTGTTTCTTTCCTTAAAGCTATTGAAGCTCTCTTAGAATATTATAGACAACATTGCACTCAGCCCGATATTTCCCACTGTTATGCTCAGATTTGCGTTTTGTTTGTTAGAAATAGAGAAAGTTGGTGTTGGAAGTAGAGTGGAGACACATCGATTTTAAGCTTGTTTAATCTTTTACCGATATCAAGATTTTTTTTTAAATTTCTGTCTTCAAGACGCATTTAATATTTGCAGCAGATAAAATGAGTTATAAAATCAGGATTGATGCAGTTTTCGTGGTGGGGGTGAGTGGTGACCCCCATGCCAGTCAACGTGTCATGTACTTTTATTATTTGCTGTGTCGATGGTCACCGGTGGCTCTCATGGCTCTGTACCCATACCGAGTGCCGGTCACCTGTGATTCCCATGGCAGTCAACGTGTTAACGTGTTTTATTATGTTTAAATATATACATTCTGAGGTCTATACAATGTATGCAAAGTATATTGGACAGTTTAGACTTTGCATAGTTTTGAAGTCAACCTCGATTCTCATTTATACAGCAGACTATATTTTAATAGATTGCCTAAACCATGATTTCAGTAGATTCTGGGAGCGCTTAACTATTTAGACATCATAACTAAACTATTCAAGAATGCGGAAATTTTGTTAATATATATATATATATATATATATATTATATATTATATATTATATTATATATATATATATTAAATAGATATATACTGCATTTAGAACTCAGTTATTTTCTCTTTTTTAATGATATTTAAATTAAATAGTTTAAGTACGAAAATTCACTATCAGTGTATACAAGTCAAAAAGGATCAGTAGGACAAAATCCAAACTTTTGATCAAAGTACACTACTACTGATTTCTAAATATTTCACAATTCCATTCTAATGTTTGATCGAAAAGGTTTTATAAGAAAAAACGAAAATAGAGGTCAACGCTGTCAATTTGGAAAGCGAGTAAAAATTTTAAATGCTAAAGAATAATGCCCAATCATTCTGTTGTACTTTGTGCTAAAATAATTTACCTTTTGCCACTCCTTCATCAGAAAATTTTTGACTGAGATTATATACTTCCATTCTACACACACAATAGGAAAAACTTCGTCATTTAGGTTGATGATTATGTTTGAATGTTAAGAAAGATGAAAAATTGGAGTCGGGATAAGAGTTCATCCTCATCGACTTCAAGTTTCTTCGTTCTTTCCCGGGAATTTGATATTTTCTAAATTTTCACTTTAATGCATTGTGTAATGATCACATAAATGAGTTATGGCATCTATTGAAGGCGTACAAAATAAATTAGGCAACTTTCAAGTCAATCTAATTTCTAATCTACACAACTAATTACACTTTTGAACCTTAAGGTCTTCTACATCGTAGTTTAAGATGATACTGTACTAAACTATTTTGAAATACTGACTGACTACACAAGAGGGTGAAATTGTTGTTGATGTTATAAAATCTATTTACTAGTCATTTAGTTTCGAATTGAAAATCATTATCTCCAAAGCAAACAAACAAATCGCGTAACCCCACTCTCCGTGTAGTATAATTCCGAAGGGTAGAATGGAACAAACTTTTAAGGTCTAATCAAAGTATCTATCTTTGACTCCTCCAAGGATTTCATAAATGAATTATTATTGATGGAAAGGAGATTCCAGAACAAATCTAACCTCTTCTAAAGAACCCAATTGGACTGTACTCAAAGATTTTGCCACTCCATTGGGATACTGCTGACGGAGCTTGCATTCATCCCCATACAATCTAAAGTATTTGTTAAATCTTGCATTTGTTTGTTCAGAAATATGGAGAATTTGCAATGAAAAGAGGACTAATTCTTAACGATCTTTAAAGTGATACGTTCTTCCATCGAAATATTAGTATATTTTAAATTTTGCAATTAAGTCAATTATACAAAAACTAGATGAATGCATTCCGTAGTCTTCGCAAGAAATGTAAAGGACACTGGATAATATAGACATTGTATCGTCTTTGAAATCCATCTTGATTCTACGAAATTTATTCTATTATATGCTTTTGCAATCAAACAGTTTTCTATAAAGTGTAAAAAGATTGCGAATATGCTGCGGAGTTCCAGACGCATGACTCGAACTACAATTGCCGACTTATTACCGGCGAGGAAATCAACTGCTGCCCTGCTGTTATTCGCAGGCACATAGGACCTAGGTAACAATGGAGTGGAGCCATAAAATCTAGGGTTGTGACACAATAACATAATAGTGATCACGCCCCAGATGGCTGGACGGTAAAAAATTAATATCGAGGCATATCGACAGCCCTCCTGACCGCCCCAGCCTATGAGGACTCCGGAGAGTGAGTGATGTCATGCTGTACCGACGTCACTCGGTACCTTCGAGAGGTAACGCGTCACTTCGGGGAGCTTTAAAAAAGGGAGCTTGTCCTCTCTAAGGGCTTCTTCTTGTTTTTTTTTTTTTTTTTTTTTTTTTTTTTTTTTTTTTTTTTTTTTTTTTTTTTTTTTTTTTTTGATACAATGCTAAACAACCTTGAAATAAAGGCAAACTGAATCCGTTTATTCAAGATGACGAAAACTGTGTTAACCCTCTATGCGCTTCGCACGTACAATTCCGCCAAACCAATGATGTCTTCAAAGCGGTTGTCACGTACAATTTTCGATGTCCAAAATCGTTCCGAAAATGGATGTATTGTACATTTATGACATCGTTTTCCTCCATGGAGTTTTGAGGTAGGAGGGTCAGGTCGATTAATTAGGAACTGCGCCCCTCTTTGACTAATATTTATTGAGGGATTCACCCCCTACTCCCTGAGGCACAAACACTCTGATATATTTTCATTGCTTTGTAAATCTCTTTTTCGAAGTATTTCGTACAGATGTATCTCTAATTGCACCACTTAAATAGCTTGGATGACTTTCGTAAAAAATATAAATAATTCTCTTAAAGAATATTTTTAGTTGTACTTTTAGAATCTATTATTTCTTATGGGATGATCTTCGAGACTTGACGAGCGTTATGTGTATTATAAATTAACAATCTATAATATCTATTTATATATATTTATAAACGGAAGTAAGGGGACAATAACGAGGGTTGATTTCCCTTATTCCAATCTAGTTTACAAAGGGTGAAGCAAAAAATAATTGAACACTTTGGTCACTAATACAATAAAACTTTTGGAGACTTTGTATTTTTGGAGACGTTTTTCCCTCGGTGTGTTCCACTCAGAGGGTTAATATTTATAAATTTGCCTTAGAATTCAATCAAATTCGCTTTAATAAGTATTTTTAAATCAAACAACATAAACATTAAAGCTATACTAGCAGCTTAGGCTATTTCCAAATGACTGGGTAAAACAAACCTCAAGGGTCTAATCAAACGTATATATTGTTGATACTAAATGTCTCAAAAGGATTTATCAAAACGATTTTAATTTTTGATAAAAAGAAGATCCCAAAACAAATTTAAGATAGCGACCTCTGCTGTTAATACAATTTAAAAGTATAAATTGCTAACTAATCATACCCAATCACTGTTTACCATGTACTCAAAGTCTCTGCCGCTTCAATAATAAATTGTTGACCGAGCTTGCATATTTTTCTACAGGACTCGATTTTTTTTATTAATTAGATAAAGTTTCGCGTTTGTTTGTCGAGAAAGATGAAAAGCTGGGGTTAGAAGCTGTTAAATAATTATTGAAGAATAATGGTTGTAGATTTATCAATGTATTATTAATGTTGTAGTTGAATACTCCATATTTTCACTTAGCCGCAATAACCTTTGATCGGTTCTTTGTTGGAACAGAATGGCGGCAGAAACACTTCACTGTCTTCATATTGAATGCTCCAAAACTTTATGACAAAGGAAAATGCAAACTGACGAAAACAAAAATAGTCCAATTACTAAATAGCTATAAGGAGTCTTTATTTATAACTATTTCTTGCTGATCTTGTCAAAAAAATACTCGTCCCTCGACATGCATAAAAATCAAAGAAAAAGGAGCAAAAATCGCCCAAAAGAAATATTTTTCCTCATAAAAAAATGCGGGTGAACTCTCCCCTAATTTCGGCCAGAATGATGTTCATTCAACCCCGCGAATGGCGAGGTCAGTGGAAAAATCCCGCCAGCGGGAACCCAAGACGATCGCCAAACGTAGCTTGAATAGGAACAACAGCCTAGGAAACTTAGGGCGCCAAGCAGCGCTCAAGCTGGACAAAAGATGAAAGATGGGGAGAGCAAAACGGCAACCCACGGATGGTCAGCGCGGGAAAATTGAAGGTGACTCGGACATGGACAAGCCCCATTCCATAAAATAAGGGGTCAGGAGGCCGGCAATTCCTGGCATTCCCTTTTACATAGAATGTGGCTATACCACAGAAGCAAAGATGGGCCTGATTGAATCATAAGGTTATTTAGAAATTGTTTTTAATTTTCATTGAAAAGAAGATCCTGAAGCAAATTTAAAAGAGCTACCGACGTTGTTAATAAAATTAATAACGAAGCAAATTTGTAAATAAGTATACCAATACACTATTTACTCCGTGATCAAAGTCCCTTTTGCTTCGTTATAAAATTGTTGAATGAGCATAAATACTTTTCCTCAAAACCTGATTTTAATTTAACCTAATTAGGTTGATGTTAGTGTTTGTGACGAGAGATGAAAAGTTGGGGATAATATAAGAGCTGAGCCTATGGGTTTGATAGATGGTCGCTAATCAATTTTAATTTTCATTGGAAAGAAGATCATAAAACAACTTTAATACATTGTGTGCGTGTACATTTCCCAGTGGAATTGTACCGGGAGCGGGCATTTTGAGAGTAAATTTAGTTATTCAGTCAAATCTCAATAGATCAAAAATTATTTAATGTTTTAACCAACTTTTTCTATTTTATATTAAAATATATAAACGAATATATACATAGAAATATATAAATAACAACCATAACATCTTTTTAAACAAAAAAAAATATATTTTTAGTGGTTAAATTTAAAATAGTATCGTAAATACGAAATCGTATCAAATAGAAATCGTAGTATATAGTTTTAATTTTTTTTGAATTATGTTATATATGTACATTTTTATATTCCAGAATCTATGTAGTAGAAAAGAACATTCGACTTCGTTTTTCCTGTATATATACCGTCATGTTTGTACTCACAAACAAACTATGTTTTTACACTAACCCATACTAGTACGTGACCTGCGCTCCAGTATCAATCGCTAGAGCACGTAATAGTACTTAACCCTCATACAATGTGTTAAGATCGCGACTGACTCTTTTTAATAAAATTTAAAAAAATAAATTGCTCAATTTTTATATGGAATTACACTATGCTCAACGAATGGGTTGCTTCTACGACGTTTACTGAAGTAGGATTTTTAAAAGTTAAGGACTGTATCTGTATCTATACATGGTCGATTAAGTCATAGTGCTAGTTTACGTAGAAGATTTAGTAAGTTTTACAGAAAAAAATGTATTAGGGAAAAATAAAAATTTTTGGGTGTTGAGATTGATGACATAGATGGAAAAATAATAATGTACCAAAATATATATAGATAGACATGACAAGACATGTAATTACTTCCCTGGAGCAAAATGTAAACTACCGATCACTCCAGGAGTAGATTTTGTTGTACAATCAGATGATGAACAGGCTAAGACACTCCATATAAGGAATTGGTAGGTAGCTTGCAATTCCTAGCATCTAGAAGCAGACCTGATATCTAAGTTGCTGTAATACCATTATCCCAGATCTCTAATAAATCTTCATGGACGCATTGTGAATATTTGTGCCAAATTTATGAATATATTTTAAATATTATTCTTTATGTAAATATGTGAAGAAGTTCAGATTGTAATTATCAGTTACTGAAGGTGTAAGTTGGGCATCTGACATAGTAGATAGGAAGTCAGTAAGTGTGGTTTTGTTATCATTTTAGACAAAGTTCCAATTTTATGGAATTCAGTAAAACTGAAGTGTACAGATTTATCAAATATGGAAGACGAATATATACCCCTTTCTAATTCCATAAAAGAACTGTGTTGGATATTTAGAGTTATCAATAGCTTAGCGTTTTTGTATTTAAATATAAGGAAGACAGTTATTTGTTGTGATAATTAAAGTAAATATGTTTTTCAAAGAATAATATTGAGAACAGGAATACTAAGTATGTTGATATAAGGATTTATTATTTTAAAGAAAATTTAGATAAGGTTTATATCGGGAAAATCAAATGTTGCAGATGTACTGAAAAAAAAGTTATACCCAGTGAGAAATTTATTTTCTATTGCAAGTAGCTCTTTTGCTAGGTAAAAATTGCAGATAAAAGGAGGTTTCTATTAGCACATGGTCCAATAAAGTTAATAAAATTAAACAAAGTTAAAATATGAACAAAATGAAGTTTTATTTAATATATTCTTGATTTACTTGTGCCAATATATTTTTCACTTTTTTAAAATATATTTTACTTAACCCTACATCCTGTTTATATTTGTTCATGAAGAAACTTAAATACAGCTTAAATGTAGACCACCTAACTACTTAAACCAACTTATATTTGTCAAAGCCCTGGTTTTGTTTGTTTAATCCCTTTTGTATATATTTAACAGTTGTTAACTTTTTGTTTTACTACTTCAAAGGTTAAGTATAAATACTTCTTTTCATCAAGTGTTTGTTATCTTGTGTTTGTAAGCCTTGACATTCACTTAATGGTAGTTGATTTTGTAACAGGCATATTTTGCTGTGAGGTAATTCAGATGCATTTTTAGGTGGATAAAAGTAAGATAGCTTTCGGAAATATTGGTTTTGGGGAGTGCTTTTAATCTTTGCTTAATACTTCCAGTGTTATTTTGTCTTTTTTGTATATGTATCTGTTGTTTTGTAATATTATTACAGTATTTATACTGCATTGTATGAGTTGTTGTGGATTCTACACCTTGGGACATCCAAAAAATCTTACTTTTGTTTTAAGGTAGATGGTCCTAGTTAGTGCAGCCAATCTTTGTTTAAACTTTTGCCTGTAACGTCCGAACTGAGTACGGGCAACTCAAATGAGTCAATTTGTCACTGAAAGACCTCAGTTCAGTCTAGAGAAATTCGATGTTTCGATTCCATGAAGGCCGAGAACATTTTTGATACTAGCAAATGCAATACCAGAAAACAAACAAAATATGATTTAATAAAGCCCAATTACACCTATGTTTTGTTAATTTCCTTTTTAAACTTCCTTCTCTTTTGCATTCTTTATTACTGTACTTACTTTACTATTTTATTCTGTTATCTAGGATCAAAATTTTTTTTAACCTTTATGTAATTTTATATTCCTAATAAATGTTTAACCTTTAATTCAACCTGCAAATCCTGATGCTCACCCTGAATGCATCTATCACCTTTATGATGGGGGATACAGCTTCGAGTTAAGGTGCCCTGAACAAACCATCAACTGAATTTTTGTGAATTTCAGGGCTAGCAATTTCCAGGTTTGGTTTGGTTTGGTATTGGAGCGTTACGGTCTACTTTTTGCAACACGAGAGCTAATGAGACCGGGACCTACTGC
>CM063506.1:94437494-94440158 GCA_032207245.1 Pardosa pseudoannulata
AAACCTTCTGAGAGTCCTTGGTCATCACCAGTTGTCCTGGTAAAAAAGAAAAATGGAAGCTGGCGTTTTTGCGTCGATTACCGCCGCTTGAACAAGATAACCAAAAGAGATGTCTACCCACTGCCACGCATCGATGATACCCTAGATTGCCTAAAATGGGCCAAATTCTTTTCATCAATGGACCTTTACTCAGGGTATTGGCAGGTTGAGGTCGACGAAGCTGACAGAGAGAAAACTGCCTTCATCACACCAGAAGGGTTATATGAATTTAGGGTGATGCCGTTCGGTTTATGTAACGCACCCGCTACATTTGAGAGGATGATGGACAATTTGCTGCGACACCTCAAGTGGTCCATGTGTCTTTGTTATCTTGATGACATAGTTGTATTTTTCGAAACGTTCGAGGAATATATATCCCGGCTGAAGGCCGTTTTACGGTGTATACGGGACGCAGGTCTCAAACTGAACCCGAAGAAATGCCTGTTTGGTGCCAAACAGATCAAGATTCTTGGACACCTAATAGCAGAAGATGGAGTAAGACCCGACCCTGAGAAATTGCGTGCAGTAGCTGATTTTCCAACTCCGAGAAATGTGCATGACGTTAGAAGCTTCTTAGGTCTATGCTCCTATTACCGTCGCTTCATTAAGAATTTTTGCATTAAAGCCCAGCCATTACAGAATTTACTAAAGAAAGAGTCGACGTTCACTTGGGGTGAAATGGAGGTTGACTCTTTTATTAAGTTAAAGGAAGCGCTTACGTCTGATCCTGTACTAGGACTGTATGACGAAAACGCCCCAATAGAACTCCATACGGACGCCAGCGGTTATGGAATTGGCGCTATCTTGGTCCAAATTCAAGACGGCTGTGAAAAAGTAATAGCTTACGCGTCACGAACGCTAACTAAGTTGGAGAAAAACTATTCCACCACAGAAAGAGAATGTCTTGCTGTGATATGGGCGATCCACAAATTCCGTCCTTATTTATTCGGTAGGCCTTTTGTTGTGGTAACTGATCATCACGCATTATGCTGGTTAGCAGGACTGAAAGATCCGTCAGGGAGGCTTGCTAGATGGTCATTAAGGCTACAAGAATACGATGTCTCTATATCCTATAAGAGCGGAAAAAAACATAAGGACGCAGATTGTCTGTCGAGACATCCCATTGAATTTGACTCTCCTGGAGAGGCCGGAATCATTGCTGCATTTACTGATATCGCTGCCGATCAAAGGAATGATCCGAAGTTGGCAGAATTAATTCATGCTCTAGAAAAGTCTGAGCCTGTCAAGGGAGAATTCACACTCATAAGTGGCGTCCTTTGTAAGAAGAATTACGATCCGTCCGAGAAAAAGTGGTTACCTGTAATCCCTCGGCACCTGCGACTGGACGTTCTTCGACATTTCCATGACGCGTCTACTGCGGGTCACTTAGGGTTCGCTAAAACTTACGACAGAATCAGGAAACGATTCTTTTGGCCTAGACTGTACCGTACTGTGAGACATTATGTTTCTCACTGCCGTGAGTGTCAAAGAAGAAAACATGTACCTCAAAAACCACCTGGTCGCCTTATCTCCATCCCTCCAGCTGTAGCCCCTTTCCACCGAATCGGTATAGACTTGCTGGGTCCATTTCCTAAATGCCACAGTGGAAATAAATGGATTGTCGTGTGTACTGATTATTTAACACGGTATGCCATAACTAAAGCTCTGCCAAAAGCCGATGCCAGCGAAATAGCCAGATTCCTGGTAGCAGATATTTTATTGAAGCATGGAGCACCGAGGGTTCTGATCACTGATCGTGGAAAAGTCTTCCAATCAAGGCTGGTATCTGAACTCATCCGATGTTGCCAAGTAAAGCATAGCATGACTACCGCTTACCATCCTCAAACTAATGGACTGACCGAACGATTTAACAAAACGTTGACAGATATGATGTCCATGTATGTCGATGTCGAACAAAGAGACTGGGATTTGGTATTGCCGTTTGTAACTTTCGCATATAATACTGCAAAGCAGGATGTTACGGGGTTTACTCCGTTCTTCCTACTTCACGGGCGTGAAGCCGAGACTACCATGGACACCTTATTTCCATATCAACAAGGGGATCGAACGGACGATTACCTTGAGCACTTGGTGACGACAGCCGAGGAATCAAGACAATTAGCTCGCCTAAGAACGTTAAGTGCGCAACAGAAGGATCGAGAACGTTATGACGCCACGCATAGAACAGTATCTTATCAACCTGGTGATCTAGTATGGATTTTTACGCCTATACGTAAAGTGGGGATTTCCGAAAAGCTCCTGAGACGTTATTTTGGCCCATATAAGGTCCTGAAACGAATATCTGACGTAACGTACGAAGTTGAAGATTTTGACCCTATGTCGAAACGGAGAAAAACCAGGGATACCGTTCACGTCCTTCGGATGAAACCTTATTGTGACCCTGACAATCAAGGCATTGACGACACCTCTAATGATGACCCTCATCGATCAGACACAACCTGCTGGATCAGCGAGACCCGAAAGAAAACCCTCGAAAATGACCGACAGAACAAATATCCCTGTGACTCGGTCTAGAGCTAGAGCCGAAGCGGTCGAACGACAGCGGGACGCTGTCGTCTGAGGGAGGAGTATAATGCCACATTTCAAACGACACTACCGAGCTCC
>CM063506.1:94445258-94470258 GCA_032207245.1 Pardosa pseudoannulata
TCCTTAGACTTCTACCATCCAACATTGACCATGCACTTATATGCAATGATTTTATGTAGAAGAGGTGCTAAAAAGGCAAGGTTACTAAGTCAACAGTGAAACGTGTACATTTTATTTCATATAACCATTGCTTCCGATTTATCAAATATTTGAGTCTATTTATCGACATATTCTCCATCTTGTCGCATCTTGGGATGAGTTTGAATATTATTTCCTGTACACAATTTTTTACTTGCGTTAGAGTCAGGTTGTCAGGAACTCTGTTAAGCCTTCGTATAAAACAATTTGTCTTCCATCTAGGAACTGCTTCAAGTAACAAAAGATGTGAAAGTCGATTGCAGCTAAGTCCGGGCTCTAAGTATCTTATCTAATTATCACTATGCCTATATTTCTTATTATGCAGTAAATTTTTCTGTTTATTCTTCTCCTCCATATAATGTTCTTAAACTTGGTCCGAACTTATTTAATATTTTTGTTTCAAAATTTCTTCATTAATATGCATTTTTACTGTTTCATATCTATGTTTCACCTGCATATACAACAATAGGCCTAATTAAAATTACTTCTAGAAAAATATATGATATATTTTATATTGAATAAAGTCTCTGGATGTTAAGATTGTTAAGATCTATTGAATTGCATTCCATGTCCTTTCTCCATTTTTCGTCATCAAAATTGAATTATAGAGACGACTTCGAGAAAATTTTCAAATATAATGGGTTATATTTTATTATCAATTTCTCGAAAATGTTTAAACAAATAAATTTCAGATTTCGTAATACGTTTGCAAACAGGGATTTATGTATCATTCTTTGCCAGATTGGGAAAGTATGCATTTTACGAAGAAGTCTTAGATTATAACTCAAATATATACATCCGTTCTGTAATGAGACTCAAGAAACAAAAAGAAAATTGCATAGTTGAATATGGAAGAATATTTTAAAATTGAATAAAATTGCTGAATATTAGAATATGTTTAAATTGCATTCCATCTTTCCTTAATAGTCAGGAAATTCAGTTAGACATTTGCGTTGGTCTTTACAAACGTAAATGTTTTTTCAATTTTCTATAAACATTAAAACTATTGCTTTTCAGTTACCAAAATGTTTAGAGATAGGAGTTAGAAGATTATATTTTACTGAATTATAAATGTTTTCATTTGATTTAGGAATGTAACGGAATGACTTGTTCACTGTCTAAGAAATAATTCGTCAAGATATGTACATTTATTTAGGTATTAACTGAAGCAATTCCTATGAATTTTTGTAGACACTAATTCGTTGAAAACTTCTAAAAGGCTAGAATATCTTCATGAGAAGTTGCGTTTGACATTTTTGAGGCGTTTTTTTCAGTTTTAATAGTGTGTAAAGATGTAGAGATTGATATGGTGCTTTATTCTGGATGTTAAAAGTATTTATTTAAGATAATAAGAACGGCATGGTCTGTTAATATTATGAGAAATATTTTAGAAATATAAGTATGTTTGTTTAATATGATACTAATAGCAGATCATGGCATTTTTTATAGGCTCTGCCCCTAAACATTTGCTGAGAATTCCCATGAAGTCCTATATATTCATAAGTATAAAGTGTTCATGCAGCCAGTCTTGAGGTTTCATCCTTTTTCATCAACTACAGAGAGGGGAGTATTTCTACTCCTAATCTTGTACTACCACACTGAGCGCTATCTCTGTAATATGATCTCTTGACCCACAGATTTATCTTACATAATCTATATAGGGGTATACATAGAGAGATGTTTAGTGTATGGTGCTGTCGTAATAAGAAGTTAATTTTTTTTGTTTGTAGAAAATTATTTGTATTTTGCAAGGGAGAAAACTTGCACTGAGCAATTCACATAAAAATGAACTTGTAAAAAAGAGAAAAGCAAAAGATTTTTCAACATAGTTTTCCCGTTGTTGATTAAAAGTTTACACACGTAACGGATGGCATGTGTAGGAGGAAAAACTTTATATTACCCTCTGTAGATATATTGCAGCGAAGGTTACCAGAAAAGACACGTAGCAAACACCAGGTTTACATTACCTGGCCAAAATCTTTCCTAAATAGTAAAAATGTGCCAACAGACGGCTGTTTGTTCCGATAAAATATTTCAGGTAATGTTAACATGCTATGACACCATTGCACTCAAACTAATTTTTTATGAACTTTTATAATATCCGGTTAAAAATAGAAATGTTTTTAGGTACATTTACAACAGAATCATACATTGAAATTTTTTATAAATCTTTTATCTTAATTTTGTATATTTTATTTATTGGAAATAAACAGGGTATTTCAAAAGTGACGGTTATATCTGAAAAATCAATAAAAACTAAACGGACAGTAATTGAAAAACACAGTTTATTGCAATATGCTTGTGATAATAATAAATTTTCAGTCAGACAAATTTTAAAATTAGTTATAATGTTCCACAACAGATGGCGCTGAACTGTGGAAAAATCTAAACTACTATATTTGTCTGTGAGGACTCTTAAAAGACCAGGTGTACCACCACTATCCAGAAACAATTGAATAACTGGAACACTACATCTCTTCTGCCTGTGAAATTATCCCGTCTGAGACGTTTACACTGGTTTATGATAATTTCGTTCTGAAAATACGGCATATTATTGCTGCACATGATGTATAGCTGGATAATATCGTAGTTTAGATTTTTCCAGACTGCAGCGTCATCTATTGTGGAACATTGTAACTAATATTGAAAGTATGTCTGCCTAAAAATTTAATATTGTCCCAAGCATATTGCAATAAACTGTGTATTTCTATCACTGTCCGTTTAGTTTTAGCTGATTTTTCAAATATACCGGTCAGATTTGAAACACACTGTATAGACATAATTATGCATATATATTTATATTTATATATCAATATTGTTTTTCAATATAAAACAATATTTCTATACTCATTATTCACTGTCTTTTATTCCTGTAATTTATATAACGTTGTAATTTTTTGCTGCAGTTAAAATCCCGTAATATCTTTTCGCAAGTTTATTAGAGACACCCCATAACATCAAAAGGTATCTAATAATAACACAAAAATAATTTAATACTTTAAGAAGCAGGAGAGTCAGATGTTATAAGCAAAAATATAAGTAGCACTTTCTTAATAGTAAAATACATAATAAGAAAACAAATTGCGACACTGATAATAAGAAATTTTTCATATTGAATAAAGTTTCTGAATATTAAAATAACTTCAAATCGCATTCCATGTCCCCATTTCCTTTTTCCTTACGAAATTGAGTTAGAGAGACGTTTGCGAACAGCTACTCGAACATAATGACTTTTATTTTCAATTTTCAAAATACGTTAAAACGAATGTCTTTCGTTTCTAACAATAGATTTACGGATTAATGTAATACTTTAAATCATGATGGTGAAACAATTCCTTTTATGAGAGAGACTGGAAAAAATAATCAAGAATATTTGACAAATTGGAGTCCCATTTCTCCCTCTGTTAAATAATAAGTTAAGGTTTTATAAAAATATTAATATATTTTGTGATTCTGTAAATATACTGATAATTTAAATTTTTTTTTTACATTTTGTTAAGTTCACATTGATTTAATTTTTTTTTTTTTTTTACAATTTCTTAGCCAAGCAATTATATATCTCATTAAATATCAATGTATACAAAAGTCTGTAAAATACGAGGGTAACACATTATTTCAAAATTTGTTAATTATTAATAATTACTTATAATTATTTATATATTTTTACAAATATTTATATATTTTTTTTATTAACTATAATTATTTATTAATTTTTTATTAGAATTTTTATTATAATTATTTACACAAATTTTCAAATTCCTATAGGTGGATATTAGAAAATTTATAAATGTATTATTCTTAATTAAAAAATCATATGTTCTACAGGTTTTGTTACTTATGATTTTTATTACATCTACACATGTTTTCATACACATGTTCTAATTTCAGGACAAATTATATACTTTTTTCATCTGAGATAAATTTTAAAATATCAACTAAGTTCAGAATTTTAACCTATCAAAGTGTAAAATCTGTATTTTTCGTCAGAATCGTATAATAGAAAATGTAATGTAATTATGAAACTAGAGCATCGTTATTTTTGAAATCTGCTGATTAACACATTGTATGCGGGACATGTACTAGTTCGATTTCTGACGATCGATACTTGAGAGTGGGTCACGTAATAGTACGGGTTAGTGTAAAAACATGGTTAGTTTGTGGGTACAAAAATAACGGTATATACGGGAAAACGAAGCCAAATGTTCTTGTCTATTACGTAGATTCTGGAAAAATTTAGACAAATAAAAACTAGATTTTACATCAGTCGATGTGGAACAACAGAACGGGAAAGGTGTTTAAAATAATCAATTTCGGTTTAAAATTAACTCTTTATTTATATATATATATATATATATATATATATATATATATATATATATATATATATATATATATATTTGTATTTATATATATATATTTTTTTATTTGTCTGTTTATATATTTGTTTATATATATCGATATAAAGTACGAAAAGTTGGTTAAAAATTAAATAATTTTCGATCTATTGAGTTTTAACTAAATAAATAAATTTACCCCCAAAACGCCCGCTTCCTGTACAATTCCGCTGTGAAATATGTTAAGATTTGCAGATTTAAGAAAAGCGGTAAAAATAATTTTTACAAACCGACTAGAAATATATTTTGATATTTCTGATATGAAATGTAACTATGTCTCCTTGTAGCTAAAATAAACCAGTAATCCTTAATTTCAAACACATTGTGAAAATTGAATTTCATTCATTGTACACAACCTTCAATATAAAATAAAAGTAGATATAATTTGAATAGCTGATCTCAAACGCTTGCCTAATTCAATTTCAAAACCGAACAGCAGAGCAATACAAAATAACTTTTGAAGATTCACTTATATTCTGTTCAGAACTATATTTTTGAAAAATGCAGCACTGCGGCAACAAGGTCAGGTAAGACTATCCACCAAACGAAGTCTATACAGATGGGCGTAGAGACAGTCTTGTTATGTCGTGAAAAGAAAACCAGACACAACTCTGTCCCTATGATACAAAACTTTATGTTCTCATTATTAAACGAAATATCATTAATTGTTGAATTATTAGATTAAAAATCCAAATTCACTAATTTTCGGAATTTAGGAAATATAACTTTGTTACGAAATAACATCGAACTCCTTTTACATTTCTGGTTGCGTAAGTGGCTTCTAATTCAATTTCAAAACGGAAAAGACAGTGAGAGAAAAAGCATCATTTGAAGATACTCTAATATTCAGAAATTCCATTCTATACAGATGGGTATAGCGACAGTCATGTTGGGTCATCAAATGAAAAGCTGTCACAGGTCTGTCAATGGAACACAAGTTGTTATATTGTAATTATTAAACGAAAACATTGAATCATTAATTGTTGAATTATTGGATTAAAATTCAAATTCACAGATTCAAGGAAATCAGGAAAATAACTTTGTTACGAAATAACATCAAAATCCTTTTATATTTCTGGCATAAAATGAATCATATTCTCTGGGTGACAAAAAAATTATTAATTTTTAAATATAATCTTGTTTCTATTGTTGAAACTTACTCCTTTTTAAAACAATTAAAAATAAAATGATAGTCATTATGTTTGAGTAATCGATCTCAAGTGTCTTCTAATTCAATTTCAAAACGAATAAAACAATGAGAAAAAAATCATTTGAAGATAATGTAATATTCAGAAATTGTATTCTAGTCTATACAGATGGACATAGAGACAATCACTTTGAGTCTTCAAATGAAAATCAGTCACAGCTCTATCCCTGGAACACAAGTCATTATATTGTAATTATTAAATGAACGTATCATAAATTGTTGAATTATTGGATTACTATTCCAAATTAACAGAATTCAGAAAAGCAGGAAAAATAACTTTGTTACGAAATAACATCGAATTCCTTTTGTATATCTTGCATAAAATGAATCCTGTTCTCCGGGTGATAAAAAGTCATTGAATTAAATCTTAATACCATACTTGAAACTTACTCCTTCTTTAAACAATTAAGAATAAAATATAAGTCAAATTGATTGCATAACTGATCTTAAGTATCTTCTAATTGTAAATGTAATGAAAGTATCATTAAGTGTGTAATTATTGGATTAAGATTCCGAATTCTGAGATTTCACTAAAGTAAAAAAATAAATTTGTTACGAAATAATATGAAATTCCTTTTATATTTCTGACATAAAATGAATCCTATTTTCCGAGTTTTCCTATTAATTG
This sequence comes from Pardosa pseudoannulata, assembly GCA_032207245.1. Taxonomy (NCBI): domain Eukaryota; kingdom Metazoa; phylum Arthropoda; class Arachnida; order Araneae; family Lycosidae; genus Pardosa; species Pardosa pseudoannulata. The sequence continues at coordinate 94,451,566 of CM063506.1, forward strand.
AGAAATAACATGTACTACAGGTTTTCTTACATATGATCTACACATGTTTTCATATAAGCTGTTTTAATTTCAGGACTAAATTATATGAATTTTTCAGCTGAGATAAATTTTAAAATATCAATTAAATTCTGAATTTTAACCTATCAAAACTTGAAATCTGTATTTATCGCATTCGTCAAAATGGTATAACAGAAAAGGTAATTTAGTTATCAAATTAAAGTATCGTTATTTGTGAATTCTTCTGATTAAGATTCCTAATTTGCAAACTTAAAAAAAAATCTGTAAAAATATTTTTTTACAAACTGTAAATATTATTTGATATTTCTGATATAAAAGGAATCTATGTCTCATTATAGTTGAATAAAAACGTCAATCTTTATATTTAAACATAATGTGAAAACTGAATTTCATTCATTGTACAAAGCCCTCAATTTAAAATAAAAGTCGCTATATTTGAATTGCCGATCTCAAACGCTTGTCTAATTCAAATTACAAAGCTGAACAGCTTTGGAATACAAAATATCGTTTGAAGATTCACTAATATTCTGGTTAGAACTGTATTTTTTAAAATGCAGAAGTGCGGCATAGAGGGCAAAGGAAGGCAATCCACCAAACGAAGTCTATACAGATGGGCATAGAGACAGTCATTTTGAGTCGTCCAATGAAAGGTTTTCATAGCTCTGTCAATTTGACACAAGTTATTATATTGTAATTATTAAATGAAAGTATCATTAATTGTTGAATTATTGGATTAAGATTCCAAATTCAGAGATTTCTGGAAAGTAGAAAAATAACTTTATTACGAAATAAAATCGAATTCCTTTTATATTTCTGGCATAAAATGAATCCTATTCTTCGGGTGACAAAAAATTATTAATCCTTAAATATAACCTTATTGCGATACTTGAAACTTACTACTTTTTTTCACACAATTAAACATAAAATAAAAGTCATGATGTTTGAGTAACCGATCTCAAGTATCGTCTAATTCAATTTCAAAACGAAAAAAAAAAACAATGAGAAAAAAGAGCATTAGAAGATACTCTAATATTCAGACATTGTGTTCCAGTCTATACAAATGAGCATAGAGACAGTCACGTTGAGTCGTTAAATGAAAAGCAGTCACAGCTCCGAACAACATAACAAGCCGTTATGTTGTAATTATTAAATGAAAATATCATTAATTGTTGAATTATTGGATTAAGATTCCAAATTCACAGATTTCCAGAAAGCAAGAAAAATAACTTTGTTTCGAAATAACATCGAATTCCTTTTATATTTGTGGCATAAAATGAATCCTATTCTCCGGGTGACAAAAAATTATTAATCCTTAAATATAACCTTATTGCGATACTTGAAACTCACTCCTTTTTCAAACAATTAAAAATAAAATATAAGTCATTATGTTTGCGTAACTGATCTCAAGTGACATCTAATTCAATTTCAAAACGAAGAAAACAATGAGAAAAAAGAGCATTAGAAGATACTCTAATATTCAGACATTGTGTTCCAGTCTATACAAATGAGCATAGAGACAGTCACGTTGAGTCGTCAAACGAAAATCTGTCCCAGCTCTGTCCCTGGGATACAAGTCATTATATTGTAATTAATTAATAAAAATATCATTAATTGTTGAATTATTGGATTAAGATTCCAAATTCACAGATTTCCAGAAAGCAAGAAAAATAACTTTGTTTCGAAATAACATCGAATTCCTTTTATATTTCTGGCATAAAATGAATCCTATTCTCTGGGTGACAAATAACTTATTAATTCTTAAATATAGCCTCATTGCGATACTTGAAACGTACTACTTTTTTAAACAATTAAAGATAAAATATAAGTCATTATGTTTGAAGATTCACTAACATTCTGGCTTGAACTATATTTTTCAAAAATTCAGGACTGCCGCATAGAGGGCAAGGATACTCTAACAAATTCCATCTATACAGATGGGCATATAAACAGTCACTTTGAGTCGTCAAATGAAAAGCAGTCACACATATGTCGCTGAGACACAAGTCGTTATTTTGAAACTATTAAATGAAAATATCAATAATTTTTCAGATATTGGATTCAGATTCCAAATGTACAGATTCACGGAAAGCAGGGAAAATAACTTTGTTTCGAAATAACATCGAATTCCTTTTATATTTGTGGCATAAAATGAATCCTATACTCCGAGTGACAAAAATTTATTAATCCTTAAGTATCACCTTATTACGATACTTGAACCTTAATCCTTTTTCAAACAATTAAAAATAAAATATAAGTCATTATTTTTGCTTAACCAATCTCAAGTGACATCTAATTCAATTTCAAAACGGAAATGAGAAACAAAAACACTTCAAGTTACTCTAATATTCAGAAATTTTATTCAATATGAAATTTGTCTTTCATTTTTCGAGGAATAATTTATTTCCTTCCGTTGCACGATTATGGAACTTCTCTTTCTCGTTTCTTTTTGTCTAAATTACTATTTCACTCTCTTTCACTTCGAAATTTTCTCGCAGTGTTAATGCATTACCATGTTATGAAATTTCTTATTTTGAAGATTTCATGTGAATTTCTCCAAAAGGAAATTTAAGCTTCAGAGAAAAGGCAGCGTACTTTAATGTTTCGTGTTTTAAATCCGGAATTCAGAGAAATATTGTAACATGCATGACATTTATGAAACGTTTCTGGGTGAATATTTGACTCACATTGTTCATATTCGTTGTTTGCAACCAAATACTATTGATGTAGAGATTAATACATCATTTCAACATTTTAATGCTAACTTGTTTTTAGTTTGGGGCCATATCATTATTATACATTACATTTAATTTTGTTTTTTATGTAAAGTGTAAATTGTAATAAAATAGATACAGAATTAGATGTTATGAGAATTCTAAACACAGAAAGTTGTTGTGAGTTCTTTCGTTTTAAACAAGCAAATCAAGGGTAAAAGTAACATTCTTGCTCAAATGGATTTCGTAACTTTGAGTTGTTCACCCCAAGAGGTATCGATTGATAACTTGGAGGACATTGTGAACACGAACATATTTTACGTGCCCCAGTCACCTTTAACTAACACGGCTTATCTTAGGCTGGTTCGCAACTGTTCACAAGGTTCCGAAACCGCAGCCCTCCAGTTACGAGAGCGTTGTCTTTGCCAAGTTCAGCTACCGCGGCTCTAAAAAACCGAAAATGTTGATAATATTTATATTTTTTGTTATATAGAGTTAAAATTACAATCAAGAGGGAAGTTTCACAACTTGAATTTATAATCAACTTAGATGCTTAAATATTTTTCACGTTTTACGGCTAATCGTTTTTAACCCCTTAAAGCACGAGTTTATTTTAGAAAAAATTATAAAATATAACATATTTTCTTCACAGAAAAGGGATATATAGGTACAATGTAAGTTATTTTTTACAATTTCAGTTTTGGGGGTGACTAGGGAGCTTGGAAAGAGTAAAAAGTATATAAAAAAATTGTTATACAAACAAAGTGTAAACGATTTTATTACATGCTTAATTTGAATTTCGCCCGTGTCAGACACGGGCAAATGCGTTAAGGGGTTAACTATGAGAGATACAGTTGCATGTACATACTTACTTAGATGACCCACACCCACATCCAACTGAAGAAGTTTATGGATGCATAAGCCTAAGTGGGTGGGGAGAACCTTTCGATATTATTCATTTTAATGTTATACACTGAGTTATTAGCTTAAAAAAAAACACTTTTTTTAACACTATTACTATTTTTACCAAGTATTTTCCCTCATTTTAAAATTTTTCAAATTTGTTTTGTATATAAGAGTAATTTGAATTTAATATATTATAAATTTCCTTTAACTTTTTAGCAAGATTACGATTTTTATCTATTTATTTTAAATATTCGATCTGTGTATAGTTTTCGTATTTTTTAATAAATATCGGAACGAGATTACATCTTACTTCCATGTAATGCTGAGGGGTGCCTATTATTCCGCATTTACAATTTGGTGAATCTAATTTTCCAATTCTGTACAAGTAGGTTGGGAAACTTCCATGACCGGTTATGAAATAATAATTTATTATGTTATTTTCGAATTGTAACTTTTATTCTACTTTAGACATTATAGTATAGGTTGCTCTTCCTTTTTCATTATTGTCCCAATAATCTTGCCAATCTTTATTTATGTTTTCTTTCATATATTTTTTAAATATTGATACCGGGAGCTGTATTGGTTTGTAATTTATTGATTTCGTGGCGTTCTTTTCTAAAATATCTCCATATTCCTTACCGGTATTCCCCGTATGAGCTTTGGTCCAAATTATATTAATTTAACGTACTTACACATGTATCTCCCATTATTCAAAAGTGATTAGCTTGCATACGAATTTTACCCTTTCAAAACTTGGAATCAGTATTCACCTCTTACGCCGGTATAATGCAGTTATGAAATCATAATATTAGCCGTTTTCTGTGAAAGTGGTGTAAATGTATTTTATTTTATATGCAGATATTTAAGGTTTTGCCTTTGAATAATATGAAAAGTATAGACATATGTTATAACACTAGTTTATATTTTCATATAAAACTAGTAATTTTATACAAAACTTATTTTTATATTAAGTTCATAGTAAATTGTATTCATTTTTACAATTAACTAAATTTTTGTCAAAAAGGACTTCACCAATTTCAAAGAAAGTCCTTAACAATACAACAAAATATCGGTTGATGTTGAATACTTTGCTTAAGATATAAAATTAATCGATTCCTGAAATAAATAAAAAGAAGCTTTTTACACTATATAAATTTTAATTACATTCCATACCACTGATGCAATATGAATCATTTTCTTCAGAAAGAAAAAAAAATCTATTAAGAAAACAGACTAAAGAATATTTTTATTTGTTAATTGTTATATTATTTTGAAAAGTAAATCTCATTCTTTTACAAATCTCATACAATCCATAATGTTCTTAGTAAATTGTATTCAGTTTATCAGTAACATATTTTTTTATGAATAAAGATTTGTATCGCTGTCGAAGAAAACGGATCATATTATTTTGAATTAGCGGTTAATGGTGAATAATTTGCATAAGATTCAAAATTAATCGAATTTCAAAAATGTAGAAAAAGACATTTTTTAAGAAAACTTTTTAAATTACATTCCATACCACTGATATGATACTATACGAATGGTCTTCTTCGAAAAGAAAAAAAAACTATTAAGGATAAGGACTAAAGATAATTATAAATTATAATTTATGAAATATTATATGTTGCTAAAATTGAGTCGCATTCCTTAAAAAATCAATTTCATTTCATAAAGTGATAGTAAATTGTATTCATTATTAACTTCATTTTTTCAAAAAGAACCTGTACCGATTTGAAAGGAAATGGCTGATATTACTATAAAATACAGGTTAATGTTGAATAAATATTGTTTAAAATAATAATAATTGTTTTTCAAAAAAGAGATTCTATAAATTTAATATTGAATAATTTTCGAAATAAAATTTATTTCATTCCAAAAAAGAAAAACTAACATATTCTAATATCAAATAAAGAAAAAAAAACTATTAAGGATAAGGACTAAAGATAATTATAAATTATAATTTATGAAATATATGTTGCAAAAAGTGAATCTCATTCATTTAAAAATATCATTCTTCCCATAAAGTTTATAGTAAACTGTATTCATTTTTATCATTAATTTATTTTTTTTATCAAAAAGGCCTTGCACCGCTTTCAAAGAAAATGGCTCATATTGCTATGAAATACCAGCAAATGTTGAATAATTTGTTTCAGATTGGAAATTAATCTATTTACAAAAATCAAAGAAAAGACATTTTTTTAAGAATTGTATTTAAATTTTCATTCCAAAAAATATACGAATCATCTTCCAAATAGAAAAAAATCTATTAAGAAAAAAACGAGTCACATTCATTTAAAAATCAATTTCATTTTAAAACGGGGATAGTAAATTGTATTCATTTTTATCATTAACTTTATTTTATTTTATTTATTTATTTATTTATTTATTTATTTATTTATTTTGTCAAAAAGGATTCGCACCGTTTTGAAAAAAAACGGCTCGTATTACTATGAAATTTCAGTGAAAGTTGAATAATTTGCTTCAGATTAAAAATTAATCGATTTCCAAAAAACTAGAAAAAGAAACTTAAGAAAGAAACTGAAATTACATTCCTTACCATAGATACAATATAAATCATCTTTTCCAGAAAGAAAAAAACCTATTAAGAAAAGAGATTAAAGAAAATTATTAATTATTAAATATTATATTATTGCGAAAAATGAGTCACATTCATTTAAAAATCAATTTCTTTTCATAACGTTGATAGTAAATTGTATTCATTTTTATCATTAAATATTATATTATTGTGAAATGTGAATCTCATAAAATTCATAAAATTCACAACAAGTTGAATTCATTTATAGCAACCAATTTTTTGTCAAAAAGGTCTTGCACCGCTGTTAAAGGAAACTGTTCATATTACTATGAAATATCGTTTAATGTTGAATAATTTTATTAAGATTTAAAATCGATTTCCAAAAATCGAGAAAAATAAACTTTTTATTGTGAAATAAATTGTAATTACATTCCATACCACTGCTACAATATGAATTATCCTCTCCAGAGAGAAAAGAAAATCTATTAAGAAAAAAGACTAAAGAAAATTATTAATTATTAAATGTTATATTATTGCGAAAAGTGAATCTCATTCATTTCACAAAACAATCAAAATAAAATAATAATCTTTATGTTTGGGTAGGCGATCTCAAATGTCTGTCTAATTCAATTTCAAAACGAAAAAGCAAAGGGAAACGAATCACCGTCCGAAGATACTCTACTATTCAGATATTTTATTCAATATGAAATCTGTCATTTATTTTTCAAGGCGTAATTTATTTTTGTTCCTTGCAGGATTAGGGAACTTCTGTTTTTCTTTTATTTTTGCTTCAATTATTATTTCAAACTGTTTCACTTTGAAATTTTCTCTCAGCGTTATTTCATTACCATTTCATACATTTTTATATTTTGAGTCTTTCCTGTAAAGTTTTCCAGATATAAATTTATATTTCAAAGAAAAGGCAACGATCTTTCTTCAACGTATTTTTAATTTTTCATGTCTTAAAATTGAAGTTAAGACATATAGTGAAACGCGAATAAATTTTATGCCGTGATTTTGAGTGCAAGTTTGATTCACAGCGTCAATATTCTTTATTTGAGGCTGAATATTCTTGCTGTAGTTCGAAATATATAATTTGAGCATTGTAAGGTAAATTAAGAGTTGTGTACTAAAGCGTTAATAGACTTTAACGTACTATTGAACATTACAGCAATTTTAAACAAAATGTTTTGACTCCTGATAAGTAATCAATTTAGATTTATGGCCCTCATGAGTAATAGACGTTAAAATATAACTAGCATATAGCCCGTCATATGACGGGATCACTAAAATTTTTAATTTTCCAGATTTGTAAGGTACCCTATAAAGCACTTAAAAAGATGGCTTCTCTTTTGGCTGAGAATTAACTTGCAACAAAAAATAATCGAAGATTAACATATGTACCTAATCTATTATTTAAACCAAATATAAAAGAGAATTATTTACTTAATATCTAAGTTTAGTGATAAAACGGATAAAATAATTTAAAATTAGAAATTATTAAATGAGATAGTTAAAGGAATGACGTCATAATACAAGAAAAAAATGTTATTTTCACCTATTTATTATTTGATAAATTGATAAGTTTAATCACCTGCTCTTTACCGGGGAAAATAGAGCTTGAAATCATTGCCTAAAGCGCGTGAAAAGGGGGAAAGGGGTGGATTTCGAACGTTTTAAAGAAGACAGAATTTTTCCCTGTGACATGAAGCATACTTATGCCAATTTATTTTAGAATCGGATCGATAGTTTAGGAGAAGATAAACTTTACTCGCTTTGAATTTTGCTAACCCTAACTCATCAAGAATCTGGATGCCTCTATCCATTCCAGGTCCAACCTCTTCATAATTTCGAGGACAGAAGGACAGATAACTTAGGCTATTATTATATAGGAGATATTTCGTTACACAAAGTTCAGATTGTAGTCAAAAGTTAAGGTGCACAAGTAGATGTTATAAAACTCCTGCATAAATAATCTAGACCTTACCGTAAACATTTTTGAACTATTCGAGATATATACATGCGTACGTACACATATATCTGGCATAAATGAAAAACGATTGGCAAACAAACAAATATACAGTTATTAAAACGAAACTAGTCACTACGAGTTCTATTGTTAAAATGAAATTGTTTCACGTTTATATATATATATATATATATATATATATATATATATATATATATATATATATATATATATATATATATATATATGTATATATATATATATATATATATATATATATATATATATATATATATATATATATATATATATATATATGTATATATATATATATAATATATATATATATATATATATATATATATATATATATATATATATATATATATATATATATATATATATATATATATATATATACACGGAAAAGTTTCAAAATTCAATCAGTCAAGTTTAAATAGGGTATTTGAGTTGAAATTGAACTCCGAACTATTTTGGTATTACAATATTTCCTTTTCATTGTACAAGAAAGTTAAATATGTTATCAAAATACTTAATTTTTTGTTGGTACGGTTGTAATAGATGTGCACATGATAAGACCATAACTGTACAAAATATATGAAGCTATTTTGCTCAAAATAACTCATAACGACTTTAAAAATTGCACAATATTTGATCTTCAATCAGTATTCATTTTAATCTTTCATTAAAATTGAAAATAATATAAAAACCGTTATATTTCGTAAGTTACTTACAAGCATTTGTCAAGCTAAGTTTCTTTTTTGAAACTATGCGAGATATATCTAAATGCGTACGTACACATAAATCTAGCATAAATGAAAAATGATTCTCAAACAAACAAACGTACAGTCGTTACATCGAAACTAGTCACAACGAGTTCAATCGTTAACATGAATATTATAATTTTAAAATTAATTTTTTTTTCACATTTTTATAGATATAATACTCGAACGTTTCCAAATTCAATCAGTCAACTTTAAACTGGGTATATGAGTTGAAATCTGAACAAACTGTTTCGGTATTACAATACTTCCTGTCGAAGAAAGTTAAAAGGGTTATCAAAATAATTACTTTTTTGTTGGTACTGCCGTTGTTATGCATGTTCACATAAGACCATAACTGTACAAAATATGTAAAGGTATTTTGATTAAAATATCTCATAACGATTTTAAAAAATCCACACTTTTTCATGTTAAAGGGGGATTTATTTTAATCCTTCATTAAAATTGAAAATAATATAAAAATCGTTATATTTCGTAAGTTACTTACAAGCATTTCTTAAGGTAAGTTTCATTTTTGAACTATGCGAGTTATATATACGTGCTTACGTACACATATATCTCGCATAAATGGAAAACAATTAGCAAACAAACGTACATACAGTCGTTAAAACAAAATTAATCACGATGAGTTGAATTGTCAAAATGAATATTATATATTTTTAACTGAATTTTTTTTGACGATTTTATAGATATAATACTGAAAAGTTTCAAAATTCAATCAAGTGTAAACTCGGTTTTTGACTTGAAATCTGAACACCGAACTATTTCGGTATTACAATACTTATTTTACAAGAACTTGTCGAAGAAAGTTAAAAGGGTTATCAAAATAATTACTTTTTTTGTTGGTGGGGGGTAATACATGTACATATAATAAGACCAAAACTAAACAAAATATGTAAAGGTATTTTACTTAAAATAACTTATAGCTATTTTAAAAATTTCACCCTTTTTCATCTTCTATCAGGATATATTTTAATCTTTCATTAAAATTGAATATAAAAAAAAAATCGTTATACGTGTCTATAAAAGAAGTGTCAAAAATTCATAATCTCATAAAAATGATAGTAAAAATTATGTTTCTCTGAAAAAGTATCAAAAGTTTTACTCATATCATTTGGGAATGTTTGTATCAACTGCTGCGCTGCAGGGCGTTGACCTGAAATGACGTCCGCGAAATTTGAAATGATCGACTCCGCAACAAAAGGCTCAATGTGTTATTTGGCTCATAGAAACATGTCTGTAGTTACCGTACAAAGAAACTTTCGACGTAAATGGTGTTAACCCGCCTTCTGACAAAACCATTCGTCAATGGTTCAGTGCATTTAAGGAAACAGGAATGTTTTGAAGCAAAAGTCGCCGGGTAGGCCGAGTGTGTCTCAAGAGAAAGTGGACAGAACTCCGTTGGATTTTTTCTTCTGGGGCATATCAAGAATCTTGTATGCAAAGAAAATTCTGATGTTCAACATCTCAGGGAACGAATAGTCAATTGTGTGGCAACCGTCAGACATTCGCCAGGACATGGGAAGAGGTAGAATACCTTAGCTTGGCCGTTTGCACTAACGGGGCTCATATAGAAATTTACTAAGTGTTAAAAAAAACTTAAATGTAAGCTTGCCATTTTCAAACTATTATTTTTTTATTTCATTAAAATATTTTGCCTCAAATAAGTTTTTTATAGACAACCGTATTTTCGAAACAAAATAGTTATTGTATAAGATAAAATAAATAATTTTCCCAAATATGTATTTCCTAAATAAAAATTATAATTGTATTATAATAAGTTTTCGTTAAAAGGAATAGTATTTAGTTTTTTTTTTTTTGTGTTTATGTTACGCATCTTATGTAATACTTACATTTTTTTTAAATCTTTTCATGATATTTCCAGATTCTGTAATTAATAGACAACATTCGGCTGTTTTCCTGTAATACCGAAAATATTCAGTACCAACAAAAAATATTTAAGCACCAACCCGATTTTAGTAAATAGAAAAGCGAAAAAATATATAACACTAAGTTTTTCCAAAAAATATTGTTTTAGATAAATTTATAAAATTACTCTTTCTGGGAATCACATTAGATTTTTCTTTAATTTTTTTCTGTTCGAAAATGACATGTATATTTTATTTAAAAATGTTTATCTATGTAATAGAAACAACGGCTTTGTAAGGGAGAAATTGGTAACAAACAAACCGAACTAACTCAAAATATTTGACCCGCGATAACAACAGAAAACGTACAATGTTTAAAATTGTGCTAGTTTATTTAAAATTACTCTTTCTGGGGAATCACATTAAAATTTTTCTCTTAAGTCTCATGAAAATGACATAGAATATTTAATAGTAAATACGTTCTATATCAATATTTAAAAAGAGAGGTAAGGGAGGGAAGAGATGAACAAGCCAACAAACTCAAACATTTTAACATGTTAAAAAACATAAACTTGATGATAATTTTAAAAATTGAAGTTTCAAAAAACATGTTTAATAACAATAAACATGTCCCATTCCTGTCTCACATAAACGAAGAATGGCACATGTGTTTAGGTAGAACACATGTATAAGTTTAATACATGTTATGACAAATGACAAAGAGTGTGTCTGTAATGTATATAAGTTTTAATTATTGATAACATGTATTTTACCTATGAATGAATGAAATCAGCAACACTGGGATTCCCCAAGAGCAAGTCACCGCGACCAGAGGTCTATTGTACCCAAACCCAAGAAGAACAAAACACGACCCAGTGCGCCAAAGAGAAAAGACCACAAGCTGAGGCAAATCTCAGCAAACAGCTAACAGGGATGTCCTGTAGCTCCCACGGCTCAAGGAGGTGGCGACCAAGGTGCTCAAACCTAAGAGCCGAGAAATACTCACAATCACCCAAAATGTGGCGAGCAGTCTCCTCCTCAAGACGGCAGCCACGGCACAAGGGATCAGACCTAATGCCCATTATGCTGAGGTGCCTATTGAGGGCACAATGACCAGTAAGAAGACCAACTGCTTTCCTCAGACCATTTCTATGAAGCGACAAGAGCTCCTTACTACGCAGACTGGGGCAGTCACGATTGAGCTCTTTAGCTTGCCTATGACCATCCCCAATAAGCCACTTGGAATATTGAAGGCACCTAAAATGCCTAAAGACAGAATTCCTATAGACCCCGGAGCAATACCAAGGACAGGCTCAGGTCCAGTAAAGAAAGTACTGGACCCTTTCCTAGCTAAATAATCAGCAAGCTCATTACCTTGAATTCCCATATGACCGGGAAACCCAGTAAAGATTAACCTTGTTGCCAAAGGCAAGGTCACGAAGAGATTCCAGACACTCCCAAACCAGTGCAGAGGTAACACTACACCCCGACAAGGCCTGGAGTGCAGCCTGACTATCAGAACAGATATGAATGGTTTGCCTGTGCAAACCCCTGCAAGGCAGGTCCTGCAACACATATAGATTGCAAAGCCCTCAGCTTGGAAAACAGCTTAATTATTGATAACATGTATTTTACCTAACATTACACTTTAATAATTTAAAATATTACTGTACGTGACTAGTTCCACCAACCGTTATCGGTAGGGTCACGGTTGTAATAATGTATGTTTATCAATGATAGAAAAGTCATTTACTTGTGGGAACATAAATTTTTTCCATCCGTAAAGTATGGATGGAGGTATAATTATATGGTTCAGAAGGAAATGGGACATGTCCCATTTCTCCCTGAATCCTACTGTTCCATCCATCCCTTTAAGTAACATTTAAATGAAACAGCTGATAACTAAAAGCTTGCTACAACTAATCTTAATTTAAATGATAATTTTTAAAAATACATTATTAGGTGTATACAACATCAAAAACAATGATATTCACATCAATGAGATCGAAATTTTGCCTTCAAAATAAAGTAGTTACTTACTTTTGGTGTTTTCATGTTGTTATATAAATTGAAAGAACTCTTCAACTGAAATAATTCGTAGTGACAAGTATAGGGGTATGGACATTACATTTTATGGGAGACTCAGACATTAACCCTCCGAGTGGAACGCACTGATTAAAAAAAGTCTCCAAAAATACGCTAAAGTTTTATTGTGTCAGTGGCTAAAGCGTTCTATGATTTTTTACTTCACTCTTTGTCGACTAGAATGGAATACGGGATACCCACCTCCGTTATTGTGCCTTTACTTCCGGTTATAAATAGATATCTAAAGAGATATTATAGATTGTTAATTTTTAATACACATAAAGCTCGTCAAGTCTTGAATATTATCCCATAAGAAATAATGGATTCTAAAAGTACAAATAAAAATATTCTTTAAGAGAATTATTTATATTTTTTTACGAAAGTTATCCAAGATATTTCAATAGTGCAATTAGAGATACATCTGTTACCACAAACGAAATACTTCGAAATGGAGATTTACAAAACCATGAAAAGCTATCAGCGTCTTTGTGCCTCAGGTAGTAGGGGTGCATCCCTCAATAAATGTCAGTCAAAGAGGGATGCAGTTTCTGAACAATCGATCTGAACCTCCTACCTCAAACACTGGCAGAAATGTACATTACATCCATTGTCGGAACGGTTTTGGAGGTCTAAAATTGTACGTGACAACCGCTTTGAAGATACCGGTTTGGCGGAATTGTACGTGCGAACCACTTAGAGGATTAAAAACAATGTTTATATTAATTATAATCCCAGATACCTCATCTACCTCAGTGTCCCATTCATTCATATCCATCCGCATATATTATTGTTTTATAATACCTCTAAACTTGAGAAATAATTTTTTAATTGTAAGTTTGTAAAGGTGTGTATTATAAAAGTTTTTAGTTATTTATGTATTGATGTATACGTAAATCGAGAAATTGATTATTTTTATGCCTGTGTAAATGGTTGTGTTGTCATAGTCTTGTTGTCATATAAACTGAGAGAGCTCTGCAACTAAAATAATTCATTGTGATAAGTATGGGACAATGAATACTCCATTTTATGGAAGACTCAGAAATTGAAAAGAATGTTTATATTAATCATAATCCCAGATATCCATCCAAACAAGTGTCTTATTCATTTCCATACTCTCATACATATCATCGTTTGATACTTCCACTAAAGTTGAGAAATCCTTTTTAATTTGTAAGTTTGTAAAGATGTGTATTTCTAAAGGTTTTTAGTTATTTATGTATTGATGCATACATAAATCGAGAAAATGGTTATTTTTTATGCCTGTATAAAAGCTTGTGTTGCCATAGTCTTGTTGTCATATAAACTGAGAGAACTCTTTAACTAAAATAATTCATAACAACAAATATCTGGCTATGGATACTCCATTTTATGGCCGACTCAGAAATTGAAAACAATGTTTATAATCATTACAATCCCAGATGTCCAATCCATCCCAGTATCTTATTCATTTCCATACTCTCATACATATCGTTTGATCCTTCCACTAAAGTTGAGAAATAATTTTTAATTTTTAAGTTTGTAAAGGTGTGTATTCCTAAAATTTTTTAGTTATTTATGTATTGATGTATACGTAAATCGAGAAAATGATTATTTTTTATGCCTGTGTAAAAGTTTGTGTTGCCATAGTCTTGTTGTCATATAAACTGAGAGAACTCTGTAACTAAAATAATTCATAGCGACAAGTATGGGCTATTGATACTCCATTTTATGAATGACTCAGAAATTGAAAACAATGTTTATATTAATCATAACCCTAGCTGTCCCATCCACCTCAGTGTCCTATTCATTTCCATACTCTCATACATATCATCGTTTCATCCTTCCACTAAAGTTGAGAAATAATTTTTAATTTGTAAGTTTGTAAAGGTGTGTATTTCTAAAAGTTTTTAGTTATTTATGTATTGATGTATACTTAAAACTAGAAAGGGATTATTTTTATGCCTGTGTAAATGGTTGTGTTGTCATAGTCTTGTTGTCATATAAACTGAGAGAGCTCTGCAACTAAAATAATTCATAGTGAAAAATATCTGGCGATGGATACTCCCTTTTATGGAAGACTCAGAAATTGAAAATAATGTTTATATTAATCATAATCCCAGATATCCATCCAACCAAGTGTCTTATTCATTTCCATACTCTCATACATAATCGTTTGATCCTTCCACTAAAGTTGAGAAATAATTTTTAATTTGTAAGTTTGTAAAGGTGTGTATTTCTAAAAGTTTTTAGTTATTTATGTATTGATGTATACGTAAATCGAGAAAATGATTATTTTTTATGCCTGTGTAAATGGTTGTGTTGTCATAGTCTTGTTGTCATATAAACTGAGAGAGCTCTGCAACTAAAATAATTCATTGTGATAAGTATGGGACAATGAATACTTCATTTTATGGAAGACTCAGAAATTGAAAATAATGTTTATATTAATCATAATCCTAGATATCCATCCATCCAATCCAAGTGTCTTATTTCCATACTCTCATACATATCATCGTTTCATCCTTCCACTAAAGTTGAGAAATAATTTTTAATTTGTAAGTTTGTAAAGGTGTGTATTTCTAAAAGTTTTTAGTTATTTATGTATTGATGTATACGTAAATCGAGAAATTGAATATTTTTTATGCCTGTGTAAATGGTTGTGTTGTTATAGTCTTGTTGTCATATAAACTGAGAGAGCTCTGCAACTAAAATAATTCATAGCGAAAAATATGGGGCTATGGATACTCCATTTTATGAATGACTCAGAAATTGAAAACAATGTTTATATTAATCATAATCCATCCACCCCAGTGTCCCATTCATTTCCATACTCTCATACATATCATCGCTTGATCCTTCCACTTAGTTGAGAAATAATTTTTAAATTGTAAGTTTGTAAAGGTGGGTTTTTCTAAAAGTTTTTAGTTATTTATGTATTGCTGATGAACTTAAATCAAATTGAAGAAGCGATTGTTTGTTATGCCTGTGTAAATACTTTACGATATTTTCAAAATATAACATACTTGATGAATTAAATCCTATTTATATCATATAGAACTTGTGCTTATATTTCTCATTTAAACATGATATCTCATGTTTCAAATCTTCTAGACACATAATTACGGATATTACTTTTGAGAAGTTCTTAAAATGTTTAAAAAATCCTCAAATTAAAATATGGTTAAATGTATTCAAAGGAAGATACTGGTCACTTTCTTTCCATTAAAAGAAAATATATAAATAAATAAGATTCTGTTATGTACTTTACTACAAGGATAACCATCTACAAAAATACACATCCAGACTATATAATAAAAAGTATAAAATTCTTATATAAACAATATAACTTAATTTCAGAGGGAAAAAAGGGAAGAAGAAACTAAAATTCAGTTTCGATATTTTCTAATATTCAAAAATTTAATTCCGTACGAAAATATTCATTTAATATCCAAGAAGTAGATTCTTTTTTCATTTCCTACATTTAATGACTAAGGAAGTGTTATTTTCCTTTCTAGTGCTTTTTTTTCTATTATTGTATATATATCTCACCTAAAAGCGTAGTCCCATCATAATTATAAATTTTATTACAACTTGAATTTCTATTACTATGTACATATATTACTACTTGCATCACTTTGTACATACGCCTAGTGTGCTCTGATAAAATTATTTGTTAAAATTTAACTCCCTGTAATTGTGTGTTTAATTAGCTCTGTTTTACTTTTACTTTATACTTTTTGAAACATAAAGGGCAGATAATTATCTTTTGAACATAGTAAATGTCATTTGTGTATCTTAATCTTTTCGTTTACCTGTATCTGTAATTTAGATAAGACAAAACTGTTCAAAATATGTGGAAGTAGCTTTGTCTATCTATATTCCATAAAATATTTAAATTTATGTACTCTCAGTAACGTTGAAAGTGCTTAACTTGGATGTTTAATCTTTAAAATTTTATAATGAAACATAACCGATTTAGGTTCAATTATCCAGACTTAATATCATTATTGAAGTATGGAAATTGAACGTGAAAAAATTCAAAGGGTTCTTAATCTGACAATTTTTCTTTGATAGTACAAAATGTAAAAATTTACAAAAATACATCAATTTGTTAAAATTTTCTTAAAACCTTAATATTTTTTCCAGTGTACATCATAAAGTAAAATCTTTCTTCATCTGATTTAAAGTAATACATTAATTATTAAACGTATTGTTAAAACTGGAACATGTTCGCTTTAACGTTTTTGTGAAGTGGAAAACAAAATGAAAATCGTTATGTTTGAAAAGCAACTAGCAAACGCTTTTCTAACTCAATTCTCATGACGAATAAGGGGAAAAAGGAATGCAATTTAAAGATATTCTAATATTCAGAAACTTTATTCAATATGAGAACTGTCATTTATTTTGACCTAGTTTGTTTTCTTCCTTGCATCTCATGATTAAGGAAGTCCTAGTTCTGAATTTGTTTTTGTACAAGTTCTCTTTTACAACTTACTATCACCTTTATTCCTTCACCAATTTAAGTACTTTGCTATTTTGAGTAGTTCGTAATCTTTTCAGTTAAAAATTTAGATTTTTTTACAAATGACAAATTGATTTTTTTTTCTTTGTTTCAAAAGCCATTCCTAAACTATTCTCTAACTCAATTTCATAAAGCAAATAGGGATACATGGAATGCATTTAAATATATAATATTCAAAAACTTTATTCAATATAAAAATTGGCATTTAGTTTCGATGATGTAATTTGTTTTCTTCATTGCATCTCATGAATAAGGAAATGTGACCTCTGAATTTCAAGATTCATAATTTTTCTCAACGATACTCCATTACCATTCTGTGTACTTTGATATTTTGAATATTTTATAAGCTTTTGAGATAAATAATTTCAATTGAATAATCATTTATCTCATTTAAAAACATAATTATTTATTTAGTTTAATGTATGAAATTATTCCTCAGCAAAGAAAATATTCTTTTGTTCAAGGTAGAACCTTCAACATTTGAAGTATGTTGAATGATGTTTAATTAACACCTGACTGAATAATAATGTAGTATTCAAAATAAATGTGTATCACACTTGACAAGTTGAATATGAAGAGGCATTACTACATGTTACGAAATTCAAAAACTGAAGAAAAATAACATATCGACATGGATTTTTTTGAATAACTTCATGATTATACTAAATCTTTATCATTACATAAATTCATTCCTAATCCAACATAAAGTAATTTATTAATATGTAACTATAAACTTATTCTTAATGTATGAAATTATTCCGCAGCAAAGTAAATAATCTTTTGTTCAACATAGAACCTTCAACATTTGAAGCATGTTGAATGATGTTTAATTAACACCTGACTGAATATTACAGTAGTTTACAAAATAAATGTGCATTATACTTGAAGACTTCTAAATGCAGAGACATTACTTCATATTACGAAATTCAAATACTAAAGAAAGATAACATATAGACATCGAGTTGAATAACTTGATGATTATACTAAATCTTTATCATTACATAAATTCATTCCTAATCCAACATAAAGTAATTTATTAATATGAAACTATAAACTTATTCTTAATGTATGAAATTATTCGGCAACAAAGAAATAGGCGTTTGTTCAACGTAGAACCTTCAACATTTGAAGCATGTTGAATGATGTTTAATTAACACCTGACTGAATATTACTGTAGTATACAAAATAAATGTGTATCATACTTTACAGCTTCTAAATGCAGAGGCATTACTTCATGTTACGAAATTCAAAAACTGAAGAAAGATAACATATAGACATCGATCTGTTGAATAACTT
>CM063506.1:94487758-94495258 GCA_032207245.1 Pardosa pseudoannulata
ATTTACAAGTTACTTAAAACTTAATAATCTATATAAACAAATGTAAATGTTTGTTTGTACCCTAAAATCTCTAAAAAATTGTTTTGATATAATAACGAAATATTTACAACTTAAAACTTGATAATCTATATAAATACAAATGTTTATTCGTACCCTAAAATCCTGAAGAAATTGTTTTTATATATTAACCAAATATTTACAACTTACTTAAAATTTGATAATCTTTATGTATGATAATCTTTAAATGTAAATGTTTGTTCGTACCCTGAAGTCTCTGAAATAATTGTTTTTTATATAATAATAAAATATTTACAACTTGATAATCTATATAAATAAATGTAAATGTTTGTTCGTACCTTAATATCTCTGCAAAAAATTATTTTTGTATAATAACCAAATATTTACAATTTACTTAAAATAGATAATCTATATAAATAAATGTAAAAGTTTGTTCGTACCCTCAAATTCTGAAAAAATTGTTTTTATATAACAACCAAATATTTACAACTTACTTAAAACTTGATACTCTATATAATTAAATATAAATATTTTTTGTACCCAAAAAGCTCTGAAAAAAATTGTTTTTATACAGTAACCAAATATTTACAACTTAAAACTTGATAATCTATATAAATAAATGCAAATGTTTGTTCGTACCCTAAAATCCTGAAAAAATTGTTTTTATATATTAACCAAATATTTACAACTTACTTAAAACTTGATAATCTATATAATTAAATGTAAATGTTTGGTAGTACCCTAAAATCTCTGAAAATATTATTTTTATATAATAACAAAATATTTACAACTTATTTTAAACTTGATAATCTATATAAATAAATGTAAATGTTTGTTCGTAACCTAAAATCTCTGAAAATATTGAACCGATTTACTTGAAATTTGGCATAATGTTGTATTAGAGTCTAAGTATATTTATAACCACACCGGTTATATATACAAATAAAAATTTCTGACGTGTGTCTCCCAGCAGTTTTATTGGCTGCTGTGTGTTTGGTTTGGTGGTAAAAATCCTAGCACCAAAAAATGAAATCAGTGGTTTGAATTCCAACAGAAGTAGTGCTATTAAATTAATCATAATACAGACTTACGTTTTTTTCTTTCATTTTCGTTGAACTACACTGAACCACAACAAAGCATGGATGGACATAGCTAGTACTTTAATAATACAATCTGTAGAATTAATTGGTCAAAGCAATATTGTGTCAAAATTCATCTGCTGAAACTTTATAGATATCAAGCCCTGAAATTACTGAGTAGAATGTATGTTTATGATTAACTTTAATATTAGATGCATAAAACTAATTTTTGATCTAGAAGCAGAGATTATGGTGCTCCCAGATTAAAACTAGTTTAATTATAATCTCATAAGTCGTTTTACATTTTATTATAAAATAAAATTCACGGTTTGTTCCGATGAATCGCAGTACTGAGGGTTTTATATTTAAGATCTGGTACTTGTGACTCATAATTTATGACGCACACTATAGGTAGAGTGACTATGTGAGTCAAACTATAGGTAGAGAATCACAATCCCAACACATACTTCTCAAAAGACCATGTCACTATAAAAACCTGCTGACCTGTAGTGTAACGTGGAGCTGTTGCTGACCAAGACTCAACGTTCGACACACTGAGACACAGCGGGATAACTAGTGTAGGAGTAAAAAACAGAGCCTTACACCAGAAGGACACACCTACTCTTAGAGTTAGTAATGAGATTCCGATTTTCAAACTGTAGGTAGAGAACCACAATGCCAACACATACTTCCCAAAAGACCATGTCACTATAAAAACCTTCACAACCTGGAGCCAGACATGGAGCTGTAGCTGTGCAAGACTCAACGTTCGACGACTGTGACACAGTGGGATAATTGGTGTAAGGATGAACAATAGAGCCTTACGGCAGAAGGACAGACATACTCTTAGATTCAACAATAAGATTCCGATTTTCAAACTACAGGTACTGAACCACAGTCACAACACATACTTCCCAAAAAATCATGTCGTTGAGAAAACCTTCGCTACATTGAGCCAGACATAGTGCTACAACTGAGCGAAAACATATGGGCAATCACTGCTGCACAGCGAGATAATTCATGAAGGAGTAAATTGCAACGCCTTGCACCAGAATGATAGAATGCTTCTAAAGTCACCATTGCTATTCAGATATTCAAATAATAAGTAGCGA
Source organism: Pardosa pseudoannulata (assembly GCA_032207245.1). Taxonomy (NCBI): domain Eukaryota; kingdom Metazoa; phylum Arthropoda; class Arachnida; order Araneae; family Lycosidae; genus Pardosa; species Pardosa pseudoannulata. The sequence continues at coordinate 94,489,968 of CM063506.1, forward strand.
GCCACTGTCCTAACATATACTTCCCAAATAGCATATCATCTTCAAGACCTGAAGATATAAATGAATCTGTAGCTGAGCAAGACTTTACGTCCGACGATTGAGGCACAGCAAAATAGCTGGTGTAGGAGTGAACAACAGAGCATTACGTCAGAAGAACAGACGTACTCTTAGAGTCAGCTATAAGATTCTGATTTTCAAACTATAGGTGGCGAACCACAGTCACAATATATACTTCCCAAAAAATCTTGTTCTGATGAAAACCTTCGCGACTTGGATTCAGACGTGGAGCTGCAACTGAGCGAAAATATACGGGCGATGACTGTTACACAGAGAGATAACTGGTGGGAGAGTGAATTACAGTGCCTAACACAAGAAGGACAGACGTGTTCCCAACGTCAGCAGTGCTATTCCGATATTCAAATAATACGTAACCATCCACTGTCACAACACATACTTAACAAAAGACCATGTCACTAAGAAAATCTTTACTACCTGGTGACAGACATGGAGTTGTAGCTGAGCAAGACTTTACGTGCGACAACTTCGACATAGTGGGGTGACTGGTGTAGGAGTGAACAACAGAGGCTTACGCCAGAAGGACTGAAGTACTCTTAGAGTCAGCAATAAGATTTAGATTTTCAAACTACAAGTATTATACCCCAATCACAACACATATTTCCCAAAACTTCATGCTGAGAAAACCTTCGTGACTTGGAGACAGACATGGAGCTACAACTGAGCGAAAATATACGGGCGATGACTGCTACACGGCGAGATAACTGGAGAAGGAGGGAATTACAGCGCATTACACCAGTACAATAGACGTGCTCCCAGAGTCAACAATGCTATTTTGATATTCAAACAATACGCAGCTAGCCACTGTCACAACACGTACTTCCCAAAAAAATCATGTCACTAAGAAAATCTTCAAAACCTGGAGCCATACATGAAGATGTAGCTGAGCAAAACTTTACGTGCTACGACTGAGATACTTTAAGATAACTGGTGTAGGTGTGAATAAACAGACCATTAAGCCAGAAGGACAGACGTACTCTTTGAGTCAGTAATAAGATTCCGATTATCAAACTATAGGTGGCGAACCACAGTCCCATCACTTACTTCTCAAAAGACCATGTCACTATAAAAACCTTCAAAACCTGGAGCCAGACGGAGCTGTAGCTAAGCCAGAATTTATGTTAGTTACATAATTACGTTACATAATTCACCAAAAAATCCTGTCGTTAAGAACACATTCGTGACTTATAGCCAGATATGAAGCTACAGCTAATTACAACTTTAGGGCCATTACTGCGACATAGTGGGGTAACTGGTAAAGGAGTGTACAACAGCGTCTTACGCTGGGATAGACTTACCATCCGATATTTGAATGATACGTAGCGAATCACAGCGACAGCATATACTTTCAAACGACCATGTCGCAAAAGAAACCTTTGAGGCCATACATTGAGCTACAGCTAAGTAAAACTGCAGGGCGATGAAAGAGACACTGAGGGATAACTCGGGGAGGAGTAAAACACAGAACCTTAAGCCGGAAGGACAGACTTACTCCCAGCATCTGAAATATGATTCAGATTTTCAAACTACAGGCAAAGCATAAAAGTCAAAATAAATATTTCCCAAAAGATCATTTCATCCGATATCTATTTGCTCTAATATTGAGGACAAAAAATAAAAATGTTGACCTCAATACAAACACACGTAATCAATATCCGATATTCCTCATTTCTTTTAACTGTGTTGTGATATTTTAGCAGTATGTTCTTCATATAAAAGAAAAGGAGGAGTAAATATAAATAAAAATTTGGAGAAAGGAAATTAAAATGCAAATCAGGAGTCGTTTTATTCCAAAAGATTTTCTGTATACAATACAATTTCGCTTATTTCAAATTATAACATGCAGATGACTCTCTGAATCATGTTTTGTTGTGAAAAAATGTTTCGCATTTGTGATTCAAGTAATTAAACTTGTTTTCATGTGTGAAATGTAAAGTTCATATTCTACATTATAATTTAACTTTTGATTGCATTTTCAAAAGATTTAATGCATAGAAATGACTTCTAGAAAACGCTGAATTTCAATGGAAGTGAAATAAAGTTAAACAAAACAAACCGAAATTGTAATTTTAATAGAGAATTCTTTCAAATTCACGCTTTTTATGTCAAAAGATATTAGGATTGTCTTTGTTCATTCAGTTGTCAAAAATAAAATAAAAGAGGTGTAGAATGCAATTTATATAAAATAGAAGAATATATACAATCATACATGTATATATGTGTATGTACATATGTATATATATGTATATATGTTCATGTGTCTGTACGTGTATAAAAGTTATGCATTTTACTTTCTGATATCTGATAATACTAAGCAAAATAGGTTATAGAAATTGCAGGTGAATCAGCTAATAGAAGTTAAGATTTTATTGTTAATTATCTAATGTAGATGCATTTTTCATTTATAGAATACCTTTCATTTGTTGTCTACCAAGCAGAAGAGGTTATAAAAATTATAGTTGCACTCGATAATAGAAGTTATTTATTCATAGATCAATATTTCATGCAGCTGCACATTTTAATTTATAGAATATCTTTCATTTGTAGAATACCAAGCAGAATAGTTTATAAAAATTATACAAGAAAATATAAATTATGAATTCATAGATCATTATCTCATGCAGCTGCACTTTTTAATTTATAGAATATCTTTCATTTGTTGTTTACCAAGTAGCAGAGTTTATAAAATTTATAGCTGCACTATATAATAAAAGTTATGAATTCATAGATCATTATCTCATGCAGCTGCACTTTTAATTAATAGAATACCATTCATTTGAAGAATACCAAGCAGAAGAGGTGATATAAATTACAGCTGCATCAGGTAATAAAAATTATAAATTCATAGATCATTATCTTATGCAGCTGCACTTTTTACAGAATACTTTTCATTGGTAGAATACCAAACAGAAGAGGTTATATAAATTACAGCTGCATCAGGTAATAAATGTATCAATTCATAGATCAATATCTCATGCAGATACACTTTTTCATTTATAGAATACCTTTCACTTATGGAGTGCCAAACAGAAGAGGTTATAAAAATTATAGCTGCACTAGATAATAGAAGTTATGAATTCATAGATCATTATCTCATGCAACTGCACATTTTAATTTATAGAATAAATTTCCTTTGTAGACTACCAAGCAGAAGAGTTTATACACATCACAGCTGCACTAGATAATAGAAGTTATGAATTCATAGATCATCATCCCATACAGATGCACTATTTAATATTTAGAATACCTTTCATTTGTAGAATACCATGCAGAAGAGTTTATAAAAATTATAGCTACACAAGAAAATATAAGTTATGAATTCATAGATCATTATCTCATGCAGCTGCATTTTTTAATTTATAGAATATCTTTCATTTGTTTTTTACCAAGTAGCAGAGTTTATAAAAATTACAGCTGCACTACATAATAAAAGTTATGAATTAATAGATCATTATCTCATGCAGCTGCACTTTTAATTTATAGAATACCATTCATTTGTAGAATACCAAGCAGAAGAGGTGATATAAATTACAGCTGCATCAGGTAATAAAAGTTATGAATTCATGGATTATTACCTCATGAAGTTACACTTTTTAATTTATAGATTACCTTTCATTGGTAGAATACAGAGCAGAAGAAATTATAAAAATTATAACTGCTCTAGGTAATAGAACTTATGAATTCATATATCACTATCTCATGCAGCTGCACTTTTTAATTTATAGAATGCTTTTTATTTGTAGAATACCAAGCAGAAGAGGTTATAAACATTACAGCTGCATTAGATAATAGAAGTTATGAATTCATAGATAATTATTTCATGCAGCTCCACTTTTTAATTAATAGAATACTTTTTATTTGTAGAATACCAAGCAGAAGAGGTTATAAATATTGCAGCTACACTATATAATAGAAGTTATGAATTTATAATCATTATCTCATGCAGCTGCACTTTTTAATTTATAGAATGCTTTTTATTTGTAGAATACCAAGCAGAAGAGGTGACAGCTGCATCAATTAATAAAAGTTATTAATTCATTGATTATTATCTCATGCAGATGCACTTTTTATTTATAAAATACCTTTTATTTTTAGAATACCAAGCAGAAGAGGTGACAGCTGCATCAATTAATAAAAGTTATTAATTCATTGATTATTATCTCATGCAGATGCTCTTTTTTTATTTATAGAACACCTTGCATGATTCAGCATAAGAAATCCAAAAGTATCATATATCTGTCATCAACAAAATAGCTATTAAAATTACATTTTATTTTTAATACAAAATTTAGTTTCTTTGTTATCCGGTATATCTGAAACTCATTTATTTTTAAACTACAATTGTTTTCCCAACTTAAAGATCACCCAACGCATTGCTGTTCATTTTATAAACAAATATTCTATAATTTATTTTAAATTAAACATAATTTAATAAATCTCAAAATATTTAACCATACAGCTCCTTTTTTCCTAATCTACATTTAAATGCTTCAGACATGATGTCGAATTTTACATCTTCAAGAGATAAGATGGATAAATCTGTTTAGCGGAATTGAAATGGAAATGAACAACATAATTTTTATAACATATTTTGGATACAATAGAATTTCGTTATCTTCAAATCATAGCTCGCAAATGTCTTTGACAAACATGTTTTCGTAATACAGAATCTGCATCTGTTCTATTTAAAAGTTAAGTTCAATTTATTTAAGTGTTGTATAAAAGCGTTGTAAACAGATTTAGAAATTAGCTTTTTATGAATTTTTATAAATGTTTCAACCGTGTAAATCCTATTTTGAGACAGTCCTGATTTTATTAAATGGAATTCAATTGAAGTGAAATTTTGGTAGTTACTTGAAATTTACTGGAGAATGTTTGGAATTTCCAATATTTCTTGTTATGAAATTTTCAAGACATTTTCTTTCTATTTTAAGAGAACAGGGGTAGCTCAGTTGGTAATAGCATCATTTCTTCACCGGAGGAATGAGAGATTAAAGCTCAAGCTGACTTAAAAAATTTAAAGTAAGATATGTTGTAATTCTAATGTTATTCACTAAAAAACCAACGTGCGAGTTGCATCCAGAAAATAAGTTTCCCCATTTAAAAGAAAAAATAATTCACACTTTCACGGACGTACTTATTGGTAATAAGTACACCTATGTTTCAGCTATTTTTCAACTTAGCCACCGCCAGAACTGGGACATTTGTCGTATTGT
>CM063506.1:94502758-94532758 GCA_032207245.1 Pardosa pseudoannulata
CGTATGTTTTATCAATGGAGAAAGTTTATCGTTTTGAAAATATAACATGTTCCCAGCTGTTATGGGAACTCTTTATGCAGATTTGAAAATTATCTTTTAATTAAAAGTTGCAATTGCATTTCTGAAAATTTCAATTGCACTTTTTATTATTGTACATTTGGCAGCAGTGAAGTAGGCCATTTTAAAATCTAGCTGCAGAAAGAGCATATGATCATGGAAAAGTAAGTTAAAATCTGCAGTTACCATGGTAAAAAAAGTGGAATTTCCATACACCTTAATTGTTTCCCTTGTTAGGGATATATCTTGAAAGGAAAGTAAGATTCGTGGATTTACCTTGTGTATTAATAGTTAATGAATTTCGAATTTAAATAATCACGAATTATGAACTTTGTGTTTTAAGAATTATTTTAAGTTAATAACTGTAAATGTTAAACAGTAGTGAAGAATCAAATCAGGTAACTGCTAACCTTTTGTTTATTCTTGGGATTTGCATGAAGAATTGGTAGAAATCGAATTATGGATGAAAACAGAAAACAACTGTTGAACAAACTTTCTTTTTATTATACAACACATCAGGATCGAAAAAACATCCCGAATCGAATCCGGCTAGTCTGTCACGCATATGGTTTGGTTTTATATAATCGCTGAATAGCGCCATCTAGAATTCAGTGACGAAATTAATCTAACATACTCCGGGGTCCGCAGAATCAGCATCTTCACCCTGAGGTGGTAGAACAACAACTTGAGACACTGGTTGGATGGCTACTGCAATGGCAGTCTGGGTGGTGACGACTCGGCAGATGCCATCAGCACCTGGATGGACATCAGTTATGCGACCGAGTTTCCATACGGTAGTAGGGGCGATATGGTCTTTGAGTAGGACAATCCTTCCTACTGCCAAAAGAGAGTTATGTTTCATCCACTTGGACCTTGATTGTAATGTGTTTACATATGATGTACTCAATTGTCTCCAGAAGTGGAATTTACGCTGCAGTAAGAGGGACCACCTATAATTAAGACTTAAGGACATAGGATTAGCATTATGTTCAGGAAGTTCGAGCAAGTTATAACCAATAAGGAAACACCCAGGTGTTAATACACTAAAGTCTCTTGAGTTGGCTGATAAAGGATATAATGGACGGGAATTTATGATAGCTTTAATTTGACAAAGAATAGTGGTAAGCTCTTCAAATTGAGCAAGGCTGTGTTTTAATTAAATGGCGTTTAGTAAGCTTGACAGAGGCTTCACAAATAATTTCAAAATTTGGGGTATATGGAGGAAATGAATTGCCAACATATATTTCGTTGAGATGAATAATCTTGGATTAAGTTATCATGAGGAATTCTAAATAATGATTTCAGATAAGCTGAAGCTCCAGCGAAGTTGCTTACATTATCGCTGAAAACGTGAGATGGATATCCGCGATGAGATACAAATCATCGGAATGCTGCCAAAAATGCAGCTGATGATAATGAAGTGACTACTTCAAGATGCACTGCTTTGGTGCACATACAAATGAAAAGATAGATGTAAGATTTAAAGGTAATTAATTTTTGAGCATGTTGACATCACGATTAAACAAAACAACCAGAAACGAATCAGACTAGTCTATCTCTCATATAGTTTGATTTTATATAATCGCTAAATAGCATTTACTTTTTTAATATTAACCTTTTTTTGAGACATGTAAAAGGAGCTACAGAATGATTTTTAAAAGTCTATCATTGAAGATATCAAAGGTAGCGAGCTAGCAAGAAGAGCCTTGACGTAAAATGCCATGCTATGCTTTTAGTATCATATTAATAAATATAATTCTAAAATATTTCTCATAATATTAACAGACCATTACGTTCCATGTCATTTATTACATGTGTATCTTTTAATCAACAACGAAAAAGTACGTTGTCAAATCTTTTTCTTTTCTCTTTTTTACAAGTTTATTTTTAAGGGAATTAATCACTGCAATGAGTTTCTTTCCCTTGCAAAATACAAATATTTTTCTACAAACAAAAAAAAAACTTCTGACCACTACTGTACTATACACTAATCATCTCTATATATATACCCCTATATAGATAAATATGTGGTTCAAGAGATCCTATTGCCGAGATAGTGGCCAGTGCAGTATAAGTAATAGATTAGGAGTAGAAATACTCCCTATTCTGTAGTAGAAGAAAAAGGATGAAACCTCAAGACTGGCTGCATGAACCCCTTATACTTATCAAGGTATAGTACTTGTTGGGAATTCTCAGCAAATATTCAGGGGCAGAGCCTTCTCGAAAAATGCTATTATCTACTTTTAGTATCATATTAAGTAAACATACTTATATTTCTAAAATATTTCTCATAATAGTAACAGACCATTCCGTTCCTATTATTTTACATAAATACTTTTAACATCCAGAGTAAAATAATATATCAATATATACTTCTCTACATACTTTTAAAACTGAAAATTCTTTAATGTTCACAAATAATTAAAAATGTTTTAAAAGCCTCGAAACTGTCAAACTCAATTTCTCATGAAGATACTCTAAAAGGTAGGCTGCCTTTTAGAATTTTGAAAGAATTTTTCGTTCTAGTATCTAGGGAAAAATTTACAGGAATTGCTTCAATTAACACCTTAAGAAAATGTAAATGTCTTAGCTAATTATTTCTTAGAAAATGAAAATGTTATTCCCCTACATTCCTACATCAAATGAAAAATTTTCCAATTCATTAAAATATAATGCTCTAAACCCTATCTCTAAACATTTTGGAAACTGAAATACATTGAAAACTGAAATACATTTACCTTTATAATGTCCAACTCAAATGTCTAGCTGAATTTCCTGACTATTAAGGGAAGATGGAATACAATTTAAACATATTCTAATATCCAGGGATTTTATTCAATTTTAAGATTGTCGTCCATTTTCAACTACTCAATTTTCTCTTTGTTTCTTGAGTCTCATCAAGGAACTGATGTATATATCTGAGTTATATTCTAAGACTTCTTCCTAAAATGCATACTTTCCCAATCTGACAAAGTCTAATACATAAATCTCTGTCTCTAAACGTATTACAAAATCTCTGAAATTCATTTGTTTAAACATTTTCGAGAAATTCAATATAAAATATAATCCGTTATATATGAAAATTTCCTCGAAGTCATCTCAATAATTCAATTTTGGGGACGAAATATGGAGAAAGAACACGGAATGCAATTCAATAGATATCTCAATATTTAGAAACATTATTCAATATAAAATATATAATATAAGTTTTTTCTAGAAGTACATTTAATTAGTCCTATTGTTGAATATGCAGGAGAAATATAGATATCAAACGAAGAAATGATAACGAAGAAATTTTGAAACCAAAATATGAAAGGAAAAACACAAGATTAGATAACAATATATGGAGCTGAAGAATAAACAGAAAAATTGACAGCTAAATAGGGAAATAGGCATAGTGAAATATAAAAATCCACAAAGACTCCGATGACTTGTACAGGTCAATGAAGAAATGAAATCATAATTTTAAAAAATATCAAAGGGGTAAACTTTTTTTAAACGGAGGAAGAACAAGTTAGAAATTGATGGAAGAAGTTGAAAAAGATGGAGAATTCAGAATTGGAAAGGTTCCTATTTTGATCGGAAGTGATTGGCGGCGGCTGTTTTGAAGTCTCATGCTTGTTAAATCTATAATTCCAAATAAGAAAAAGAAGAATTTGTTTCAGTCTCTGCTCTATATGATTAAGAATTTTTTTTTGTTTTAGTGCACTTGCCATCCCCAAAAAATTCTCACAGCATGTGTCACTATTGCCCTTATAGGCATACCTGGCATTTTGAATAGTTTATTTTCCATTCATGTAAATATTTAGACTAGAGTTCTTCCTTTATATAAATTCAGAGTAAATCTTTGAAATTTCTGTTTGTAAGATTTCAAAGCCACCCCAATCAAAGTTTGTGAAAAATTTTTGTTTGTGAGTGAAAATAGGAAATTACAGAACATCAAAGGTAATGAAGCTCGTAAATAGGAGTAATGTACTGTTAATTATTAATTTTAACAGTAACAACAAAAAATATTTTTTAATTTATACAAACTACATTAAGAAAAATATAAATAAACTGTTATTGTAATGGAAACAGTAAGAAGAACTTCAACGCCACCAGGAAATGATGGACAAGACTTTGTGGCCAAACGAAAAAATAGTAGTTTCTGTGGAGCAAGACTGCATGAGCACGAAACCAGAGATGATGTTGTGTTAGATAACATGATCCCGAGGTTGTAGTAGAAACTTGAAATCTCTGTTTGTAAAAGATTAAAAAGATACCACCATCAAAGTTTGTGAAAAATATTTGTTTGTGGGTGAAAATAGATGATTACAGAACTCAAGAACAATAAAGTGTTATAGGAAATTAGGAATGTTATTAATTTTAATAGTAACCAAAAAACAATTTTTTTTTAATTTACTAAAACTACATTGAGAAGAAATGTAACTTAACTGTTATTCTAACGGAAACATCCTGACACACTTCAACACAACGAGGAAGTGACGGACGACACTTCATGGGCAAAACCCGCAGTTGATGCTGTAAGACAGCGGTTCTTAACCTATGGGTCGCGAAGCATATTTCTTGGGTCGCGCTGAGTCGAACCAAAAAAGTTAGTAATACACCAAATAATAAGTAATACCAACACCTCCTAGAACAAGTTAAATCCTGAAATAGATATAAGGTGCTCCTTGACAAGCATTCAACCGAGGTTTGAAGATCTTTCAAAATGTATTCAAGCATAAGGTTCTCATTAAAACTGTATGACTTGCATTTAAAATTTAAAAAACTTAACATATGTATCGATATTTCTTTTTTTTAGGAATAAGTTAAAATGTCAATTATTTTCAAAAAGTTATAAATATATTTTAATTTGGTCAATAAAAATTATTAAAAACACTTGATTATTAATTAAATTTTCCTTGGATCGAAAAGTACTTTTGTTTATCTTTATTATTAAAAAAATAAATAAAAAATTTGAAAGTTAAAAAAAATCATCATCGTAGGATTGAAGATTTTTTAAAAATACGCTCTAAAATAAAGCAATGAAAAAGTTTTGACTTTTTTTGGGTCGCGACATGAACATATTTCTCAAATTTGGGTCGCGGCTTAAAAAGGTTAAGAACCACTGCTGTAAGACACTGCATAAGCTCGAAAACAGAGCTGATGTTTCGTTAAATAACATGATCAAGAATCCGTAGTGGTACCTGGGTTAAATTACTTTATCCTAGAACAAAGTTCTTGATACTGGTTTTGACTGCAAGATTACGAACAAGAAATACGGTCGAAGTTAATTTCTCCTTCTCAGCCAAAGATTAAAATATCAACAGTAGAATATGGACTCTGAAAGTAAAAGGTTTTTCATACAGATTATCTGCAGATACTGGAATTGACGACAAGATTACGATCAAGAAATTCCGTCTAAGTGAATCTCTACTACATCAGCCAAAGCTTGAAATATCAAACGTAGAATGTGTGAAAAGGTTTTTTTATGCAGATTATCTGCACGGTTGTGGGATAAGTAAAAAGGTTTTAACCTAATTAAACACGATTGCTTCCAACTCGCAGCAATTAAGTCAATATATGAATTTCTTTGACAGACGAAATAGTAGTGAATTACACAGTCATTACAACTTTCAAATCCATACTTAAAATACACATATTGTTGTCTTTTGAAGTTATGTGTCCGTATGTCTGATTACATTTTTTATGTGTGAGAAAGATCAGCCAGAAATTATTACAGTAAACTAATTATTGTGTATATCAAGAATTAAAAGAGATATATATCAAGAATACATTTTATATGAAAGTTTCCTTTATTGCTTGGCGGTCATGATTAGGATGAAATAAATTTGACTTAGTAATATGAAAATAAAACATATGACACCAAAAGTAAATTTTTAAGAAAGTAGTTTGAAGTCCTTAATGATAGAATATATATTTTTTTTCAATTTAAAATAAATTATTTATTAGACTTAAGATTGTTGTGGTATTTGCGGTAAGATGTTAATTCCACGTTTTAAATTATTTAACGATTTCTTACATAATTAATATGATTTATTCATATCAAGTATCTGAGGAAATATTTTACATTTCGGAGTTTAAAATCAAATAATTATTATATGTTATAATTCAGAGAATAGATATACGAGGTGTGAATAAAAAAAGATGACAAAATCGATAGTCTTGAAGATTTGTCTGTTAAAAGAAAATATTAAAGTGTGGTAACTGGAATGTATGTGGTTGGTAATTATGAAGAATTTCGGTAAACCGACAAGTATAGGGGCTAATTTTAAGATTAAAAAAACATGCGACTCAATTAGAAAAATGGTCTTGTGAAGAAATCCACTCACGTTTTCGATTTAATCAAGCGAAACACATAAGAATGGTTGACGTTGTATGGTTGAAGGTACAAGTGTAAGGAGAGTTTGGTGTGACTTGTCAAAGAAAGACTTGGCGCAGAAAGGTAAGTAAGTTCTCACGCTGACCCAGACGAACTGTTCATATAGTAGAAACAAACCAAAGACCAGAACACCACGACAGCAAACAAAACAGCTATAAAGCTGCAGCTGTCCTACCCAAGGCCCATCATGGTTCGAAGTTAATTTGGTCAATCTCAGTAAGCAGCAAACACTACAGAGGTATGCTCAATACTACCAAGAAAGACATTAGAAAAGATCAATCAGGTGAACCCGGGGCTTGTGACACCCGTATATACCTAAAAGAGGCATACCACTGAGGTTGGAGCAGAATGGTAAAGAAGTTTTGCTCCCTTACAGAAACACCCAACGACGACTACTATCACACCGTCTACCAACATCCGTAGAGACCGGACATCTCTGCAATTAACTTTGACACTTTTGTTACCTGAATCAGTCCCTAGATTGCATACAAATTATTTCATATGAGGGTCTAAGAATTCCTGACAACCTGCTTCTAAAGCAAGGACAAAATTGTTTACAGGAAGCAATATTCAAACTCATCCCATGCTGCGACAAACTCATAAACCTGTATGGAGAACGTGTCGATAAATAGACTCATATTTGCTATAAATTGGAAGTAATGGTTGTATGACATAAAATGTACACGTTCCCTGCTGGCTTTGTAAAGAAAACTTTTTTATCACCTCTTCTACATAAAATCATTGCATATAAGTGCATGGTCAATGGTTGATGGTAAAAGTCTAAGGAGAGACTGATGTGACTTGTCAAATGGAGCAGAATGGTAAAGAAATTTTGTTCGAGACCCACCCAACGACGACTACTGGGACACCGTCTACCATCATCCGTAGAACCAGGACATCGCTGCAATCAACTTTCACTTCTTTTGTTACTTGAAGCAGTTCCTAGACGGAAGACAAATTGTTTCATACGAAGGTTTAACAGAGTTCCTGACTACCTGACTCTAATACAAGTACAAAATTGTTTACAGGAAGTAATATTCAAACTCATCCCATGATGCGACAAGTTCATAAACATGTATACATAATATGTAAATAGACTCATATTTGCTATAAATTGGAAGTAATGGTTGTATGACATAAAATGTACACGTTTCATTGTTGACTTAGTAACCTTACTTTTTTATCACCTCTATTACCCAAAATCATTACTTATAAGTGCACAGTTTTAAGGACCGTCTATATCGTACACCAATTTCTCAACAAATTCTCAATCTATAAATATTTTATTCCAAATACCCGTCAAAAAGTTCATATTTATTTCATCTTGAAATAAGAATAACATATCGTTCTCTAGCTCTAAACTAATTTCAAAACTGAAGCAGATTCAATTTAACGTTTTCGGAAAATTGAAAATAAAATAAATGTCGTTATGTTTGATTATTATACTCGCAAACGTCTCCCTAACTCATTTTCATACAGAGGGAGAAAAGAGTGACTCAAAATACAATTTGAAAACATTCTAATATTCAGAAACTTTATCCAATATGAAAACTGTCATTTATTTTCCAGGCTTAATTTGTTTTCGTCCCTTGCAACTCATCATTAAGAAATATTTTCCTCTTTTTTACTATTTCATAAATTCACTTTCCGACTTAGTGTTATTTTATTGTAATTTCATGCATTCTGATATTTCAAATTTCTAATGTTAAGCTTTAAAATTTAGAGTTAAGTTTCCGACTTAATCTCTATTTTCATTTTTCCTATGTTAAATTGGAAGTCAGAGGAATATTGAAATATCAAATATTTCCTATAAGAGGATTTAAGGAATATCATCCAAAAGTTTGAACGAATGTTCTGTGGTTGTATATATACATACTAATGGGTATATTTAAATGTATGTATATATTGGGCTAGTAACATCCTCCACGGTGGTCGTCGCAAAACGTGAAGGAAGGATATATAAATAGCGTAACCATGGACAGAAGATTTACAATAAATAAGTTTTTAATACAAGAACTATGTGTCTTCCATGCTTTAATCCCTCGTTCCTATCATATATATATATATATATATATATATATATATATATATATATATATATATATATATATATATATATATATATAATATATATATATATATATATATATATATATATATATATATATATATATATATATATATATATATATATATATATATATATATATATATATATATATATATATATATATATATATATATATATATATATATATATAAATATATATATATATATATATATATATATATATATATATATATATATATATATATATATATATATATATATATGTATATATATATATATGTATGTATATATATGTATATATATATATGTATATGTATATATATGTATGTATATATATATATATATATATATATATATATATATATATATATATATATATATATATATATATATATATATATATATATATATATATATATATATATATATATATATATATATATATATATATATATATATATATATATATATATATATATATATATATATATATATATATATGTATATATATATATATATATATATATATATATATATATATATATATATATATATATATATACATATACATATATATATACATATATATATATATATGTATATATGTATATGTATATATATATATGTATATACATATATATATATATATATATATATATATATATATATATATATATATATATATTATATATATATATATATATATATATATATATACGTGTATATATATACGTATATATATATATATATATATATATATATGTATGTATACTTATATATATATATATATATATATATATATATATATATATATATATATATATATATATATATAGATATATATATATAAGTGTGTGTGTGTTTAGATATACACTGAAAAGTAAAAAGCTGGTATAAGTATCCGTATGTCAATAAAGAAATATTTAACCTATCAGAATATGGTTCTGCTGTCGGCTACGCCTATACAAGGTAACAAATATCAGGCACAATTGTTAGATCGGTTACTTTTGTTACAATAGGATGCTATCAATATTTAAGTGAGTTTGAATGTGATGTTATAGTCGGTACATGAGAAATGGGACATAGCATCTATAAAGTACTGATGAAATTTTAGTAACATCAAATCTCCGACATTGATGTGTTCAAAAATATATCTTGCAAAACGGGAACAACAACGACTGACGAGGATCATTAAACGTCACAGAAGTGGAACTCTACTGACAATTTATGTAAATATCAATGCTGGACCATCAACAAGTGTTAGCTTGTGAACCATTCAGCGAAACATTGACTTGCGGAGCAGAAGGAACTCTCGTGTACCTTTGATGACTGTATGACATATAGCTTAATGCCTCGCCTGGATCCGTCGACACCCACATTGAACTGTTGATAACTGGAAACACGTTGCCTAGTCTCATGAGTCTCGTTTAAAATTATATCGAATGGATGTACATGTACTGGTATGTGGACTACCATATGAATATACAGGGTGTTTCAAAAATGATCGGTATATTTAAAAATCAATAAAAACTCAACGGACAGTGATAGAGATCCACAGTTTATTGCAATATGCTTGGGACAATGTTAAACTTTTACGCAGACAAACTTTCAAAATTAGTTACAATATTCCAAAACAGATGAAGCTGCATTCTGTAAAAATCTAAACTACGATATTCTCCAGCTATCCACCATGCGCAGCAATACTATGGCGTATTCTCAGAACGAAATTATCAGAAACCCGTGTAAACATCTCAGGAGAGATGGCTTCACATGCAGAACAGATGTAGTGTTCCAGTTACTCAATTGCGGTACAATTGGTTTTTTAAAAGTCCTCACAGACAAATATCGCAGTTTAGATATTTTCCAGATGGCAGCGCCAACTGTTGTGGAATATTGTAACTAATTTTAAAGTTTGTTTGCTTGAAATTTTACTATTGTCCCAAGCATATTTCAATAAACTGTGAATTTCTATCACTGTCCGTTTAGTTTTTATTGATTTTTCAAATATACCGGTCATTTTTGAAACACCCTGTATGAATCCGGTTGTCGACAGTGGACTGTTGTAGCTGGTGGATGCTTTGAGATAATATGAGAATCTTTCAGGATTAAAATAAATATTATTATATTTTAAATAATAATAATTTAATTAAATAAATATTTTAAATAATAATAATTAATTTAATTAATTTTTTAAATACTTAATAAATAAATATAAGAGGGTTAAATTAATTAATAATTATGTATTTAACCCTCTGACTGCTCAATTTGTAAACCGAGACCTCTTTTAAAATTGCGTATTTTTTTTGTTGCATAGTTCAAGTATATATATATGTATGTATGTATATAATATATATATATATATATATATATATATATATATATATATATATGTGTGTGTGTATGTATGTATATATATATATATATGTATATATATGTATATAATATATATATATATGTATATATGTATGTATTTAATATATATGTATATAATATATATGTATATATATGTATGTATTTAATATATATGTATATAATATATATATATATATATATATATATATATATATATATATATATATATATATATATATATATATATATATATATGTATATATATATGTATATATATATATATATATATATGTATGTATGTATATAATATATATATATATATATATATACATACATATGTATTGGAGAATTAAAATACTAATTCTTTTCTAGAAAAGATTTTTTATATTGATTTTTATCATAAAAAACTAAGCTTTCAGAAAAACTAATGTCAGATGTTATCACATAAAAAATTTATTTTTTAATAAATTTCAATTGAAATACAGTTAACTTTTAACAGCATTTTATTTATACTATCTGTAATTCTATTATCTAATATAACTATAGTTCTAGTCATATAATTCTATTTATTACCAAATTAAATGTCTAATACTCTATATACTTTATTTGACTGGTTAAACGGTAAAAAGGCCGAATGTGCTTCTTAATAAAGGAAGAAAAATACATGCCCGTGGAAATCGCGGGATGAGCAGTCAGAGGGTTAAAAAAGTTATCAAAAAGTTAATTATGGTTTTGACACCATTACAGCATATTAAAATTCGTCGAAAGCTTACCTCGGGGAATTAAATAATGGCCTTAAATAATCTTAAAATCACAAAAAAAGCCTAAAATAAATGAGACAAACCATACGCGGGACACATTTAGGAGCGAATAGTTTGGAAAGCATTTATTATTATTAGATTTTACAGATTTCTAAAGAATGAAATTTGATAAAAGGCACTGTTGCGTTGATGATGGAGAAGAACACAATGATAGAACCAACTGTATATCATACACAAGGCGCCTTAAATTTTTCAATAAATCGCGTACAAGATGCCAAGACAAAAATTGCATGAAAAGCGAAAGATTGTAACAAACCTAATTTATTTGAAATTTATTCTTTCAATTTTCCTGATATATCTGCATCTATGCAAATTGCTATATAATAAGTTTTTTTTTTTTGCTCATTTAACCTATTGTTTTTTAGATAGTCGTATCTCTTCGGCTTGTAGAAAACAGGGTAATTTACAATCTTAATATCAAACAATGTTTAGCATATATTGTTTACTATATTTAACTAGAATATAGCCCGTCATACAACGGGACCAGTAAAAGTTTTAATTTTACAGAATTGTAAAGTACCTTATGAGGCAGGCAAAAAAAATAATTTTTTTTGACTGAGATTTATGTTGCAACAAAAATAACCGATGATTATGTTTTATATTTTCACATATGTACTTAATCTATTATTTAAGCCAAATATAAAAGAAAAATTTTTACATAATATCTTAGTTCAGTGTAAAAATGTATGAAAATCATGCAGATAATATTTAAATAATTTAAAATAAGAAAGGATTAAATGAGATTTTTAAAGAAATAACATCCTATTGCTAGAAAAAAAAGTTATTTTTACCTATTTATTATGTGATAAAATAATTATAATACTTTTATACTTATATTTATTGATTCCAAAATGTTATCAAAGAGGTAATTATGGTTTTGACACCATTACAGAATATAAAATTTCGTCGAAAGCTTACATCAGGGAATTACGTAATGGCCTTAAATAAGCTTAAAATCACAAAAAAAGACCCAAAATAAATGAGACAAACCAAACACAGGGCACTTTTAGCAGCGAATAAGTTGGAAAGCATTTAATATTATTAGATTTTATAGATTTCGAAGGAATAAAATTTGATAAAAGGCATCGTTGCGTTGTTGATGGAGAAGAACACAATGCCAGAACCCAGTCTATAAAATACCCAAGGTGCCTTAAATTTTTCAATAAAACGTGTACAAGCTATCAAGACAAAAATGTGCGAAAATTGTGTGAAAAGTGAAAGATTATATCAGTTTTTAAAATCAACTTATTTGAAAATTATTGTTTCAGTTACTGATATAATTGCATCTGTACAAAAAGCTGTATTAATCTACTTATTTTTAGCTCTTCTATCCCATTTCTTTTTTTAGAAGTTCATCTCTCTTCAAATTGAACAAGACATGGTAATCTGCTATTTTAATATCAAACAATGTTCATCACATTTTTTTCTCAATATTTAATTATTTTTTAAAAGATTATGATAAGTGTACACACATAAATCTGATACACACATAAATATCTCTAAGAAATTTTATTTCAATTTAAGCAGAAACTATGGCCATCTAATTAAGAGTTACATTTTATAGATAGTTAAATCTGCCAATAGGTAACGAAAAGACAGAAAATGAATTAGAGTAGTTGTTTATTAAACTTTTAAGACTCTTGACATCGAATTGTATGACTGTATTTCGAAACTTGAATATTTTTCCAGAAGTAATAATAAGTTATAAATTAGATTCATTATATAGATTCTGCGAGTAGTGATGAAAATAAAGGAAACTGATATAGCTCAGTGAAAAATCTCATGTTATTTTATTTATAAAATTATTACAGAACTCTTGTATATATATATATATATATATATATATATATATATATATATATATATATATATATATATATATATATGTGTGTGTGTGTGTGTGTGTGTGTGTGTGTAATGTTATGATCTAGAGTTAAGGCAAATGGAAAACAGTCTTCTTGATAATAATAATTTTATTAACTCATAGTTCTATGTGAGAGCAACTTGCGTCATTTTCATCTTTCGTGGCGGAGTTAAGCGTTTGATAGGTGTTCACAGTTCCATGTCCACGCGCTGACTGATCTTATCTGTTTGCAAGCTCATCAAATTGTTTCAAAATGCTTCCGCCTGACCGGATGATCACAAATGCTTACGCGAGCGTGGGTCTTTTTTTATTTATTTTACTATTATAAAAGAGTTCCCTTTTTAAAATCGTTTTAACTCAAGTGATTTCCAACTACCCCTTTCTTAGACCTGACATATATATATATATATATATATATATATATATATATATATATATATATATATATATATATATATATATATATATATATATATATATATATGTGTGTGTGTGTGTGTGTGTGTGTGTGTGTGTGTGTGTGTATACATACATAAAAATCCACAAATTTTTCTTACTAGAAATATATATTTAAGAATAAAAAAACAAACATCAAATATCTATAAAAAAATCTATATATGCTAAAATGAAAGCTAGTATTCTAAAAGACATAAAAAACTGATATCAAATATTTTTATGAAAACAGTTCTGCAATGAAAAAAAGGTATTCTTTTCTACTTTATATATATATGTGTGTGTGTGTGTGTGTGTACATATATAAAAATCAAAAAAAAAATTTCTTACTAGAACTATATATTTAAGAATAAAAGGAAAACGTTAAAAATCTATAAAAAAATCTATATATGTTAAAATGAAAGCTAGTATTCTGAAAGACATAAAAAAACTGATATTAAATATTTTTAAGAAAACAATTCCACAATGAAAAAAGGTATTCTTTTCTACTTTGGGAAGATGATCTCACTAGAAATATATATTTAAGAATAAAAAAAACATTCAAATTTATAAAAATCTTCATACTTGAAACGGAAAGATAGTGTTCTAAAAGTTATAAATAGCTGTTATCAATTTTTAAAAACAGTTCCGCAAAGTATTATTTTTTTATTTTGGGAGGATGACAACAGCGTCGATAACATTCATTATTTTTATCTCTAAATGCAGTTATATTATTCGATTTAAGATAACGATTTTATCCTTATTATTGTTATTGACAACTTTCACGACTCAAATGTTCAGAAAAACAAAAATCTCGACAGGGTATACCGACTGAAGGAGAAAAAAGCCTAGACTTTTCAACGGAAGTAAGTTCAGTATTTCATATTATTTTTAACCTAATTTAAGATTTAAATACAATTGCAAACATACAAGTGTGTGGGGAGGGAGCATATAATATTTGTAGTCATCTTCTGCTTCATAGTCTCTCTCCCTCTCTCTCTCTCTCTCTCTCTCTCTCTCCATATATATATACGTAAATGTATTGATGCAAATTAAGACTAATATAAGTAGGTGGACCTGTCGATAAATACATAAAGATAATAAGTTAATCAGATATTTGAATATGTACAATTTAATTTTTCTATATCTTTATTAAAATTCATTTAGAGGAAATATTTCATAATTAACAACATACGAAATATGCCTTGAATATTTTACTAATTTTCATTAATTATATTTAATATTTTGTAAATTAAGGAGGATGAAATAATTACAGTTGAATGTATTGTTACTCTTTAAGACGAATGAAACACCTTAATTGATGGAATCAAATCTGGATTTTTTTAAATTAATAATAACAAAGAGTAAAGAACAATTAATAGGAGGTACTTCATAAATATTAACATAAGAAATATGCCTTGAATATTTTACTAATTTTTTTAATTATATCTAATTTTTTGTAAATTATGGAGGACGAAAAAAGAACACTTATATGTATTTTTTTTTCTTTAAGACGAACGAAACACCTTAATTGCTGTAAAGAAATCTTGATTTGTTAAATTAAAAACAACAAAAATGAAACATGAGAAAAACTGAGAAAAATCAATATATATCCGATTGATGTTCTTAAATGTTTTGTGTAAATATAAATTTCGCTCCATTTGATCCGTGTATATTATAAAAAAATAACTTTTTTTGTGAAAATAAGTCTCCAGTAAACTTTTGATTTTGTGTTTAACGAGATTTTAATCAATTTTATGAATTTTTGATATGATTTTTTTTAACAAATAAACATACATTTTCAGTATGTTGTTGCTCAAATAATCATCTTCTCAGATAAACATAAGGTAGTAACAATAAAATGCAAACTTTATACGTAAAATAACACTTAACAGAAAATTGTATATAACCAACTTTAATAAAATATTTTATGTCTTTAGCGGAATCAACAAATTTTGATACTAAATTGAGTATATATATATATTTCATGTTCTTTAACGTGCCTCTAAAAAAAGTCTGCGACAGAAGTATTAAAGGAAGAATAATAATCTTGAGACGCAAAAGGACTAAAGTATTGTCTATAAGAGAAGATCGTTCTTTATGAGTATAATTGTCCTTATTAGCTAGTTTAAAGATAGTTTCAAGGTTAATTACAATCCACATGTAAAATATATTACATCAAAATCTTTACATTTATACAAACAAATAAATCTCTAAATGTATGCATATCATTTAAAATTTTATAAAATTGAAGTGAAAAGTAATAATATCCCACTTCTCTCAAAAAAATGCAATGTAAATGTAAATAAATAATTAAATGAATATATATATATATATATATATATATATATATATATATATATATATATATTGATTTCTTAAATTAAAGACAACAAAAATTAAGAACAATTAACAGGAGATTTTTTCATAATTAATAACATATGAAATATGCTTTAAATATTTTACTAATTTTTATTAATGATATCTAATTTGTTGTAAATTATAGAATACGGAATAAGTACACTTGTAAATCGCATTTCATGTTAAATTTTGAGATATATTTATTATACTTTCCTTGTAATTTCTTAATTTTTACTCGTTAGAAGAGTAAACGTAGTTCCTTTTAAGTAAATGAGAATTTTAAAGGTTCCATAAATGTTAAAAAATAAAAAATCATATTCGATGAATATCGAGAAATAAGACAAAATGTAAGGAATCCATTAAAATATGAATAGAAAAATAACTACAGCAGTAAAATCAGATGTTTGTCGTGTTTAAATGGGTCAGACATTGAATATTTTTTTGAAAAAAATATTATTCGTTTCAGTTATTTCTGTGATCAAAATGAGGAGTCCGGATTATAAGTTTTCCTATAACCCCCATATATATCCGCTACACTATGTAATTAAAAAAACCATTTAATCGGCTATGTGAATTAATAAAAACAAACAAGGTTTTCTAATTAAGTGTACAATATATTTATTTATTTTTCCTTTCTTTAAAAATTTATTTATTTCACCCTTACAAAGCTAAATTTGTCGATATATTAAAAGAACTTGGTGATTTCGCTGCATATGTGGAGACATTATTTGTACTTATTGTAAATCACGAAAATTTCATTTCAATCATATTCGATGGTATCCATTTTCGTTATATCTCCTATATCAGGGACGGCCAACACGTCGATCGCGAAGCGTTTTTTGGTCGATCATAGCCGACGGGAGATAAAATTAGAAAGAGCGAAAGAAGTTGTAAAATAATACGTATAATTTTTTTTTCGATATTCTACCAGTACCAAAGCAAAATTTATTATGCTAATAGAAGATCTTTAACAAAACAATTTGAATCATTTTCCAAATATGTCCGATCACCTACAAAAACATAATTGTAATTATAACATGGAAAAATACGTTGCCGAAATTAAAAAGGTAATTGAAGACTTTAAAATCAGATTTAAAGATTTTGAAAAAGTTAACATCATTGTGCAGTATTTGTCTTTTCCATTTAAAAAGGATTTAAATATAAAACATATTGCCACAGAAATTTCTGAAACTTTTCATTTTGAAAAAAAAAAAACGCACTAGAAAATGAAATTATAACTTTACAAACTGACTTAATCTTACAAGCCAGAGTACTTGAGGACGATTTTTGGAAATATGTCAATCAAAAAAAGTATCCCAATATTAAAAAATGTAACGAATACATCTACTCTTGTTTTGGGTCCACATACTTATGTGAATCAGCTTTTTCGTATTTAAAGTTCACAAAGACTAAACATCGTTCCCTACTTACTGATTTCCACACTGAAGATACATTAGCATTATGTTTATCTGGATACACACCAAATTATGAACGCTTGGCTGGAGACATGCAGACGCAGACTTCTCATTAATAGAGTAGAAAATAAAATTTTATTTTACTATACGATTCTGTGGTGCTGACAACTGTTTATTTTTTCATGTATAGATTTTCTATTAATAAATATTATTAGTAAATTATCATATTGGTCATCCTCTCCAACTCTTATCACTCATTAGTACACCAGCCGCATATTTGAATGCGTTAAATGTTAAGATTTTACTAGGTAGATCGCGAAACATATTCAAGAAAAATAGTCGATCTTATATATAAAGAAGTTGGCCACCCCTGTCCTATATATTTGTAGACTAAGATATCAGTCGTTTGTCCTCGAATTTATGAAGTGGTTGGACCTCGATTGGATATAGGCATCCATATTGGATTCTTGATGAGTTAGAGTTAGTAAAATTCAAAGAGAGTTCGAAAACGCTCGAAATCCCCTCCTTCTCTCCCCCTTCTCTTTTCGATCGATTAATGCTGAAGCAAGCGCTCTAACGTAGCTTACAACTGGCTCTCGGAAAGGTTGCCACTTTTAAGTTAGAGGATAAACATTCAATTGTGATACTGTCCCAACTCTTGCCACTTGCTTAACCCGCTAAGCGGTTCGCACGTACAATTCCGCCAAACCGATTATGACTTCAAAGCGGTTGTTACGTACAATTTTCGACCTCCAAAAACGTTCCGAAAATGGTTGTAATGTACATTTCTGACATTGTTTTCCCCTATGGAATTTTGAGGTAGGAGGGTCAGTTGATTGTTGAGGAACTGCACACCTACTCCCTGAAACACAAAGACGCTGATAGCTTTTCATGGCTTTGTAAATCTCTATTTCGAAGTATTTCGTTTGCGGTAACAGATGCATCTCTAATATCACCACTTAAATAGCTTGAATGACTTTCGTAGAAAAGATATAAATCATTCTCTTAAAGAATATTTTTATTTGTACTTTTAGAACCCATTATTTCTTATGGGATGATCTTCGAGACTTGACGAGCTTTATGTGTATTAAAAATTAACAATCTATAATGTCTATCTATATATCTATTTATAACCGGAAGTAAAGGTACTGTAACAAGGGTGGGTTTCCCGTATTCCAATCTAGTCGCCAAAGGGTGAAGTAGAAAATCATAGAACACTTTGGTCACTGACATAATGAAATTTTAGACTATTTTTAAAGACTTTTTTTCCTCGGTGTGTTCCACTTGGAGGGTTAATTTACCTGATTATGCTGACACACGTGTAAAAATAACATTTATTATTGCTACTAAAAAGAAACAATATAACCACTAGCTTGTGGTAATAAAAAATTAATGCAAACTATAGAACAATATTTCTTCACAGCGAATATGCAGCAACTCAGCGGACTTGATTTCTACACCTTGCAGCGGCGTGGCGAACATCCAGTGGTAGGGGTCACTTCAATGTCGAACTGAGCGGAAGTCTGTATGCGTTGAAATTGGCTGCTGCTGGCGGCGGAGTCAGAGCGAGGCACGCCGAACTCAGGTGAAAGACTGGTGTTGCCTGAGTGGCGGGTGCTTATATCATACAGTGTACTGTCCGGTTAACAGTTACGATTTGGTGAAAAATAAAAATTAGCATAATCAAGTACAGTAAAATTATAGATGATTACGTGAAAAAAATAAATTAGTATTATAAAAAATAACGAGTCGCCACAATGCCATTATTTCAAGCCCTATTTTCCCGGTTAAGAGCATATAGTTAAGGACCGGGCTCACCAAAGTCGTTTAAGGGCTAACCACGATTAATCTTTGTTTAAACGGAGAAAACAGTCCCACCATTAGTTACCGCCAAGGTTTAATCGCAGTTAACCTCTAAACGACTTTTCTGAGACAGGCCCTTAATTTATCAATTTATCACATAATAAATATTTAAAAATAACATTTTTTCTAGCAATATGACTTCATTTCTTTAACCATCTCATTTAATCATTTCTTATTTTAAATTATTTAAACATCGTCTGCATTATTTTCATATGTTTATCACTGACCTTAGATATTACGTAAGCAATTTTCTTTTATATTTGGCTTAAATAATAGATTAAGTAAATATGTGATAATTTTATATTTAATAATCGATTATCCTTTGTCGCAATGAAAATTTTATCGCTGGTATTAACAACAATTTTTTTTTCATAAAGTCTAGGAGTCTATTTCACGGACTAATAAATATCTGTCATTAAAGTTATATATCTTGAAAATTAAGAAGTTTTTATGTTTGCTTTTTTATACATAACCACATGGTTTGAAATTGATTCGTAAATTTTGGACATCATTCATATATACCGTCATATAATCACTGTCAATATTAAAACCTCTGCTGTTCATTCTATCATCCTATAATTAAATTTGACAACTAACATCCGGTTAGTAAAGATAAACAACTTATTGGGCGTATACCAGATAATGAGGAATTTTCACGTTTTCTAATTTTAATTTTAAACAATAGAAGACAAAAATAAGCAGGACAGTACCTACTTTTCTTTCATTTGAGGGACTAATTAGTGATTTCTAATGTGTTTTATAGCGGATTCTTTAACGTCTCTCAAAAACGATACTTTTCCTCCGCAGAGTTTGTGACGTCATCGTTGACACCGACCGCTTATGTTGTTTACATGTTAAAAGACGACTTTTAAATTAATATCTGTGTAAAGTATCGCATATAACAGAATTTTTTTATTGTCTAGCATTAAAAAACATATTATAAATATTGTATTGTGCCACTCTGTAAAACACAACAGCTAATTGCAATGAGAAGATATTTTTCAGCCTTTCCAAAGATCCACATACACGTAAATTCTGGACAAATGTGATGAGAAATTAAACCTCAAATTATCATATAAATCATTTCTATGGGTTTGTGAAGACCATTTTTCGGTAAATAAATGCTTGCTTTTGTTTAAATATTACTAATTTAGAACAAATAAAGTATATAAAAATACATTTATACCTTTAAAAGGACTGTTGATTAACAAGTGATATTTAACTTTTAAAACTGCTAATTTTCGAGTATTATCACAGAGTTCAAGTACAATAAATGTTTGATAAAGCATATAAATATAGTAAAACATATAAATATCTAAAGCATATAATTATCTAATAAATAACTCGGGGGAGGGGAGGATTATATATTTTCAAGGTATTATAAATATTTTCTTCAGAGATGCATACTTTCTTATGTGTATCAATTCGCAGTGATATTTTTCGATTAAATTGGTGACTAATATGAAAAAAGTATAATACTTTTTAAAATACTTAATAATGATATCACTTTAAAAAATAATTTCAATTTTAGAAGCTTTATTAGAACATTAATATTAAAGGCAGTAAAATTGTATTGCTATTTAAAAATGTATAAATAATTAAGTAAAGGCTTTTAAAGATTTTATATTTCTTTTCATCAAATTTAAAATATCTAAGAATTGGTTTGGTTTTGGAGCATTACGGTCTACTTTTTGCAACAAGAGGGCTAATACGACAGGGACCTCCTACAATAAATATCTCCTCTAATTTTTATTTTAATATTACATCCATCTTTATTTTTAAAAAGCGATGATAATACAAATGTGTGTATATGATCTATGCATAATTATTTCACTTGTCTGTGACTCCAAACAGAAGAGCTGGGATTAAGATAAATAAAATATTAATACATGTTAAGTAAAATTAATTAAATATATAAATGATTTTACATACCTTTGGGTTTTAATTCGAACGTATTTTTACTCCGGGTTAAAATCCGGGTTTTTTTCCCCAAGAACGAAAACATTGACATCATGTCAATTTTGGGAGGTTGTCCGACTGTCCTTTGGTAAATCCAGGTAGAAGAAACATTTATAACAAATTGAGATAATTAAGCTGTCGAGATAGATAAAATAAACCTTCAGGTTTAAATAAAAATAAATTATGATAGCTAGAAAATTCCAAGAATTTGCAAAAACAAAATCGGAAAATAGTGCGCGCTTAGAAGCAATAAGAAAATATTGGATAACGTGAACGATGACGTCACAACCAATCACGGAGCGTTTTGATGTCACAAGATTTTTGCTTAACTTTAAAATTAATTTTTAAAATGATAGACCCAGTTTTTTACATTTTTGAGAGCATTTTTGAATTTACGAGTCTAGAATTATCAGAAAAATACTAAGTTATTGGAATCCCCCACATGTTCGATTTCCTCATTCTTAGCCAAAAAAGAAACCTTCTTTTATATGCCTCATAGGGTACTTTGCATTTCTGAGAAATTAAAGTTTACTGATCCATCACATGCCGGACTATATGCTAGTAATTATATATAATAATACAAGTAATAATAAAATAACATGATCCTTACTATATGTTTTTAAAATCCGTTTGTTTTTTTAACCAACAGGATAATGTCAACAGCTAGGAAACGCATTGCTGTGGTAGGTGGCGGGTTAGCTGGTATGGTTTCCATCTGGAACTTGTTGGCCGATGGACTAGAACCGGTATGTTTCGAAACGAGGGACGCACCGGGTGGTACCTGGTACTACAGCGAGGAGTCTAAGGTTGGTTACGCTGGCACCATGCCCACCACGGTACTCAACAATTCTAAAGAGGTGTCGGCTCTCAGCTTCTTCCCACCTAGGAAAGAATATAACGTCTACATGCGGCAGTCAGAAGCGTACCAATATTACATGGAATTCTACAAACTCTTCAAACTTGCTCCGTACGTGAGATTCAACACGGAGGTGATCAACGTTAGAAGAGCGGAAGATTATCAAGAGACTGGACGGTTTCTCGTAACGGTCAGGGATAAAATTTCTGGTGAAGTGTCCACCGATGTATATGACGGTGTCAGCGTTTGTACCGGTCATTTTAATACACCGGCCATACCGGAGTATCCGGGACTGGAGAAATTCAAAGGAAGTGTTATCCACACGCATGGTTTGAAAGGAGTTGAAAAGTTCAAAGGACAGAATGTGCTGGTGATCGGAAATGGATGTTCCGGTTTGGATGCCGTAGATGCCATAAGCGAGGTAGCAAAACAGGTAAGGCGTAGCGAGTAATGTCCAGTGAATAATCACCAATCTTGAACTTTGGTTTTTAAGTACTATTGTAAGACAATTATAATTGTAAATGTTCATCAGTAACCAATAATCAATTCACATTCTTCTAATCCTCTCTTCCTATCCTTTCTCATCTTCTTCTTATCCTTTTGATTTGCTCAGTAGTATCTGTAGAAACAGAGTCCAGTGGAATGAATAGTTTAGTTATCCGTCTACGTTCAGAGAACATTTTTCTTTACACGTAGAAACTAGTTCATTTTTTTAGATTTTTAGATTATTTTTTTATATTATCATAGGGAATTGCACTTAAAAAATTATTCCTGGAGAAGTTTTTATAAAATTTCTGATAAATGAAGAAAATTTAGTAAAAAAAAATCGGGTTTTTTTAAAAGGTTTTTTTAATAAATTAAATTATTTCAATATTTTTTGATGCAACACATTTATTATACACTGGACTAGTGAATCACCTAAAATCTTTGCTTAATTTACGTTTGGTAAAAAATGTTGATCCTTCAAAATCATACACATTGAATTTTTAAAGAAATTTTCATTACCTTTAAAACTAACTATGAGTGTAACATCATTAAAAATTATCCAAATTTAAAGCTTTTAGTTCATTTACTAGTAAATGCTATCAAAAGCATTCGTAATAATTTTCAACAAAATATTTTAAGAACTGTTTGAGAAGTCACATTTCAATTTTCAACATTTTTTTAAAAATACTATGCTGAGATAACGCATTTTGAAGTTTATGAAAGCAATTTTAACTATTAAAAAATTTAAATACATGTTTAAAATTCCACACTTTCTTGCTTCAAAACTTTCTAATTCCCAAGTTGCTAATTATTAAAAATACTAGAAAAATGTTTAAACTAATCTTCATGAAAATTTAAAAATTTTTTTCCAAAAAATGCTCTTTAAAAGGCTTTAAATTCACAACTTCCTGGTCCGAAGTCGCTACTTCCGGTTTGAATTGACAGCTGTCACTGATGTGTTTAAACATCAGCTGTAACTTTTCTTTAAAATGCGGTAGAGACAAAACAAAAACAGATTTAGAAGTCTAAAAGTTGTAATTTTGCAACAGAAAAATAAACAAAAAATATGATTTTTGGCAAAAAATGACGTTTTTAACATAGATGGATACCTTAATGAATTTCGAAATTGATTAATCATAAATTTTGAACTTTGGTTTTTAAAAATTATTGTAAGGCAATTAATAATACTAAATTTTCATCAGTAGTTAATAATCAAATCAGGTAATTGTTTACATTTTTCTTATCCTTTTGATTTGCTATGCATGATCTGTACAAACTGAGTCCAATGTAGTGGATAGTTAATGAATTCCAAAATTCAATAATCATACATTTTGAACTTTGGTTTTTAAGAATTATTGTAAAGCAATTAATAACGTTAAATATTCAACAGTAATTGATAATCAAATCAAGTAATTGTTTACCTTTTTCTTACTTTTTATTTGCTATGCAAGATCTGTAGAAACCGAGTCCAGTGGAATGGATAGTAAATTAATTTCGAAATAAAATAATCATAAATTTTGAACTTTGGTTTTTAAGATTTATTGTAAGGCAATTAATAAATGTGAATGTTCAACAGTAATTAATAATCAAATCAGGTAATTGTTTATTATTTTCATATCTTTTTGATTTGCTATGCAGGATCTGTAGAAACCAAAATAATGAATCAAAACATAAGTGTATTATCTATCACAACACACATTGTATGTTTGTCCGACTTTACATTTGTTTACTTTTTGCAAGAGTTCTTACGTTTTATTAGTGATTTATTAGGCACACACATGCATATATATATATATATATATATATATATATATATATATATATATATATATATATATATATATATATATATATATATATATATATATATATATATATATATATATAATAAACTGGAGTTTAAGTACGATATTAACTTTAAAAGATAATTAAATATTGAATACATACATATGATAAATTTACTTTAGTGCTTTTTCTATTATATTTTCAGTGCATTAAATATAATATACTCACAGAAATGCGAAACAAGAGTGAAAATATATAATCATTTTGTAATCTGTTCACCTACTTATTGTTATTCATAACAGAAAATTTTATAAGAATCAATGTCGAAAATACATATATATTTATGTTTTAAACTTCAGTGTATTTTAAAAATAGTAGGAGAAAAGAAAGTATAATCAATTATAAGGAAGTGCAAATATGCATTGGCAGCAACGACCTATTTGAAAACTACGCTGTGAACTATAATTTTTATTTATTAATATATTTTCTTTTAATATTTCATGTATCTTTACTTGAATGCTGAAATGTTAACAGCTTTTGTAATAAAACTTTTCGAACTTCTTTTCCTGGACAGGTGTACTTGAGTAGCCGTTCTGGGATGTTTGTTATCAGCAGACTGGGACCAGGTGGTTATCCAATGGATTATATACTCCTTAGAAGATATTTGAACCTTCTTTTTCTGTATCTACCCAGGAAAATTATTAGCTGGTACCTAGAGACATTCTACATGGATACGAAGTTCGACCACAGACTCTACAGCGTGGAACCTAATCATCACATGATGGCGAAGGATCCAGTTCTGAACGACATGCTGTTTTCTAAACTTCTTTCAGGCTCTGTAATTCTTCATGGAGCAGTGAAGTATTTTACAGAAACCGGAGTTGTTTTCGAAGGGGAAGACGAAAATATTACCGAAATTGACGCCGTCGTAATGGCTACCGGTTATACACTTAAGATACCTTTTCTAGAGGAAGGATTGTTAGATATTGAAGACGGTATGATAAAATTGTATAAGTGCATGTATCCTGTTCAATTACCACATCCAAGTTTGGTCTTCATTGGATTGCTTAATCCTTTTGGTCCTGGCATACCCTTGGGTGAATTGCAAACCAGGTTGTCAGCGCACATATTTTCAGGCAAGGGGAAGCTTCCATCAAAAGAAGAAATGATGAAAGATGTCCTTAAAAGGCATAATGAAAATGTAAGTTGGTACACGCCGTCGGAATTCACGTCTGTAAGGACTGATTTCATGCCTTACCAGGACGAAATTGCTTCTCTTTTTGGTGTGAAACCAAATTTAGTTAAATATATGCTTACAGATTTTCAATTGTTTTTAAAATTGATGTTTGGGCCATTCCTTCCTTATCAGTACCGGCTTGAAGGACCGCATAGTTGGGATGGGGCAAGAGAAGCTATAATGACTAGCAGTGAAAGGCTCTTTTGGCCACTCAATAAAGGCAAGAACGGGAGAAAGGGTGTTGTTGATATAGTATTAGATCTTATTGGTAATTTAGTACCAAGGAATATATTTCTTCACTGAGTACTATTCGTTTCTAATCAGTAAATAATTCAATTGTTGAAGTTTGATGTTCAAAATGAAATTAAATGCTGCGGAAATAAGATAAGAAGCAAAAAATGAATTATCCATTTAGCGAAATGCCTATAATTGAAATAAGAAGTAAAATACAGCGGTACATTTAATATTTGTTTTCACAGATATTGCAAACTAAAACCTAATTTGCTGTTGTTTTAATTTAATAATTGTTTAACAGTTGTTTTTAAATAAATCAGTTGTTTAAATAAAATCAATTTATTCAATTGCAAATTAATATATTTTGTTCTTGTATGAAACAAAAAAAAAGTTGTGATGTAAGTATATTTCAGCAGCTTACAATATTCTTACTTTACAATTACAATACATGACTACATATTAACAAGAATATAATTCAATAAAAATAGAACGCAACAAAATGTATTCAATTATAGTTATTCTTTTAACAGGTAGAGATAAATTATGAGAAAAAATTTAAATTTTCACTAGTTTATAAATAGCAGCTTTGCTTCAACATTTTGAATTTCATTTAAATATTGATCCCCATGCATTTTTGAGTTATAATATTTTATTTACAAAAAGGTTCATGTATTTAGATATTGCCTAAATTAAATAGAAGTCGAATTCTAAAAAATAGCAGTTTTTAGAAAACTATCACATATATATATATATATATATATATATATATAATATATATATATATATATATATATATATATATTAGGGTTAAAGTAATTGGGCTTTAGAGAGTACTGAGCAAACAGGCTTGCTGGAAGTATAATGATCACGATTCAAAGAGTACAATAAGGTTATATCTAACTTCCCATTGTCAGTAATGCTATGGCACTCAGAAGGATGTATCCGAAAAAGTAAAAATCACTCAAATTGTAATTAGAGGCTTAAATTATGGCTCGATGATGGGAATATAACAAAATGTTTCTGTACAGAAATATAAGTAATGTTGCTAGATAACGTTATTTGTCAGTAAATGTCAAAATAAAGAAGACTAGACAAAATCAAATATACCATAAGCTGGTTTGGTAATTTTGGGTTTTATGTTTCTATACATGTTTGAGACAATGTGAATTACATAGAGGTGTGAGGTGTAACCTTCTCACGACAGTAAAATTTCAGATCCTGTTAGATTGTTTCAGAGACTAAATTACCTGCACGTCTTTATACTTGTTTACAGTTTAACGACAAGTCCAGGTTATTAGTGTTGTTAGACTAGCAAGAAATCCCTATAAACAGAACAACCCTGAGCATTCAGAAAAGAATCTTTGAAAATATCCATTAGCGTAACAGAGGACCATTAGTTTAGTGTAACATGATAATTTAATCTACATGTCCAACTAAGTATCATAGAATGTAGATATTTTGGAACATTCATACACACAAACACATTTGTCGGCCTATGAGGCCCTCCAGGTTTATCCCATTGGTAGTTGGTATGAGGACGTCTAACGAGACATTAACCTGTGAATATGAAACTTGCTCGCATATTGTGGCCGAAACAGAAATGTACTAACTTGATTGTACATAACCAGGTCACCCTACCAAGCTTTACCAAGAATGGTAGTCTCGGATGCTTCTTGATACCATAAAATTTCTTAAAACAAAATATACTGAATAAGAAATTGACGGGCCGCATGCGTCCCGCCAGTTGAACAGCCCTAATGTATATTAATGTTTTGGCCCAAAACCCAAAAACAGTTAGCATTAAAATGTTGAAATTATGTATTTATGGCTACAGCAATAATATTTTTTTTCAAATAACGAATATTAACGCTCTGAGTCAAACCTACACCCCGAATCACGGCACACAATCCATGCATGTTATAATATTTCTCTTAATTTCAACTTTACATTATGAATCATTAAAGTACGCTGCCTTTTCTCTGAAAAATAAATTTCATTCCGGTAAATTTCACATGAAAGCTTCAAAATAACAAATTTCATAAAATGTTAATGGAATAACTGTGTGAGAAAATTTCGAAGTAAAAGAAATTGAAATAGGGATTTAGACAAAAATAAAAGAAAATCCCATAATCGTGCAAGGGAAGGAAATAAACTATACCTCGAAAAATGAATGACAAATTTCATATTGAATAGAATTTCTGAATTTTAGAGTATCTTCAAATGGTGTTTTATTTCTCATTTCCGTTTTGAAATTGAATTAGAAGACGCTTGAGATCGGTTTGCGCAAATATAATGACTTATATTTTATATTTAATTGTTTGAAAAAGGATTAAGTTTCAAGCATCGCAATAAGAATATATTTAAGGATTAATAATTTATTCGTCACCCGGAGAATAGGATACATTTTATGTCAGAAATATAAAATTAATTTGATGTTATTGCGTAACAAAGTTAGTTTTCTTCTTTCAGGGAATATAAGAATTTGGAGTATTAATCTAATAATTCATCCATTAATGATATATTCATTTAATCATTACGACATGATATATTCATTTAACATAACGGCTTGAGTCACCGGGACAGATCTGTGATTGCTTTTCGTTTTACGACTCAACATGACTGTCTCTATGCATATTTTATAGACTAGAATACAATTTCTGAATATTAGAGTATCTTCAAATAATGTTTTTTTCTCATTGTTTCTTCCATTTTGAAATTGAATTTGAAAGACACTTGAGATCGGTTAAGCAAACATATTGACGCAATTTTATTTCAAAGTTTGCCTCGTTAAAATACATTTAAGGAATGCAAACAATAATTGTTGCGAGCATATCTATTATTGCAAAAAAGTAATTTATCATTTGTTTGCACAAATTCGATCATTCAAAACATACATTAAACCATATCGATAATTTGGTTATTTTGAATACTATATAATTCTCATCGAGCTGTGAATGAAAGTCATTTGTAAACTTCACAGACTGGAAATAATTAACTTCAGAAATATCAGCAAATGACATACAGTAACATTGATCAAATATAGACCTAATTGTAACAATTGTTTGCAAAAATCTCAAACATAATTAAATCATGAATTTCGGAATTAATCATAGATATATTGATTTTTATTCAAATATTTATCATAAAAGATAATTTTATAATAAAAAAGCAAAATTAAAATAAAAAATTTCATGGTTCATTAACATTTTTATTATACACTTCATTTGGCATTTTCAATGGTTTTTTTAACAGATTCTCACATGATTTTTGCAATATCGATTACTTTCATTGCCCGAAGAATATTTTTTTGTAACGTCTCTAGATTTGACAGTCTCCATACCAACAATTTTTTATCACGGCCTTTTCTTCATTTACTTCATGATGGGAACAAATTCTTGATATTGATTTTTTCGGAACCCCGTAGATTTCTTCTTGTTGTGACCACAAACATGTTTTACATGCCTCAGTCACCTCAAATAACTCCTAGAGGTTGCAGGGCATCTTCGGCTTGTTTTCTGCTTTTAAATTACGAGGACCTTTTTGTTGCTTTACGATTTAAGATTGGCAGTCTGTAAGGGTCTTCTATAATAAAATAGTTAACAAAATACTCGGCGTCGAATTGTAATTTTGTCATAGAACTCGTCTGCACTCGAGGGAAAACATTTTAAAGTATATTTCTGCGCTACGCTCCTAACTTATACTCGGGATACCAGACAAATTTCTTGAATCACCTACCTTTAAAGCGGTTTAAATGCTAACGAAAAGAAGAAAATAATTATACTGTGTGTTCATTTTAAATTGGGTAAATGAAAATGTTTGGAT
>CM063506.1:94537758-94548539 GCA_032207245.1 Pardosa pseudoannulata
TTTTTAAGGAGAGTGAGACACGATTTATCGTTCCCTTTTTCTATAAACATTCATTGCTGGTTAATTCAAGAAACTCTTCGAAAATACTAGATATATGATAGTTTTCCAACGCTCTAAGCTAGATTGTCCTTAAGCCCAGAATGTGAACATCAGTTGTAAAATTCAGATGGAAATCAACTCAAAAATCTTATTCTGTGTACATTCATCGTAATTCGAATACCTGCAAATTAATAATAGTCATTACTGCCATTATTACCTTTTTAATAAGAGTGAGACAAGATTTATCGTTCCCTTTTTCTATAAACATTCATTGCTGATTAATTCAAGAAGCTCCTCGAAAATACTAGATATATGATAGTTTCCCAACGTTCTCAGCTAGATTGTCCTTAAGCACAGAAGGTAAACGCCATTCGGGAAATTCAGATGGAAATCAACTCAAAAATCTTATTTTGTGTACATTCATCGTAATCCGAATACCTGCAAATTAACAACAGTCAATACTACCACTATTACCTTTTTAAGAAGAGTGAGACAAGATTTATCGTTCCCTTTTTCTATAAACATTCATTGCTTGTTAATTCAAGAAACTCCTCGAAAATACTAGATATATGGTAATTTTTCAACTTTCTAAGCTAGATTGTCCTTAAGCACAGAATGTGAACGTCAGTTGTGACATTCAGATGAAAATTAACTCAAAAATACTATTCTGCTTATATTTATCGTTATCCGATTTTTTCTATAAACATTCATTGCTGGTTATTTCAAGAAGCTCCTCGAAAGTACTAGATATATATTTTCCCAAAGTTCTAAGCTAGATTGTCCTTAAGCACAGAATGTGAATGCCATTCAGGAAATTCAGATGGAAATCAAATCAAAAATATTATTCTGTGTACATTCATCGTAATCCAAATACCTGCAAATTAATAAGAATCATTACTGCCACTATTACCTTTTTAAGAAGAGTGAGGCAAGATATATCGTTCACTTTTTCTATAAACATTCATTACTGGTTAATTCAAGAAGCTCCTCGAAAATATTATTTTTGGTGGGGGGGGGGGGGGGGGGGGGGGGGGGGGGGGGGTGTGTTTTGTGTGTGTGGGTGGGTGGGTTGTGTGTGTTGTGTGTGTTGGGTTGTTTTTGGGGGGGGGGGGGGTTGTTTTTTTTATATATGATAATTTTTCAACTTTCTAAGCTAGAATGTCCTTAAGCACAGAATGTGAACGTCAGTTGTGACATTCAGATGAAAATCAACTCAAAAATATTATTCTGCGTTCATTCGTCGTTATGAGAATACCTACAAATTAATAAGAGGCATTACTGTCGTCATTGTCTTTTTAAGAAGAGTGAGACAAGATTTATCGTTCCCTTTTTCTATAAAGATTTGTTGTTGATAAATTCAAGAAACTCTTCGAAAATATTAGATATGTCATTTAGGTATTTCTTTGCTTTTATTGGATACCCGACGTTATACACTAGAATTTCCTAAAGCACAGAAAGTGAATGGCAGTTGTGAAATTCAGATCGAAATCAGCTCAAAAACCTTAGAGCTGCATTATTGCAAAGAGTGTGGCAAGATTTATCGTTCTCCATTTTTATAACTTTTTGATGCTGTATAATTCAACAAGCTCAGGAATAAAGATAAGTATATGTCTTCTGCATTTCTCTACTTACGCAAAAAAGTATATCTTGCGTGTATTCATTGTTATCAAATTCGTGCGAACTAGTAAGAAGTTTTACTATTGTTATTGTGCTTTTAAGAAGAGTGTGGCAACATTTATTGTTCTCCATTTTTGTAACTATTTGATGCTGTACAATTCAACAAACTCAGAAATAATGATAAGTATATGTCTTCTGCATTTCTCTACTTACGCAAAAAATTATATCTTGCGTGTATTCATTGTTATCAAATTCCTGAGAACTAGTAAGAAGTTTTACTACTGTTGTTGTCTTTTTAAGAAGAGTGTGAGAAGATTTATCGTTCTCCGTTTTCATAACTATTTGATGCTATATAATTCAACAAACTCTTGAATAAAAATGAGTATATATGTTCTGAATTTCTTTACTTACGCGAAAAATATATGCTTCGTGTATTCATTGTTATCAAACTCCAGCGAACTATTAAGAATTTTTACAATCGTTGTTGTTTTTTTAAGAAGAGTGGGGCAAAATTTATCGTACCCCTTTTTTATAACTATTTGATGTTGTATAATTCAACAAACTCAGGAAAAGTTAAGTATATGTCTTCTGAATTTCTTTACTTACTCAAAAATTATATCTTGCTTGTATTCATTGTTCTCAAATTCCTGAGAACTAGTAAGAAGTTTTACTATCGTTACTGTCTTTTTAAGAAGAGTGTGAGAAGATTTATCGTTCTCCGTTTTCATAACTATTTGATGCTATATAATTCAATAAATTCTGGAGTAAAAAATAGGAAGTGATTTCTGCATTGCTTTACCATTACTTTACTTGCATAATTCATATCCCGCGTGTATTCATTGTTATCAAATTCCTGCAAACTAGTAAGAAGTTTTACTATCGTTGTTGTCTTTTTAAGAAGAGTGTGAGAAGATATATCGTTCTCCATTTTCATAATTATTTGATGTTATATAATTCAACAAACTCTGGAATAAAAATGAGTATATATGTTCTGCATTCCTGTACTTACGCGAAAAATATATCTTGCTTGTATTCATTGTTCTCAAATTCCTGCGAACTAGTAAGAAGTTTTACTATCTTTACTCTCTTTTTAAGAAGAGTGTGAGAAGATTTATCGTTCTCCGTTTTCATAACTATTTAATGTTATATTATTCAACAAACTCTGGAATAAAAATCAGTATATATGTTCTGCATTTCTTTACTTACGCGAAAGATATATATCCTGCGTGTATTCATTGTTATCAAACTCCAGCGAAATATTAATAAGTTTTACAATCATTGTTGTCTTTTTAAAAAGAGTGGGGCAAAATTTATCGTTCTCCTTTTTTTATAACTATTTGATGCTGTATAATTCAACAAACTCCGGAAAAGTTAAGCATATGTCTTCTGCATTTCTTTACTTACGCAAAAATTATATCTTGTATAAATTCATTGTTCTCAAATTCCTGCGAACTAGTAAGAAGTTTTACTATCGTTACTCTCTTTTTAAGAAGAGTGTGAGAAGATTTATCGTTCTCCGTTTTCATAATTATTTGATGCTATATAATTCAACAAACTCTGGAATAAAAATGAGTATGTGATTTCTGAATTACTTTACTTGCATAATTCATATCCTGCGTGTATTCATTGTTATCAAATTCCTGCGAACTAGTAAGAAGTTTTACTATCGTTACTCTCGTTTTAAGAAGAGTGTGAGAAGTTTTATCGTTCTCCGTTTTCATAACTATTTGATGCTATATAATTCAACAAACTCTGGAATAAAAATGAGTATGTGATTTCTGCATTACTTTACTTGCATAATTCATATCCTGCGTGTATTCATTGTTATCAAATTCCTGCGAACTAGTAAGAAGTTTTACTATCGTTACTCTCTTTTTAAGAAGAGTGTGAGAAGATTTATCGTTCTCCGTTTTCATAACTATTTGATGCTATATAATTCAATAAATTCTGGAATAAAAATGAGTATGTGATTTCTGCATTACTTTACCATTACTTTACTTGCATAATTCATATCCTGCGTGTATTCATTGTTATCAAATTCCTGCGAACTAGTAAGAAGTTTTACTATCGTTGTTGTCTTTTTAAGAAGAGTGTGAGAAGATATATCGTTCTCCGTTTTCATAACTATTTGATGCTATATAATTCAACAAACTCTGGAATAAAAATGAGTATATATGCTCTGAATGTCTTTACTTACGCGAAAAATATACCCTGCGTGTATTCATTGTTATCAAACTCCTGCGAACTATTAATAAGTTTTACTATCGTTGTTGTCTTTTTAAGAAGAGTGGGGCAAAAATTATCGTTCCCCTTTTTTAATAACTATTTGATGCTGTATAATTCAACAAACTCCGGAAAAGTTAAGTATATGTCTTCTGAATTTCTTTACTTACTCAAAAATTATATCTTGCATGAATTCATTGTTCTCAAATTCCTGCGAACTAGTAAGAAGTTTTACTATCGTTACTCTCTTTTTAAGAAGAGTGTGAGAAGATTTATCGTTCTCCGTTTTCATAACTATTTGATGCTATATAATTCAACAAACTCTGGAATAAAAATGAGTATATATGTTCTGCATTTCTTTACTTACGCGAAAGATATATATCCTGCGTGTATTCATTGTTATCAAACTCCAGCGAACTATTAATAAGTTTTACTATCGTTGTTGTCTTTTTAAGAAGAGTGGAGCAAAATTTAACGTTCCCCTTTTTTTATAATGTTTTGATGCTGTATAATTCAACAAACTCAGGAAAAGTTAAGCATATGTCTTCTGCATTTCTTTACTTACGCAAAAACTATATCTTGCTTGTATTCATTGTTCTCAAATTCCTGAGAACTAGTAAGAAGTTTTACTATCGTTGTTGTCTTTTTAAGAAGAATGTGAGAAGATATATCGTTCTCCGTTTTCATAACTATTTGATGCTATATAATTCAACAAACTCTGGAATAAAAATGAGTATATATGTTGTGCACTTCTTTACTTACGCGAAAAAAATATACTGCGTGTATTCATTGTTATCAAACTCCTGCGAACTATTAAGACGTTTTACTATCGTTGTTGTCTTTTTAAGAAGAGTGTGAGAAGATTTATCGTTCTCCGTTTTCATAACTATTTGATGCTATATAATTCAATAAATTCTGGAGTAAAAATGAGTATGTGATTTCTGCATTGCTTTACCATTACTTTACTTGCATAATTCATATCCTTCGTGTATTCATTGTTATCAAATTCCTGCGAACTAGTAAGAAGTTTTACTATCGTTACTCTCTTTTTAAGAAGAGTGTGAGAAGATTTATCGTTCTCCGTTTTCATAACAATTTGATGCTATATAATTCAATAAATTCTGGAATAAAAATGAGTATGTGATTTCTGCATTACTTTACCATTACTTTACTTGCATAATTCATATCCTGCGTGTATTCATTGTTATCAAATTCCTGCGAACTAGTAAGAAGTTTTACTATCGTTGTTGTCTTTTTAAGAAGAGTGTGAGAAGATATATCGTTCTCCGTTTTCATAACTATTTGATGCTATATAATTCAACAAACTCTGGAATAAAAATGAGTATATATGCTCTGAATGTCTTTACTTACGCGAAAAATATACCCTGCGTGTATTCATTGTTATCAAACTCCTGCGAACTATTAATAAGTTTTACTATCGTTGTTGTCTTTTTAAGAAGAGTGGGGCAATATTTATCGTTCCCCTTTTTTATAACTATTTAATGCTTTATAATTCAACACATTGGAATATAAATGAGTATCTAATTTTTTGTATTTCTTTACTTACGCAAGAATCCTATCTTATCTGTATTCATCGTTATCAAATTTCCGCAAACTAATAAGAAGGTGATTGCCTTTTTAAAAAGAGTGTAACAAGATTTATTATTTCTATCTTCTGTAGCCATTTGCTGCTGTTCATTTCAACAAACTCTTGAAAAATACTAGATATAGGATTATTTCTTTTTTGTTGACAGGATCTCTGGAGTAAATTCATGATTGTAAATTTGTGCCTCTTCCATCTCCTAACAAAACACTTACATAAATTTAATATAAATTTAATTTAAAATTTTCTCTTAAAAGAACACATTACTTATCTAGAAATCGAAATAAATATAAATGGCATTTATTAGTGCTATTCCAATGATCCACATTACCATACTTTCATCCCATGAGTCTAAAAGTACACAGATATAAAACTGTGGTAAATAGTAAATCAAAAAAGGATGATTTTTTAGCTTGAGAAATTGTAAGATTGCAGATTAAACAAATGCTAAATAAATAAATGATGATACCCTAGAACCACAAGCCACTATAGGACATTTATTAAGAATAAAAAAATGTATTAAAATCGAAATTAGTATATTTCAGAATTACCAATCTGTAATAACTGTATGAAGAAGTCATCAGTAACACTTGATAATTTTGGACCACTATGATAATCAATAGACTTTTCAAATACAAGTTCTCAAAAATTGTTTTCTTAACATTTTTTTTTTGAAATACTAAAAAAAATTAAATAACATTGTAATATTTTATCCAAATATATAATAATATATATATATATATATATATATATATATATATATATATATATATACATATATTATACATATATATATACATATACATATATATATATACATATAATCATATATACATATATATATATATATATATATATACATATACATATATATATATATATATATATATAATATATATATATATATATATATATATATATAATATATATATACATACATATATATATATATATATATATATATATATATAATATAATATATATATATATATATATATATATATAAATATATATATATATATATATATATATATATATAATATATATATATATATATATATATATATATATATATATATATATATATATATATATATTATATATATATATATATATATATAATATATATATATATATATATATATATATATATATATATATATATATATATATATATATATATATATATATATATATATATATATATATATATATATACATATATATCATATATATACATATATATACATATATACATATATATATACATATATATATATATAAACAATATATATATAGATAGATAGATAGATATAGTGTATATATATATATATATATACATATATACATACACATATATACATACATACATACATATATATATATATATACATATATATACATATAATATATATGTGTATATATATATATATATATATATATATATATATATATATATATATATATATATATATATATATATACATATATATATATATAATATATATATACATATATAATATATATATACATATATATATAATATATATATATATATATATATATATATATATATATATAGATATATATATATATATATTTATATAGACACACAATATATATACGTATTAATATATATATATATATATATGTGTGTGTGTGTGTGTGTGTGCGTGTGTATGAATTATAATTCATGAATCATATATTTCCATGACATTAACTGATATGTCTTTGCTAGGAATAACGATTAAGGAAATATATGACGAAATTTTAAAAACTGTAACACAACTAATTATTTATACTTCACATAGATGGCAGCACTAAACATTTGTTTGAAATTCATGCATTCTAGCTTATAAACGTGTATTCTTGTATTATAACTTAAATATTTGCATTCTTACTTACATACTTGTATTGTAAAAGTTCTAAAATTAGATAATTATATTCCATTTCTAATCATATGTTTATTTTTATTAATCTTTAAAGCATTGTTTAAAAATAAGGTATATACATCATCAATTTAGAAAAACCCCAATTTAGATTTAAAAAAACTTTAATTTGGAGGAAAAATTTAAACTATACATATAAAAATAGAAGCATTTTCTTGTATTCTAAATGAACTAAGAGCTATCTTTAATAATAATGTAGTTATCGATTAAGCAATTTTATTTTTTAGTCATAAAATTAGAGTCTATTTCATCGTTGTCTTGTTCAATTTATTGTCCAGAGTTTGTGCCACATGCTTTATAATAAAGTTAATGAATCTGTCCTGAAGATAATAGCCGATGATTCATTTTATCTAATTCTTTCACGATCATAAATGAATCTTTCTGCTTGTCGGATGTGTGCTTATAAAACCAAAGGAATTTCACAGAAAATTAACAAAAGAAGTAGAAGTAAGTAGAAGTCTGATTAGTTCCATAAAATTAGGCCAAATGCGTAATCTATCTGAATGCAAAACGCATTGTTTCGGTTTGAAGA
Organism: Pardosa pseudoannulata; assembly: GCA_032207245.1. Classification (NCBI taxonomy): domain Eukaryota; kingdom Metazoa; phylum Arthropoda; class Arachnida; order Araneae; family Lycosidae; genus Pardosa; species Pardosa pseudoannulata. The sequence goes on from CM063506.1 coordinate 94,545,722, forward strand.
TTAATAAGTGCAATATATGAAAGTAAAGTAGTAGCAAAGGGAATACAATTGTTAGATTGTTATTTACTTCTTAGATGGCGCCACTAAATGTAGTTATTTATTGATTTTTATTTTTAGATGTATTATATAACTAAAGTGACCATAAATCCTCGAAATTCGGGGATAATCCCCAGATTTAGATTTTTTTTTTTTATTTTGTCTACAAACTGCTAGATTGTTGTTTACTTCCTATATGGGACCACAAAAAGTAGCTTTTTTATTGATTTGTAATTTTAAATGTATTATATAACTAAGGTGATCATATGTCCTGGAAATTCGGAAATAGTCCCTAAATTTAGATTTTTAAAAAATTTTTGTCTACAACAGTTAGATTGTTGTTTACTTTTTAGACATCGCCACCAAATGTAGGTTTTTTAACTGATTTTTATTTTTAGGTATATTATATAAGTAAGGTGACCATACGTCTTCGAAATATTGGGATAGTCCCTACATTTATATATTTTTTTTAATTTTCTCTACACGTGTTAGATTGTTATTTCCTTCTTAGATGGCACCATTATATGTAGTTTTTTTTTATTGATTTTCATTTGTGGATGTATTATATAACTAAGGTGACAATATGTCCTCGAAATTCGGGGATAGTCCATAAATTTAGATTTTTTAAAAATTTAGTCTACAGTAGTTAGACTGTTGTTTACTTCTTAGATGGCGCAACCAAATGTAGTTTTTTTAACTGATTTTATTTTTAGGTATAATATATAACTAAGATGACCATACGTTTTCGAAATATTGGGATAGTAGCTACATTTATAGTGGTCTCATTAGCCCTCGTGTTGCAGAAAGCAGATTGTAGCACTCCAAACCAAACCAAACGCTACATCTATATATTTTTTGTACTTTTCTCTACAGCTGTTAGATTGTTAATTCCTTCTTAGATGGCACCATTAAATGTAGTTTTTTTTATTGATTTTCCTTTGTGGATAAATTGTATAACTAAGGAGACGATACGTCCTGAAAATTCGGGGATAGTCCCTAAATTTAGATTTTTTTTTAAAATTTTCTCTACAGCTGTTACATTATTATTTACCTCTTACATGGCCCCACCAAATGTAGTTTTTTATTGATTTTTATTTTTAGATGTATTATATAACTAAGGTGACCACATATCCTCAAAATAAGTCACCATACATCCTCGAAAATCAGAAATAATGCCCAGATTTAAATTTTATATTAAATTTTATATACAAAATGTTAGATTGTTGTTTACTTCTTAGATGGCGCCACCAAATGTAGTTTTTTATTGATTTTTATTTTTAGATGTATTATATAACTAAGGTGACCATACGTCTTCGAAATTCGAAATATTGGGATAGTCCCTATATTTATATATTTTTTTTAATTTTCTCTACAGTTATTAGATTGTTATTACAGTTTTCTGAAGGCTTCTCTGAAAGCTATTGTCTTGAACTTTTTGGACCAATACCTCTAATTCATAATTGTTGATTTGCTTTTACTCATAGTAATATAGATATGATAAATGACATTCAAATGTAATATTAGGTGGTCAAAGTTAATATTTAGTGACGTAGCACTGTTGTGCATCAACAAAGAAATATAGATGCAAAAGTAATTCTATTGAGTAAGAAATATAACTATTTTTTTCTAAAACATCTGTCTTTACATTGTTTATCTTTATTTATATCGGGTGACTACAACATTTAAGTTAAAGTATAATGAAGCAAATATGGGGAACAGTTTGCTGAAGACTTTTCAAAAAGCTATGCTCTTGAACTTTTTGGACCAATACCTCTAATTCATAATTGTTGATTTGCTTTTACTCATAGTAATACAGATGTTATAAATGACATTCAAATGTAGTATTAGGTGGTCAAAGTTAATATTTAGTGATGTAGCACTGTTGTGAATCAACAAGTAAATATGGTTATTTGGTTGATTGAAGTTTAATAGTGCTAAATCCTCTAGGAACAAACGGCGCTAAACAGGATGTAGAAAAAAAATTTTTTGACAAAATATAATATGAAAGGTTCTAAAACGGATTAAAGAAACAATAAAAGTATAACATTAAAAAAACGATTAAAAATTGAGTTTTATACTAAAAAAACAAGAATTGAAAATTGAGTGAAGAATTAAAAATTTAAGTTATAAAAAGTATAAAAAATGAAGAAATAAGTGAAAAAAATTGAAAATTGAATGATTAAAAATTAAATATTAGAAAATTGAATAACAATCAAAAATCATATTTCGGTAAAAAAGCCAGTTCGACGAAGAAAGGGGAACAAGTTTGGATGTTTAGTTTCCCCAATGATTAAATGAAGATTAGGAGATGGATTACCAAAAAATTTTATATACATTGATTTAGAACAAACACAAGACTTTAAAATATGTGCGACTGTGTAAGGAGTCTTGGAATACGCACACTGTGGAGGAGCTTCACCCAGCAAGAGATGGGCATGGGTGAGTCTGCAATGACCCACTCGTAGACGAGTGAGTATTACGTCATGTCTTCTAGACGGGTCAAGGAAATATATATGCAAAAATAATTCTATTGAGTAAGATATATAACTATTTTTTTCTAAAACACCTGTCTTTACATTGTTTATCTTTATTTATATCGAATGACTACAACATTTAAGTTAAAGTAGAATGAAGCAAATATTCGGAACAGCTTTCTGAAGGCTTTTTAATTAAGCGGTTGAACGTACAATTGCCAAACGATTATGTCTTCAAAGTGATTGTCACGTACACTTTTCGACCTCCAAAAACGTTCCGAAAATGGATGTAATGTACATTTCTGCAA
>CM063506.1:94548639-94551139 GCA_032207245.1 Pardosa pseudoannulata
CTCTGTGTAAAATCGCATTCTATTTTATTCATATAAATAATAACATTACTCTGGGTATTCTTGCAACCAGTTCTTATATCAACTCGTGTAGTGTATCAGGTGTGATTGGAATGTTTAACAGAAATAATCGAAATTTATCTTTATAAATGTTATTTGCAGTCATGTGTGATATTATTTATTAATTTTTTATTCAGCTACTAGCTTAAATCTCTCCTGATACTTTAAAAACAATACAATATAATTTTTCTATGAATTCCAAAAGGACATTTCAGTATCTTTATTTAATAAAATAAAAGTGATTGTTTTAATCTACAATTTTGTGTTTTTAAAACTATTTTCATTTTGATTAAATTGAGCATAAACATATAATGTACAAGTCTCCTGAAAATGTTTCGAGCATAAATAATGTTCAATAGTTTATTATTGTTTGCCACGACTTTGCACTTAAATATGTTGTTCTTACAAACATAACAACAGTAATACGTAATTGTAACTTCTGTTACCAGAACAACCATCAACACAACAAGAACAGATTGTTATCAATGGACATAAAACTTTATTCCATTACGGCCTGGATACAGGTTGTTAATAATTTAAAATATAACTACTCTCTGTGATTTATTTATTAACACTTTTTTCACTTCTTGCAGGAATCCTCTTCACATCTTTCGCTAATATAAAATTTTATGGTACTTAGTTTAAAGGCCACCAGACTAGATGGATAGGGTATTCGGTATTGTTAAATTTTCTCGTGTGCAGTAATGATTTGTAATGCACATGTTGATTATTGCACTAAATTACATGGGGTTAAGTATGTAATGCAGAGCTGTAGTTTAAGTTTTATTTGATTACGCTTTTAAATGCTTATGTATATATGTGTTATTATATATGTGTATATATATATATATATATATATATATATATATATATATATATATATATGTGTGTGTGTGTGTGTGTGTGTGTGTGTCAGGCCTATGATTGAGGGATGAAGAGTCATAGAAATATTTCTTCTTAAAATAATATTTATTCACATTTTGATAAAACATAGCGTCGATCAGTTGGCGGGAATAGGCTAACAAAAGAGCCATAATCAGCTAGGGTTCATACAGCAACCCTTTCTCAAGATGCTTTCTCTCAATCCATACTCTTGAAGTGCTCTTATAATGATTTATTAAAGATTCATGTGCCTGCTTTAAAACAGTGCGCTGTTTTTTTTTTTTTTTTTTTTTTTTTTTTTCTTTTTTTTTTTTTTTTTTTTTTTTTTTTTACTGTCAAAGCCCCAAATTGTCAATTTTACGTTTTCACACCCGAGACAAACACACACACACACACACACACACACACACACATATATATATATATATATATATATATATATATATATATATATATATATATATATATATATTTCCACATATTAATTTTACTAGAAATATGTATTAAATAATAAAAGAAAACAAGCCTAAAAAATCTATAAAAATCTGCATATGCTAACATGAAAGATAGCATTCTAAAAAACACATAAAACGTTTATCAATTTTTCAAAAAAAGTTCCGCAATCAAAAAGGGTATTATTTGGGGAGGGGACGATAACTGCATCGATAACCTTCTCTACTTTAATCTCTAAATGTCGTAACATTATTCAATTTAAGATAGCGATCTTATCATTAATATTGATATTGATAGATTTTAAGAGTCAAATGTTCAGAAAAACAAAAATCTTGTTAGGGTGTACCGATTGAAGGAGAAAATTGCCTAGACTTTTCTGGGGAAGTAAGTTCAGTATTTCATATTTATTTTTAGTCTAAATTAAGATTTAAATACAATTGTAAACACACACATATATATGTGTGTGCGGAGGTTAATATTTGTAGTCCTCCTCTGCCTCACAGTCTCTCTCTCTCTATATATATATATTTACGTAAATATATAGTTACAAATTAGGACTAATATAAGTAGGTGGATATGCAATACAAAAACATAAAACGTTAATCAGTTATTTGAATATAAACAATTTTCTTGTTCTTCAGCTTTATTGCAAATGTATTAAGAGGATGTATTTCCTAATTAAAAACATACGAAGTATACCTTAAATATTTTACTAATATTAGTAAATTATATCTAACTTTTAAAAAATCATGATGAGGAAATAATAACACTTGCCTGTATTGTTTTCCTTTATTATGAATGAAAGATGTTAATTTCCGAAATGAAATCTTGATTTGTTAAATTAAAAACGAAAAATTAAGAACAATTAACAGGAGGTATTTCATAATTATTAAAATATGAAATATGCCTTGAATATTTTAATAATTTTTATTAATTATATCTATTTTTTTTAAATTACGGAGGAGGAAATAAGTACAGTTTCCTCTATTGTTTTCCTTTAAGACGAATGAAGCATCTTAATTGCTGAAATGATGTATTGATTTGCTAAATTAAAAACAACAAAAAGTTAAGAAAAATTAACAGGAGGTATTTCATAATTAATAACATA
>CM063506.1:94556139-94571139 GCA_032207245.1 Pardosa pseudoannulata
TAAAAAAACACTTAATAGACTATGTGAACTAACAAACACAAACACGATTCTCTGATTAAATATGTAATATATATTTTTTTTCTTCTGTTTTACAATTTATTTATTTTATCGACACAAAGCTAAATTTGTCGATATATTGAAAGAACTTGATGGTTTCGCTGCATACTTGCGACATTATTTGCATATATAGTAGATAGCGTAAATTTCATTTCAATCACATTCGTCGTTATCCAATTCCGTTATATCGCCTATATCATAATAGCATAAGTTATCTGTCGTCGAATTTAAGAAAGGGTTGGACCTGGAATGGACAGAGGCATCCATATTGGATTCTTGATGAGTTTGTGTTAGAAAAATCCAAAGCGAATTCTAAAACATTCAAAACCCCCGTCCCCCTTTTTTTGATCGTTTAATGCCATTATTTAAAGCCCAATTTTCTACGGTTACGTTCAGGCGATTGAATTTATAAGTTTATCCCATAATGAATAGATTTCTCATTTTAAATTATTTAAATATTGTCTGTATTATTTTCATACCTTTTATCCCTGAACTTAGATATTACGTAAATAATTTTCTTTTATATTCGGCTTAAATAATATATTAGGTATATATGTAATAGTTTTAAATTTAATCATCGATTATACTTTTTCAATGAATGTTATCACCGTTATTAAGAATAAATTCTTTTCATAAAAGTCTAAGAGCCTATTTCGAGACTAATAAATATGTAGCATTTAAGTTATAAATCTTTGAAAATTAACAAATTTGTTCGTTTATGTTTTTTTTATACATAATCACATGGTTTGCAATCTATTAGCTAAATTTTGGACATCATTCATATATGCCTCCAAATAATCACCGTCAATATTAAAACCTCTGCTGTTTATCCTATCATGTAATTTGACAAGATAAATTAAATTTGCCAACTTCATGTGGTCAGTAAAGATGAACAAATTATTGAGCGTGCACCAGATAATTCTCAGTCAAAAAAGAAACCTTTTTGTATCTGCCTCATAGGCTAATTTACCATTCTGTGAAATAAAAATTTTAATGTTTCCGTCATATGACGGACTATATGTTAGCACAGTAGAACCTTGTTATAACGACCCCCTGTGGGACCAACATCATATGGTCATTGCAACGAATTGAAAAAAATATTTAAAAAATGAGCAAAGAAATGATGCAACAGTACATACCTAGAGAACGCTTCTATTTATTTGTATTTCCATTACTGAATTTTTGAAAAAAAAATCTTAAATTGACGCCTGTTTCAAGTTCATTTGGGAATTTTTCATTATCACTGGTTCCATATCCGTTAGAATTTGAAGGAAAACTTCAGAATAAAATCGTCCTTCAAAATATGGACGCAAGGCATTGATTGCATTGAAGGTTTCTTTTTTATTCGCTTTTTCAAAAGCTTGGACGATTTCATCTTCGTCGTCGGAATCGCAGATTTCTTCATTTCCGCTGATAGAGGCAATAAAATCGTCCTCATTCAAATTTTCTCCGCAGCACTGTAAAGTTTCGTCTTCCGCAACAAACTCGTCAAAAGATAATTGAAGATTTAGTTCTCCCCTTTTTGTCAAGCCCCCTCTCCTCCTTTAAGCAAACACAAAGAGAGGAGTACAGGTTTCACCACAGTACAATAATTTTGAAATAGCCCACTTGCTCTTGAGTTCTACCGACTAAAATTGGCTGTCGTTCTAATGAAAAATAATTCTTTTTGGGTCGTTGTAATGATTCAAAACTAACATTATTTCCTATGGTAAAATAATTGGAACTTTTTAAGATGGTCGTTGGAGGTTAGGTTAGGTTTTTTGGAGCGCTACGGTCTACTTTTTGCAACACGAGGGCTAATGAAGATGGTCGTTGGAAGGAGTCGAAGGAGTCGTTGTATCGTGGGGTGGTTAAAAAGAAGTTTTAATGTCATTACATAATATTCTGAATGCAAGTAATAATATAAATGACATAGTCCTTAATATATATTTCTAAAATTCTTCTGTTTGTTTAACCAACAGGAAAATGTCAACAGCTAGGAAACGAATTGCCGTGGTAGGTGGCGGGTTAGCTGGTATGGCTTCCGTCTATAACCTGTCGGTTGATGGGCTAGAACCAGTCTGCTTCGAAGCGAGGGACGCACCGGGTGGTACCTGGTACTACAGCGAAGAGTCCACGGTTGGTTACGCCGGCACCATGCCCACCACGGTACTCAACAATTCGAAAGAGGTATCGGCTATCAGCATATTTCCACCCAAGAAAGAAAATAACATCTATATGCGGCAGTCAGAAGCGTACCAATACTACATGGAGTTCTGCGAACACTTCAAACTTGCTCGGTACGTGAGATTCAACACGGAGGTGATCAACGTTAGAAGAGCGGAAGACTATCAGGAGACGGGACGGTTTCTCGTAACGGTCAAGGATAAAATTTCTGGTGAAGTGTCCACCGATGTATATGACGGTGTCAGCGTTTGTACCGGTCATTTTAGTGTACCGTCCATACCAGATTATCCGGGACTGGAAAAATTCAAAGGAAGTGTTATCCACTCGCATGGATTGAAAGGAGTTGAAAAGTTCAAAGGACAGAATGTGCTGGTGATCGGGAATGGATGTTCCGGTTTGGATGCCGTAGATGCCATAAGCGAGGTAGCAAAACAGGTAAGGAGTAACGAGTAATAACCAGTGAATAATCATGACTCTTGAACTACTGTAAGCCAATTAATAATTGTAAATATTCATCAGTAATCAATAATCAATTCACCTTCTTCTAATCCTCTCTCTTTATCCTTTCTTATCTTCTTCTTATAATTTTGATTTGCTATGCAGCATCTATAGAAACCGAGTCCAGTGGAATGGATAGTTAATGGATTTCAAAATTGAATAATCATAAATTTTGAACTTTGGTTTTTAAGAATTATTGTAAGGCAATTAATAATTGTAAATGTTCAATAGTAATTAATATTCAAATCAGGTAATTATTTACCTTTTTCTTATCCGTTTGATTTGCTATGCAGGATCTGTAGAAATTGAGTCCAGTGGAATGGATAGTTAATGAATTTAAAATTGAATAATCATAAATTTTGAACTTCGGTTTTTAAGAATTATTGTAAGTCAATTAATAGTACAAAATCCACTCGCATGGTTTGAAAGGAGTTGAAAAGTTCAAAGGACAGAATGTTCTGGTGATCGGGAATGGATTTTCCGGTTTGGATGTAGTAGATGCCATAAGCGATTTGGCTAAACAGGTAAGGAGTAACGCGCAAAGTCCATTGGATTGAGTAGTTAATAAATTTCGAATTTGAATAATCATCAACTTTGAACTTTTGTTTTTAAGAATTATTGTAAGGCAATTAATAATTGTGACTATTCAACAGTAATTAATAATGAAATCCGGTAATTGTTTATCTTTTTCTTATAATTTTCATTTGCTATGCAGGATCTCTAGAAACCGAAATGATGAATCAAAACAGAAGTCTATTGTCGAACACAACTTTCTTTAAATATGAAATATTTCACGATGAATTGAGACTACACAAAAGGAATTAAGAATTATGTTAGGTTTTAAACACATGTTTACCGGATGAATACTAATAAAATACAGATGAAATGAATAGAATTAAACGCACATTCAAAAACACACTCCGAAATCAAATCGACCAGTATCTCTCCCATATATTTTGGTTTTTCACAATCGCTGAAAAAGCGCCCTCTAGAATTCAGTGGCAAAATAATAACGTTTAGAAAGCTTGATATAGGCCTCCCAAAATACTTCCAAAATTTGGGGTATATGGAGGAATGAATTGCCAACATATATTTAATTGGGACGAATAATCTTGGATTAAGGAGTCATGACGAATTCTAAATAAGGACTTCATCGAGGATTATGAATAATTCGAAAAATTAAATATCACAATTAAAAAATCATATGCTCTAACTAAACTGATACTCCCTGTGATATCAACTTAAATTACAAAAATTATTTTTCAAATTAAAAACAAATCATCGAGTAATTTTATTTCTGTATGAAAATGTTAAAATAAGAGATACTTACCGCAAGATAACAGGAAATGTTTTTTCAAGATATGATTCCTTTACAATAAGAAAATCATAATACGTTTATTGCATCATATTGTTAAATTATAAATACGTATCACTATTTATTTTAGAAATTAATATTAAAAAAATGTTTTGAAATTTAATTTTTAATTAAAATTTTCAGTATGACGGCAGCAATTAAATTGATTGGTAAAAGAGCATTAGTTTAAAGTGATAATATGTACATTTAGAAATATTGAAATTATATATTGAAAAATATAAGATATTACACATATTTACAAGTGAAATATGAAATGTAAAAAAATTACATTATTTAATTTATATGAACTATATTAAACATGTAATATATTACAAAGCACACAGTAATAGAAAATGTGAAAAATAATTTCTCATATAATTAAATTTTAAAATTATACATGAATATATTTTACTAATGATATTAAAACAGCAATTTACATATTAAATTTAAAAATGTAAATATTAGGATGATTAATTATTTAATAAATAAAAATTTGAAATTTTATTATATTAGCTTTAATACATGAAAAATTACAACTTCAAAGCAAAAATAAAAAATAATAGTAAATATTTAAATTATAATTTAAATTGTAAAATCATGAATATATTAATCTAAGATAAAAACAGCAATTCCGTCTCAGTTTTATGGTAAATTTAAAAATGTTAATAATATTATAATAGTTATTTTAAAACAAAAATTTGAAATATTATTTTTTAAATATAAGTGTTTAATAAAAATTACAACTTCAAGCAAAAATAAAATAATTATTTAATTTATTTAATGTAAATTATAAATTGTTATCAGCTTGTAAAATATCATGTGCAAAAATCACATAATATAAACTAAACTAAAGGTGTATGGAGATAAAGAAATTATTGAGCTTTTACCATATAATTCTCACCCAAAATATAAACCATCTTTTATTTGCCTCATAGGGTATTTTACAATTCTGGAAAATTAAAAATCTTACTGACCTCGTCATATGACATGATATATGCTAGTTAATATGTACTTTCTGTACAAAAAGTAATCTGGATTTCTAAATTAAAAATGTACAAAAAGTTATGGAGATTATGAAAATTCTGGATATTATATATATATATATATATAATATTATATATATATATATATATAATATATCTTATATATATATATATATATATATATATTTATGTATATAAATATATATATGTATATATGTATGTATATATATGTATATTATATATATTTATATAATATAATATATTATATATATATATATGTATATATATATATATTTATATGTATATATATATATATATATACATATATAACATTTATATATATATAATATATATATATATATATATTATATATATATATATATATATTTATATATAAATATATTTATATATATATATATATATATATATATATATTATATATATTATATATATATATATTATATATATATATATATATATATATATATATAATATATATATATATATATATATATATATTATATATATATATATATATATATATATATATATATATATACATATACATATACACGATTAAAATAAATCTTGTACAAGGAAAAGTTTAAAATCTTAAAGTATTGTATATATGTCCGCATTTACATTTATTTATTTTGTAAGAATTTTTGTTTTATTCGTGATTTATTGCACACACACATGTGTATATATATGTATATAGTAAATCTTAGTAAGTTTCATATTAACTTACTAACTTACTTATTTTAAAAGATTATTAAATATTGGATACTAACACATTATAAGTTTACTTTTGGGATTATTCTTTTTCTTTTGTTTTCCCTAATATATTTTGTGTGCGTTAATTATAAGATACTCACAGAAAAGCTAAACAAGAGTGAAAAAATATAATTATTTTTGTACACCTAGATGTTCACCTAGCCTTTGGTATTCACAACAAAGATTTTATAAGAATCAGTGTCCAAAATACACATACATATTTACGTCTTAAAATTTCACTCTATTTCAAAAATAGAAGAAGAAAGTAAACTAGAATGAACTTTCAGAATGGGAAGTGATGCATTAGCTCAAATAATCTAATTTAAAACTACGGTATGAATTATAATATTTATTTATTAATATATTTTGTGTATCATTACATAAGTGCTGAATTCTTGACAAATTTTGTAATTTAATCTTTTCCAACTTCTTTTCCTGGATAGGTGTACTTGAGTAGCCGCTCTGGGATGTTTGTAATCCCCAGACGGGGACCAGGTGGTTATCCAATCGATTATATACTCATTGGAAGATATTTGAACTTTCTTTTTCTACATCTACCCAGAAAAGTTATTATAAACTTAAATGTAAACACCAAACATTTAGAATCATACAAAAACAATAAAGGAAATAGAAGAAAAACTTTAAAATTCATTGTAACTTTTCGATAAAATAAACACTGTATAAGATTTGAAAGAAAAAAGTGTCTTAAAATCTATCTTAAAATTGTTTTTAAATACACGTTTTTTCAATATACATTATTATTGTTTATTTTAACTTATTTCATAAAAATATATTTGAATTGAGTGGAATCCAAGATTTGTCTCTGTAGGAAATGGTAAAGTGTTTCATACTTCAAATATCTTTCATTTCAATCACATATATTTTTATGGAATGTTAAATTACATAATATAACACATTTTGTATTAGACATAATGATAAAATAAGACATAAAAGCCGTAATAAATGTAAAAACATTAAATTAAGACCTCACTTTACCATGATGTCATTATATTATATTTTATCACTATGTATATAACACAAATAAAATAAACCTTTTACAGAACAAATTTAAAATCTTAAAGTATTTTATATTTGTTCGAATTTACATTTATTTACTTTTTGCAAGAGTTTTTACGTTTCATTCGTGATTTATTACACAAGCACATACACACACATACATACATACATACATACATACATACATATATATATATATATATATATATATATATATATATATATATATATATATATATATATATCTTTTTATTTTGCTTTTTCTAATGTATTTTCAGTGCATTAGTTATAAGACACTCACAGAAAAACAAAATATTATATAATATAATGATATGATTATATAATATAATGATGAGTGATAAAATATAATGATTATTGTAATCTGTACACCTAGCCATTGTTATTCATAACAGAAAAATTTCATAAGAATCAATATCCAAAATACACATATATATTTACGTTTTTAAAACTTCAGTGTATTTCAAAAATAGTAGAAGAAAGGAAAGTATGATTAATTTTGAGGATGTGCAAAGATGCATTTGCAGTAATGATCTATTTTAAAACTACGGTGTGAATTATATTTATTTATTAATATATTTTCTGTTAATATTTGATGTATCTTTACTTTAATGATGAAATGTTAAGATCTTTTATAATAAAACTTTTCCAACTTCTTTTCCTGGACAGGTGTACTTGAGTAGCCGCTCTGGGATGTTTGTAATCCCCAGACTGGGACCAGGTGGTTATCCAATCGATTATGTACTCCTTAGAAGATATTGGAACCTACTTTTTCTGTATCTACCCAGAAAAGTTATTAGTTGGTACCTAGAGACATTCTACGTGGATACGAAGTTCGACCACAGACTCCATAGCGTGGAACCCAATCATCACATGTTGGCGAAGGATCCAATTCTGAACGACATGTTGTTTTCTAAACTTCTTTCAGGCACTGTAATCCTTCATGGGGCAGTGAAGTATTTTACAGAAACCGGAGTTGTTTTCGAAGGGGAAGACGAAAGCATTACCGAAATTGATGCCGTCGTAATGGCTACCGGTTATACACTTAAGATGCCATTCCTCGAGGAAGGCTTGTTAGATATTGAAGACGGTATAGTGAAATTGTATAAGTGTATGTATCCTGTCCAATTACCTCATTCAAGTTTAGTCTTCGTTGGGTTAATTAATCCTTTTGGTCCCGGCATACCCGTGGGTGAATTGCAGGTCAGGTTTACAGCGCACATATTTTCAGGAAGGGGGAAGCTTCCGTCAAAAGAAGAAATGATGAAAGATGTCCTTAAAAGGCATAATGAAAATGTAAGTTGGTACACGCCGTCGGAATTCAGGTCCATAAGGATTGATGTCATGCCTTACCAGGACGAAATTGCTTCCCTAATGGGTGTGAAACCAAAATTAGTTAAATATATGTTTACGGATTTTCAATTGTTTTTGAAATTGCTGTTTGGGCCATTCCTTCCTTATCAGTACCGGCTTGAAGGACCGCACAGTTGGGATGGAGCAAGAGAAGCCATAATGACTAGCAGTGAAAGGCTTTTCTGGCCACTCAATAAAGGCAAGAACAGGAGAAAGGGTTTTGTTGATATAATATTAGATTTTATTGGTAATTTAGTACCAAGGAATATATTTCTTCCATGAGGACTGTTCCTTAATTGTTGATTCCATTGTTGTGTTTATTTATCCATGAGTATAAATAAGATATAAAACAAAAAATAAATTATCGTTTTTGCGAGACGCCTCTATTTGAAATAAAAAGTAAAATACAGCAGGACATTTAATTCTTGTTTTCACAGATATTGTAATCTAAAATCTAATTTACAGTTGTTTTAATTTAATCGTTGTTTAACCATTGTTTTTAATAAATCAGTTGTTTAAATAAAATCAATTTGTTCATTTGCAAATTAATATATTTTTTTCTTGTGTGAAACAAAATTTACTGTGATATAAGTATATTTCAGCTGCTTACAATATTCTTATTTTACAATTAGAATATATGACTGTATATTAGTATGACTATAAATCAATAAAATATTGAATGCTACAAAATGTATTCAATTATATGTATTTTTAACAGATAAATATAGATAAATTATGAGGAAAAATTAAAAATTTCTCTGGTTAATGTATAGTAGTTTCGCTTCTACATTTTTGCTTCTACTTTTCATTTAAATTTTAATCCCCACGAATTTTTAACCCTCCGAGTGGAACACACCGAGGAAAAAAAAGTCTCCAAAAAATACGCTAAAGATTTATTGTCTCAGTGGCCAAAGCGTTCTATGATTTTTTACTCCACCTCTTCTCCACTGGAATGGAATACGGGAAACCCACCCTCGTTATTGTCCCTTTACTTCCGGTTATAAATAGATATATAAATAGATATTATAGATTGTTGATTTTTAATACACATAAAGCTCGTCAAGTCTCGATCATCCCAAAAGAAAAAAGTTCTAAAAGTACAAATAAAAATATTCTTTAAGTGAATTATTTATATTTTTTACGAAAGTCATCCAAGATATTTAAATGGTGCAATTAGAGATACATCTGTTTCCGCAAATGAATTACTTTTAAATAGAGAATTACAATTCCATGAAAAGCTATTAGCGTCTTTGTGCCTCAGGGAGTAGGGGTGCAACCCTCAATAAATGTCAGTGAAAAAGGAGTGCAGTTCTTAAACAATCAACCTGACCCTCCTATCTCAAAACTCCAAAGACATTGGCAGGAATGTACATTACATCCTTTTTGGAACGTTTTGGAGGTCGAAAATTGTACGTGACAACCGGCGGAATTGTACGTGCGTACCGCTTAGAAGGTTAAGCTATGATATATATAATTTTACAAAAAGGTTTATATATTTTGGATATTCTCCAAAATAAATAGAAGTCAAATACTAAAAAATAGCAGTTTTTAATAAAATATCACATATATTACGATTATAAATACTTATATAATATATCAGGACTGTCCAACTGGTGGCCCGCATGAGCTTGACGCCCGCATGAGGCCCGCATGAAGCATGAGGCCATACGATACATATTGTGCTGCCCGCCAACTTCTTATTTAGCATATTTCTTTTTTCGAAATTTTATAGTATCATGGGTTTAGAAACAAGCTGACAATTTTTCATGAAACTTTGGAAAAAAAATAACTTAACTCACTTCTCCAGCTGCAGCCGTATGGCGTCGGAGTGTGAGAAAGTGCTGGATTTTTCTGAATTTTGTCCTGAGTTACAGACAATTATTGATGGATTCAACACGAATTTTTCAGATTTTGAGAGTATCAAGAATGAAGTGGCTCTGTTTAGTAACCCCTTCATAGAAAGCATTGAAGAACAACCGGCCAACATACAATTAGAGCTCCGTGATCTCCAGGGTGACCCGTTCTTTCAAACAAGAACCGAAAGCGGGCCCGAGTTCTTCAAGTTGCTTCCAACTGAACGGTTTCCAAATCTGCGTGACTTAGGACTGAAAATAACTTCCATGTTTGGGAGCACATATATATGCGAAAGTGCTTTTTCGGAGATAAAGATTATCAAGAATCGTCACAGTTGCTCTCTCTCTCTCCCACAGTTCATTGTTAGATCTTCTTCGACAGGCAACGACAAACATGTTGACATTTCCTCCATTGAAAAAAAAGGCTGATCGACCACAGATTTCCCATTAAAATATAAGCAAATTGCTTTATAATCCTTTTGTTCCATTGTTTTATAATTAATAATTCAACAATTAATTGTTATTGTACAGGAGGTAAGAGGTTATTGTTTAGCTTTTTCAAACTGCGGCCCGCCAGGTGATCAGAGACCGGAATTCTGGCCCGTGGGCTCTTTACAGTTGGACAGCCCTGTTATATATATTAATATATATATATATACATATATATATTATATATATATATTTTATATATATATATATATATATATATTATATATATATATATATATATATATATATATATATATATTATATATATATATATATATATATATATTATATATATATATATATATATATTTATATATATATATATATATATATATATATATATATATATATATATATATATATATATATATATATATATATATATATATATATATATATATATATATAATATATATATATATATATATATATATTATATATATATATATATATATATATATATATTAGGATTTCAGCTTTAGAGGGTACTGAAAAAAACAGGCCTCCTGGAAATATAATAATCATGATCGAAAGAGTACAACAGGGTTATATTTTACAAGCTCTAACCCATTGTCAGTAATGCGGTGGCACTCAGAAGGATGTATCCGAAAAAGTAGAAATCGCTTAAATTGTATTTACAGGCTTAGATAGGGGCTCCAAGTTGATGGGAATAAAACAAAACGTTTCAGCACAGAAATAATTAAGTAATGTTACACAATTATGATATTTGTCAGTAAATGTCAAAATACAGAAGACTAGACAGTATCAAATATATCATAAGCTCGTTTGGTTATTTTGGGGATTTCTATGTTTCTATACATGTCTGAAACAATGTGAAATATACATTCCCAGAACTGTCAGGTGCAGCTCGCCCACGACAGTAAAATATCTGAGCCGGGCCAGCCTGTTTCAGAGACTAAATTACCTGCACAACTTTATAGTTTGAATGTTAGCAATTTAGCGACAAATCCAGGTTATGAGTGCTGATAGACTAGCAAGAAATTCTCATGAACAGACCTACCCTGTGCATTCAGAAAATCATGTTTGAAAACTTCCTTTAGTGTAACAGAACACCACTAGTTTAGGGTAACATGATTATACAATCTACATGTCCATCCAAGAATCATAGAAAGTAGATCTTTTGTAACACAACCATCTTTGTCTGCCTATGAGGACCTCCAGACTTATCCCATTGGTATGAGGACTTCTAACGAGACATTGACCCATGAAGATGTCACTCGCTCGAATGTTGTGTGTCTGGTGACCGAAACAGAAATGTGTTTGGACAAACATTTAGTAGAAAGACGGTTGTTCCTGCATGATTCAAGGTCTAGAAGGAATTAGTGAGCATGGCGCGAATGAAAAGGGCTAAGATACTAGGCTACAGAATTAGAGGAGAATTTGCGATCGATACATTTTCTTAAAGGTCATTCGACTGGCTAAAAATCAGGATGAAAAAATTAAAAGATGACATTGTTACAACATAAGTGTGCAATATTTAAAAGTACGGTGGTAACTAGATTCATCTGTATGTTATGTGAACAACCAACTTCCTCGTGTAAATTCCATGAATGATTTTTTTGAAATGGAAAAAAATATTACTCGTCCAGAATTATAGATAGATTTTTTTTATCATTTAGTTTGACAAATCATGTACAGATTAAAATCAACATGTAAATTTTAGCTCGTAATCATTCTATATTAATTTCGAAAATGAACCATCGAACCGACTCCATGGAAGACTATGTGTAATTGAGGGGATATCATCTCAGTTGAAAAAACTTGATTTAGATCAGAGGTCTTCACCCTGAGATGAGTGAGACTCTATGGTTAACTAGAATTTTCAAAGTGGTTCCGCATGTAATCACTCTTTGCTTAGTAAAACTTCAGAATTTTAGTACGTTAATTTTATAAATGATCGAATTCTCAAAAAGAGATTTCCAGGGAACGTAAAATAAATATAAACAAATGTTTTATGCATTAAATAAAATCTTAAATATCGATGAAATCAAGGCCTTCTAATACATCACTGAAGGCTACTAACATCACATATTAGTATCTTCTCTTTTTTACCGTCTTTGCCAATTTTTGAAGATATCTACGATATTTTGACAAACCATCTGAGATAAGGCCGACCCCTTGGGTTACAGCATATATCCCAGAAAATTATGCCACTGACATAATTTCTGCCAATCTCATTCTGTCTGTATAATAGTAATGAACAACTGTAGAAGTGGACGTTATTTTGTGTTTGTATCAGAATTTATAACTCTAAATTAATAATTCTTCGACAAAAGCAAAATATAAGTGGATTGGATGCCAAACACAACATTAAACAGATTTTAGCAATCATTCCAGTCGGAACAATAATTTACAGTAACGAACATATAGAACAAAGTCATTAAAAGAATTCCTTTTTATTAATTTGTGATAAATGAAAATACAGGTTGTCCCAGCAAGACCTGATAAAATCTGCACAGCTAGATTTCCTGTCTGGAATACATAAAAAATGCCCAAAGAACTGAACCTCTTCGACCCATAGTTTTCCAGAAGTATGCGAGAGAAAATGTATGGCGTCATATCCTGTGTATGGAAAAAAAAAACCTTTATTCGACACATGAACATCATTTTTGAAAAATAGTAACTAGACATTAAGTAACTGTATCAAAAATTTTTCCTAGCCATTTGCAAACTTTCGTAGACTTATGCACATTTATTTTAGTATTTGTATAAGTTTACATAGGAAACTGTTCGAAATGTCCAACGCACATATTGAAGAACGGGACATGACGCCAAGCTATTGTTTAAATTGTAATTTTAAAGGCTTCATGTAGTAGCTACCGTTAATATTTACTCGATAATGTGTTCCGCTGGATAATATTGCGATATGTACTTAATCTTAGGTAAATCTAATAGTAACGCGTTACGAGCTTCTGGGGAGTATTCATATCGCTATTCATCACGTCGTTCTCTCAATGCCAACTACAAATAAATTAAAATACATAGGTATCATATATACCCCAAATCCAAAGACTACGGATTTCTAGAAGCGTGTACTCGTAAAACAATTTACACGACGTTGGTGGAAGAACACAAGGGGAATTTACGTCAGTACAGGAAGTGGCAATACTTCGGGTGGAAGAATTTCCCGAGTTGAGTACACGCGCACTGGCCATGGAGATGTCAGTCCCAGTACTTTGCACAGGCTATTAGGTCAGAGGGGATATACCGATATCCTTACAGTACCATTCAAAGTCTCCAGGGGATTTTCTCTGAGGCACCGATTTTTGTGAATGGTTATTGCAGCAACATGAAGCCTATAATGCCTTCATTGCTGGTATCTTGTGGACAGATGAATCAAGATTCACATGCGATGAGGTATTAAATAGTCACAACAACCGTACTTGGTCCGCCCGAACGCTGGTCGATTGGTTAGAGCGCTGACCGTCGGTACTGGAGTTCGTGTGTTCGAATACCACTATGGCATGGATGTTCGTAGCCGTTCGGAATCGGCTTTAAGCAGTAGGTCCCGGTCTCATTAGCCCTCGTGTGCAAAACAGTAGACCGTAGCGTTCCAAACCAAACCAAACCTACTTGGTCCGACTCCAAACCTCATGCAATCCACCCACAGGACTGTTAGTATGTAAATATGTGGGCCGGCATTCTCTGCAACTGATTGATTGGACCATATTTACTGCCTAAACGGCTCACGAGACATTCTTACTTGATATTTCTTCGGTATGTATTAAGCGATGTCCTAAATGACATGCCCTTAGAACAAATAAGTAGCTTGTTGTTCTACAACAATGGAGAGCCGGCGCACTTTAGCTCTCTTGTGAGTCATTGATATCGAATACTCTGGCCGCTTGATTAAGCGTCGGGGTCCTGTTTTATGCCCACCGAGATCTTCAGATGTGATTCCTTTAGATTCATTCCTATGGGGACATCTGAAGAAAATGGTTTATTGAGACTTAGTTACTTGAGAAATAGACATAATTGGTCGTCTCTACAGTTCATTTACTTTTCTGGACACTATGATGCTACAACGTGCTCATGCATGGACACGGGGGACATTACAAACAATGTTCCTATTTAAGATTATGCAAGTACTGATATTCATGTATTGAATAGAGGTTTTTTTCGTAAACTGGATATGACGTCATACATTTTGTTTTCTCATTTTTATCGAAATTTATGGGTCGAAGGGGTACAGTCTTTTGAGCATTTTTTATGATATTCCAAACAATGAATCTGGCTGTGCAGAGTTTAACCGGTCTTGCTGAGACACCCTTTTTTGCTGCAATAGACAATTATTTTAAATACCCTATCAACTAACTTACAATTAAGTATTATTAAGTACCACTAAGTAAATATTTAGATATCCTATTAATATGTTTATATTTGTATAAAGTAAACATGTAGTAATAATTTTGTAAAT
>CM063506.1:94578639-94583639 GCA_032207245.1 Pardosa pseudoannulata
TACATTTTTAAATAAAACAGTTAGAGAAGGAACTACTTGTATACGGAATTTATTTTTAGATTAAATTAGAAAAATAACTTATATTCTATGGATTATCTAAACTTTTTATCAATGGGAAGTTTTGCATACATTTTTTAATTAGTGGAAATTACTAGAGTTTCCTTTATGAATGTATAGTATGATTTATTTTAAAATAAGTTATAAAAATATTAATAATAAATAGACTAGCGATATGTTGAGGGATCTTTTACCATTTTTTTTTAACATAAAGCAAGTCTTTTAAGGATGAATTCCCTGAACTTCGTTATGTATAATATTTTTTTTTTGTGCAGTCGCAGAATCGAAAGTAATTTTATTGGTAATAGAGTACATTTTTACAACATTTAGACAGCTAGTTACTTTATGAATGGGTAGAAAATTTTTCGTATGTTCTGCCAGCATTTTTGCTAATATAAATCAAATAGATTATAATACAAATATCTTAACAAGGCTTGCGGGAATTATGAAACTCCTCTAATGATTCATACCTAGGTCGTTGAAAATTCTTGATTTTTCATGCTTCGTAATATGTTCAATAAATTATTTTCCAGTGTGAGGTTCATTTTGCAACTGAGTTAGGAGACGTATACCACACCCCACAAATTAAAAAACAACCCAATATGTCATGCATCACATTTTCTCTATTTTTGGTACAAACTATTATAACCATTTCATAGTGTTTCTTTTATCTTAGGTAACATTTTATATTAACCATTTCTTTAATATTGTTAAGTGAAATAAAAGAGTTATTCTCCAAGATATAAGAAAAATTGATTTTGTACTCGAATCCAGGGTACAGCTGTACATAGAATAAGCAGTAGAATCCCAATTTACTACCACCCAAATATATCATATATTTTTGTAAAACTTTCTGTGAAAAACTTGGAATGTTATAAATCTTTTACAGCACAAAATTGATTATAATGTTCCTTAAATTTTTAAGCAACAATTACTGTAGTTTATTTTTCTTGTTTTCTTTTTTCCTTCCATCATGACTTTCGGTTCTAAAATTCCTACTACATTGAATTATTTTATTTTCATGTTACTCACCCCTCTAAAACAATACATTTCACTGAATTGTAGCTTTCATAAGGAGTACAATAAGTCTGGTAAACATTTTACAAAATTTAAGATTCTGGTGTATTCAACGAATGAAATTGAAAGTTTATAATTTTTAATAATTTATAAATTACATGTTTAAAGATACAAAAATTGTCTGTAATGAAAACGGGATTGATAGATTATATATCAATACAAGAGGTGTAAGTTATTACTTTATAATATATGTACCGGTCAAAAACTTATTGAATAAACTTAAAGAGTTAGCTCCCAGTATAGCAAAAATTATTATCGTTACTGATAATTATTATATAACTTTGTTTCAATGCATATAAATTTGCGTAAATGAGATTATATATCCCATAATAATAAATATAACAATTCACATTGTCAATTTTTTTTACTTCATGAAACTTAAAAAAATGTTCATTTTATAGACAATGGTGAGTATTAATTATACCGAAAATTTTCAGCAGATGTAAACAACAAGGGAGAAAGTAATTTTTTTTCAATAATCTGACTCTTATATAAATATTCTCTGTTTTATTATAAACTGTATGTTCAAGATATTAATAATTCGGCTGCCCAAATATTAGAAAAAAGATTTTAATCATACAGCTGAAAGTGCAAAATAATAATGTTGATAAGATAAGAACAAAAAAATTCTTAACCAGACGCTGTGTTTAATTTTGACATAAAACTTAATGAATTCCCATGTTAGGGAAAATAAAAAAATAAATATAGTGTAAACAAACAGAAAGGCTAAAGATTTTTTAATGAACCTTAAATGAGAGAAAAAGTGAAGTGAATAGATAAACAGATTTTTATGCAGATTATTATATTATAAAGAAGGAATGTGTATTCAAGTGTCAAGCTTTCGACATGGAAATAATGGATTTCTTAAATATATAAGTTTTTAATAACCAGGAAAGCATGGAAATATAATGAGATAACATACTATAGATATACAAAGAAACCTTTCAAATTAATTTAACAATCGTTTCCGAGAAATTAAGTTAGATTCATAAGGAAAATTTGGGGTTTTACGCCTTTTTGAGTATAAAATATCAATATTTTCTAATATAAAATAATAATGACATAAAATACACAAGTACCTTTTTGGATTTTTGAATCAGTATTGAAATTCTAAAAAATGTAGTCATTATTCAACAGATATACATTCTATCACATTATTGTAATCAGTAAAAACTTGTGTTTTAAAGTACATCGCTAGAACTTATGTATGCTTTTACTAATATAAACATTTTTTTAATATCTAAAAAAGTCGGTGCTGTACCAAAAAATATTATTAACATTTATTTACATTTGATTTTATAAAGTTTCTTTAAACATAAGTACCCAAATATGACATATATTTTAATAAAGTAAAAAATATTTAATTGAAGTATAAAATAAAATTGTCTTTCTGTCTTATGTGTCTATATTAAGTGACAAACTGAGAAAAAATTGTATAATATTAAGTTTATTATATTAACTAAGAGTATATAATACAAAAAAGTTTTAAAATTAGGTGAAAAATTTTTTCGTATTTAGATGTTCCTTATTGGAACATTGGCTTTTTAATAGATATTTTTAATATAAAATACATATCCTAAAATTATAAAATATTTTATATATATAATATATATTATAATATAATTATTATAAAATATATAATATATATAAAATATATATATATAAATTATATATATATATTTATATTATATATATATATTTATATAAATAATATATATTATATATACATTTTATATAAATATATATATATATATATATATATATACATTATATATACATATATTATACATATATATTTATTATATATAATATATATATATTATATATATATATGATATAATATATATATAATATATATATATATATATATATATATATATATATATATATATATATATATATTATATATATATATGTATGTATGTATGTGTGTGTGTGTACATATATAACATATATTAGTACAATTAACTGTTTTACATATCACTTTAATTGAGTTATATGTCCAATACATAAGCACCAATCGATCAGGAGAGCATTTCGTACACGCAGATGTATATTCAGAAATTATATACCTGACATTAACTGATTTAGATAATACTATAATTATCAACTTGAAACGGTTATTTAGTCAATGATATTAAATTTTTGTAACTGATTGTTTACAATTGTCTTAAATGTGAGTATATAATAGTAAAGAAATATATATTGAATTTTATATATTAATATTTCTCTTTTTAACCAAATTAGATAAATTTTAAAAAATAATATTATATGTGTTTATATGTATATATATATATTATATATATATATATATATATATATATATATATATATATATATATATATATATTATATATATATATATATGTGTATATATATGTATATATATGTATATATATATGTATATACATATGTATATATATGTATATGAATATGTATATGAATATATATATGTAATCCATTTTTTATAAAACTCCTTCACAAGAAGAAAGTTCAACAGCTAGCATTCATAAAGTACAAAGATGCAGTCGGGTCTCATATTCAAGAGAACTCAGAAGTCTAATTTAAAACTTTATTTCAGAGCGGCAACAAGACACATCTGTCCTTCTGGACAATACATAATCAAAAGCCACAGAGTTCACTCTGCTCTCACACAAGTACATCCAAGAGCGCTGACAACAAGATTTTTCCCACAACAAAAACAACTTACTAAGCGAATTACTGCAATATCAGCAAAACGAAAACATGTTCCGCCAACACCTGGGAAATTGCTGTATAGACAGAAAGTTTACAGCTTTAGGACAGAAAGGAATGTTAAGTGGAAAATACTTCGTTGATTAAACCATTTAGAGGCTGATAAAGATATTTAGATGAATTAAAATGGAAGAGAGGAGGTTTTTGAAGAAATATTAAAGTTAAATAATTTTGATATATTACAGATCCCCCCCGAAAAAAGAGAAAATCGTCTCGCTGATGGGTGACATTTTCACAACTTATAATAGTACAAATATATGATTATCAAAATTTTTTACAAGAAATTGTAACATTAAACGAATAAATTTAGTGTAGAAGAGTCAGAACTGTCTTTCTAGTGTGTCAGAATTGGAGACATCAGGGTTACAGAGTCAGAAGCTTGGTCTGTAACTCATCATAAGTAATTCCACACCATCACATCAAAATTTAAATCTATCAAGTTATACCGTTCCTCTGACTCTCCTGCACCATCACAAAATCTCTATACAGAATCAATATTTAAACAACTAAATAATGAAAAGATAATATACAATGAATATAAACAGAAACATAATAATACACGCAAATGAAGGTTTACAGTAAACAAGTATTTAAGAAAGTTTATCATTATGAAATTCAATATTTTTCCTAAGCAAAACTTAACTCAAAATGTTCAAATTATGCTTTATTAAAATTTTACTGAAATAAACTTTGGAGAAGGAAAATGGCTGTCCTCTGTGGTGACCAACGTGAAAATTGTTAGTGACCCCGAGGGTGCTCACACAAAACGACAAAAGGTTCATCCCTCTGTGGGAGGCGACTACCTATTGTTTTTGTGACAGGGCTCTCCAACGTTATGACATTTGTGAACAACATTTTGAAACCTTTTATTTCTTTTTTCTCTACCAAAGATCAGAGGTATGCGGGTAACAGTTTCCCACATCTTGATCAGCTACAAACGTTACTCATCTTCAGTGTGAAAAACCGAAACACAATAATCAGATTGAACTTCAAAAATATCTCGGAGAGTGGAAGGGGCTTGCCTCGAAGGCGATGACGGAATGACCGTTCATGACCTAGAGGAAGCTGAAGAGCAAAAACGACAAAGGACTCGCCTAAGCTATCCCTTGACT
>CM063506.1:94588639-94603639 GCA_032207245.1 Pardosa pseudoannulata
GGAGAATTCAAAAGAGATAACAGTTTAATCTTTCTTAGAAAGGGGGAGGAACCGCGGGAATGGACTTTTCAAGTTATCCCTTTGTATAAAATCCGACCATAAACCTGACCTTGAGTTTTATAATAATATTAAAATTTACAATACTAACATCCCCTGGTCTAACAATGTCAAGTATCTCGGTGTAACCCTTGACAAAAACCTTACCTGGAAAAATCACATCACCGGTATTCGGCATAAGTTTCGAGCTGCTAAAAGACTTTTATACCCCCTAATTGCTCGAAACAGCTCTTTAAGCTTAGAAAATAAATTGCTCCTGTATAAAAGTTTCCTTCGCCCTTTAATCTCTTATGCGGCCCCGGCCTGGTCATATGCAGCAGTTTCCAACATTAAATTACTCACCTCTCAACAGAACGTAACTATTAAAATGATCGCGAATGCACACTGGTATGTCCGCAATATTGACATACACAAGGAACTTAACATCCCCACTCTTCCAAATTTCTACAGACATTTAGCAGAAAACTTTTATAACAATATAAAAAATGAGCTCCTTCTGGAATACTTCGACTATGACCATGCCGAAGCTAGCAACCGTAAGCGGCCTAGAGCCGCACTTTCTCTTTAAATTCCTTTTCCTGTTTGTTTAAAAAAAATTATAAAATGTTAAATAACCTTAAAAAACAATACGTGCTTGCACGGCAAAAAAAATTGTTATAAAATTTTTTTAAAAATAATACGCTATGAACACCTTACTCTTCATAACGGTAAAAAAAACTCCTTTTCCTTTAGTTCATTCTCTGAACCCTTACTAGTCTACGAGAGTATTATCTCCCGGACTCTAGTCACATGAAGTTCGTGAATATTTGACTCTATCCTTTACTCTCTCCTTCCCCCTTCTGTTTACTAACAATTAGCCGACCTCCACTGACAAGTCACTGCAGAGAAAATGCCGGCGCCCGTGGGGATTCTACCCAGATGACGCTGAACCTACACTTCATCCCGATGGTCCTGATGGTCCTTGAGTTTTTTCGCTCAAATTTAACCATGGAGTGAGTAGAATTTAAGTGAGTAGAAAAATGAAAGGTGCAATCCTACCTGGTGGCCATTTAGATGGGGTCGGGTGGCCACTGATACAGATTATTTTACCATTAGGTCTTTGGGTCGAAAAATTTCATGCCATGAAAAATTGTCCATTTAGAATGGTGGCCGTTAGGATAAGTTTCACTGTATATACAGTGGGTCGGATATAAGGCCCAGGAATAATTCGCGAAATCCATACCCGCGTTGCCCCACTTTCTTAGAAACATTAAATCTGTTATGTCTTTTGTATTCTCCGCACACCATTCAGATACGGAATCCCTATTGCACCAAGCATAGAAACTGAGGTAAGAACTGGACAACCAGGCTTTGCAGGCATCCTAGGGCCTTTGTTTGGAATTCCAATATATACAGTAACGGAAGAATTGCACCTCTGTCAGGAAAAATGTCATCCACGCCAGTTTCATTTCATTAGTTTGTCAGTGATCTGAGTTGCAACGACGTTGAAAAGCATTGTTTTAAGTCTCGAGCAGCGCATTGAAGTTGATTATGAAGTGAATATGAGAAGGACAAATCGGCAAGAAAGTTAGTTGAATTATCTAACTGCGGGAGAACGCAAATCAACGAAGACATTAAAGAAAAATATTTTTTTTAAAGGAATACGAAGAAGTGAATTTTCTGAATTTAAAGTAAAGAATGAACTTAAAGAATCGTTGTTATAGAGAAATGTAAAAAAGTAAAACACACAAATTGTAGCCTTTTAAAAAAAATGTAAGAGAGCATGAAATAAAGTACTATGTTCTCTTTAGATAAGTTTTTAATTTCATTTTAAATAAAGAATATATGTTAGACTTGTTTATATTACGCATTATAGCAATAGCGGCCACCCCCTCTGAGTGTCTACATATTCTCGGAACGGTGAGGTGGCCGCTCAGAGAGGTTTCACTGTATATATATATATATATATATATATATATATATATATATATATATATATATATATACATACGAACTAACATTACTAAATGTTGAACATTAGTTTAATAATAATTCTAAAATAACTATTTCAATTTGAACCACATTCTACATAGGTATTATAATTCATCACGGAGAACAATGGCTGTCCGTAATAGAAGTCAATTTCTATAGACTATGCATTTCAATTATTATCGACTTATACATTTCTCATTTCGGAGTTGCAGATTACCAAAATCGATTATTACGGTAATTGAGAGGATTGTACAATGTATAAGCTGTAATATATTAATTTCTGAGGCCGTATTATATGGATGAGAACATTATGTATTTATACGGTCTGTATTCCGGAATTATACAATCCGAATCTTATTCAAAATATAACGGCGTGTTTAGTACACGTATTCTTTGCATTTTTTAATATTACACACAATATTAACGTAGTAACTCCAATTGTAATTTAACACTGCCCTCAATATCATATTTCTAAAAATGCTTTATATTTTTAAAAATAAAAAAAACTCTTCTGTAATGTCTTCATAATGATTACAGCTATTTTATTCTTAATGATACTGGTTTTTAACCGGACACTAATCGCATTTAGTTTTTTAAACATCATTTTTAAACATTAAAACAAAATTTGTAGTTGCCAGATGTATACATTTGTAACTTTCAACAGAATAACGTTTAAGAATCTCTATTATATGTCGTGTTATAGGATAGTAACTTTTAATAAAACAATTTTTTTCCAGCTCTCTGTTTAATCTGATATTAATTACAGGATATATTAAATGTATGAAATGAAGAGTTGATTCGAAGTCTCACAGCCTATGATAGTCAATTAGAAATCTTATCAGATATTTTTATCCTTTTCGTAAAGTATATTATCTATATTCCTAATTAAAGCTATTGAAAATTAATCTCAAATAAGAAATAATTGTTGAATATAACTAATTGTTGAATTATGGTAGTAGACTAATTATTGAAGATTTATCAATGTATGATTATTGTTGTAGTTGAATATTCCATATTTTCCCTTAGCCGCAATAACCTTTCACCGGTTCTTTGGTGGAACAGTTTGGCGGCAGACACAACTCACTATCTTCATATGGAATGCTCCAGAATCTTCTAACAAAGGAAAATTCACGAAAATAAAAATAGTCCAGTTAACTTGATAGATGTAAGGAGTTTTTATTATTAACTATTCCTTGCTGACCTTGTCAGAAAAATACACGTCCCTCGACATGACACAAAAATCAAAAAAGAAGGAGCAAAATGGCTCAAAAGAAATATTTTTTCTTCTTAAAATGATGCGGGTGATCTCTCCCCCAATTTCAGCCAGAATGATCTCCATTCAACCCCGCGAATGGCGAGGTCAGTGGAAAAATCCCGCCAGCGGGAACAAAGACGATCGCCAAACGTAGCGTGAATAGGAAGAACAGCTTAGGAAGCTTAGGGCGCCAAGCGGCGCTCAAGCTGGACAAAAGGTGAAAGATGGGGAGAGCAAAACGGCAACCCACGGATGGTCAGCGCGGGAAGATTCAAGGTGACTTGGACATGGACAAGCCCCATTCCATAAAATAAGGGGTCAGGAAGCCGGCAATTCCTGGCATTCCCTTTTACATAGAATGTGGCTATACCACAGATATTAACTTTAAAGAAATAAAAATATATTTTTTCCGATAACTTTCAGTAGAATAGCATTTAAGAATATATATTATTTGCCGTGTTATAGGATAGTAACAATTAATAAAACAATCTTTTCAAGCTCTATGTGAAATCTCATATTATATATAGGCTATATTAAATATATGAAAGGAATAGTTGAATCTACGTATCACCTGTGATAATAGATAGCTGTGATATTCAATTACAAATCTTATCAGATGTTTTTTACCCATTTTGTAAAGTATATTATCTATAATCATAATTTCAAGCTTTTGAAAATTAATTTCATATCAGAAATAAACCCTACCTGAGTATTGATGGGTACTAACAGGCAGTTAAACAGTCTTTTCAATCTCGCTATGGAATTTGATGTTATTTTCAGTAATATTAAATATATGCAATGGACAGTTGAATGTGAGACTCTCAGCCCCTGACAGTCAGTTACAAATCATGCCAAATTATTTTACTTATTTTGCAAAATATATTATCTATAATCACAATTTAAAACTCTTTGAAATTAATTTTATACTAGCAATGAACACTAACAGAGTATTTTTCCCACAACTTTCAGTAGAATAACGTTTAAGAATCCCTATTATTTGCCGTGTTATAGGATAGTGACAGTTATTAAAACAATCGTTTCAAGCTCTCTGTGGAATCTGATATTATTTACAGGATATATTAAATATATGAAGTGAAGAGTTGAATCTAAGTATCACATCCTGGGATAGTAAATAACAAAATTTTTACCCATTTTTCAAAAAATATTGTCTCTAATGATAATTTAAAGCTCTTGAAAATTAATCTCATATCAGATATAAACACTACCAGAATATTTTTTTTGCACAAGATATTAAGTTGGATATTAACTTCAAATAAATTTAAAGAATATATTGTTTCCGCTTACTTTAACTAGAATAAAGTTTAAGAAATTCTATTGTTTTCCTTGTTGTAGGATAGTAATAGACAATAAAACAATCATCTTAAGTAACAATCTCTCTGTGTAATATGATATTATTTACAGGATATATTCAATATATACAGCAAACAATTGAATGTGTCTCACAAACTGTGACAGTCATTTGCAAATCTTATCAGAATTATTAACCATTTTGCAAAGTATACTATCTATAATCATAATTTAAAACTCTTTAAAATTAATCTCATATATATATATATATATATATATATATATAATATATATATATATATATTATATATATATATATATATATATATATCTATATATATATATATATATATATATATATATATATATATATATATATATATATATATATATATATATATATATATATATATATATGTGTATATATTTAAACACTACCAGAGTATTTTTTATGTACAAGATATTAACTTAATAAAAAATAAAAATATATCGTCTCCAATGATTTTAGTAGAATAAAGTTTAAGAACCTCTATTATATGTCGTGCTATAGGATAGTAACAGTCAATAAAACAATCATCTCGATCTCTCTGTACTCTAACACTATTTACAGGATATATTAAATATATACAACGAAGAATGGAATGAATCTTACAGCCTGTGACAGCCAATTACAAATGTTATCAGAATTATAACCCATTTATTAAAAGTATGTTATCTATAATCATAATTTAAAACTCTTTAAAATTAGTCCCATATCATATATAAACACTCTTAGAGTATTTTGTATGTACCAGATATTAAGTTAGATGTTAACTTAAAAGATATAAAAAATATATCGTTTCCAATTACTTTCAGTAGAATAAAGTTTAAGAATTTCTATTATTTACTGTGTTGTAGGACAGTAACAGTCAATAAAACAATCATCTCAAGCTCTCTGTGTAATCTGACATTATTTAAAGAATATATTAACTATAAACAGCGAACAGTTGAATGAGTCTGACAGCCTGTGAGAGTCATTTACGAATCTTATCAGAATTATTACCAATTTTAAAAATTATATAATCTATAATCATAATTTAAAGCTATTGAAAATTTATCTCATATCAGAAATAAACAATACTGGAGTATTTTTTATGTACAATATATAAAATTGGATATTAACTTAAAATAAATAGAAAAATATATTATTTCCGATGACTTTCAGTAGAATAAATTTAAGAACCTCTATTATATGTCGTGTCATAGGATAGTAACAGTCAATAAAACAAATATCTCGATCTCTCTGTAATCTGACATTATTTACAGGATATATTAACAATATGAAGCGAAGGGGTTGAATGAGTCTGACAGCCTGTGACAGTCAATTAAAAATCTTATCAGAAATATTAACCATTTTGCAAAGTATATTATCTATAATCATAACTTAAAGCTCTTTAAAATTAATCTCATATCAGAAATAAACACTCTTAGAGTATTTTTTATGTACAAGATATTATGTTTGATATTAACTTAAAAGAAATTTTAAAAATATAATGTTTCTGGTGACTTTCAGAAGAATAAAGTTTAAGAATTTCTATTGTTTACTGTGTTGTAGGATAGTAACAGTCAATAAAACAATTTTCTCAAGCTTTCTTTGTAATCTGGCATTATTTAAAGAATATATTAACTATATGAAGCTAAGAGTTGAATGAGTCTGACATCCTGTGACAGTCAATTACAAATCTTATAAGAATTATTAAATATTTTACAAAGTATATTATGTATAATCATAATTTAAAATTCTTTAAAATTAATCTCATATCATATTTAAACACTACCAGAGTATTTTTTATGTACAAGATATTAACTTAACAGAAAATAAAAAGATATCATTTCCAATGACTATTAGTACAATAAAGTTTAAGAACCTCTATTATATGTCGTGTTGGATAGTAACAGTCATTAAAACAATCATTTCAAGCTCTCTGTGTAATCTGACATTATTTACAGGATATATTAACTATAAGCAGAGAAGCGTTGAATGAGTCTCACAGCCTGTGACAGTCATTTATGAATCATCAGAATTATTACCAATTTTAAAAAGTATATTATCTATAATCATAATTTAAAGCTATAGAAAATTAATCTCATATCAGAAATAAACAATAGTAGATTATTTTTATGAACAATATATTAAATTGTATATTAACTTAAAATAAATATAAAAATATATTATATATATTTTAGTAGAATAGTTAATATATATATATGTTATATGTTATAATGTAATAAAATCATAAAAATCAAACATATAAACAATCAATTAAGCTCTCTGTGTAATCTCACATTATTCACAGGATATATTAACTATATGAAGCTAAGAGTTGAATGAGTCTGACAGCCTGTGACAGTCAATTACAAATCTTATAAGAATTATTAAATATTTTACAAAGTATATTATGTATAATCATAATTTAAAATTCTTTAAAATTAATCTCATATCATATTTAAACACTACCAGAGTATTTTTTATGTACAAGATATTAACTTAATAAAAAATAAAGATATATCATTTGAATTACTTTCAGAATAAAGTTTAAGAATTCTTATTATAATGTATAGGATAGTAACAGTCATTAAAACAATCATTTCAAGCTCTCTGTGTAATCTGACATTATTTACAGGATATAGTAACTATATATAGTGAAGAGTTGAATGAGTCGCACAACCTGTGACAGTCAATTACAAATCTTATCAGAATTATTATCAGTATATTATCTATAATCATAATCATAATTTAAAACTCTTTAAAATTAATATCATATCAGATATAAACACTAACAGAAATAATACAGAAAGTGTTTATTTATAAATATATATATTATATTATATATATATATATATATATATTATATATCGTTTTCGTTCACTTTCAGTAGAATAATGTTTAAGAATATCTATTATTTACCGAGTTATAGGATAGTAACAGTCAATAAAATAGTCTGTTCAAACTCTCCGTTGAATCTGATATTATTTACAGGATCTATTAAATACATAAGGCGAAGAATTGAATAAGACTCAGTCTGTGACTGTCTGTTACAAATCTTATCAGGTTTTTACCCATTTTGCTATTAAAATTTTAAGGTATTTTAAATTAATCTCATATCAGAAATAAACACTACCAAAGTATTTTTATGTATAATATATTACATTGGATATTAACATTGGATATTACATTGGATATTATATATCGTTTTCGATTACTTTCAGTAGAATAAAGTTCAGGAATCTCTATTATTTACCGAGTTATAAGATAGTAATAGTCAATAAAATATTCTGTTCAATCTCTCCGTTGAATCTGATATTATTTACAGGATCTATTAAATATATACAGCGAAGAATTGAATGAGTCTCAGTCTGTGACTGTCAGTTACAAATATTATCAGATTTTTTTATCCATTTTGCAATTAAAATTTTATGGTCTTTAAAATTAATCTGAAATCAGAAATAAACACTACCAAAGTATTTTTATGTATAATATATTACATTGGATATTAACATAGGATATTACATTGGATATTATATATCGTTTTCGATTACTTTCAGTAGAATAAAGTTCAGGAATCTCTATTATTTACCGAGTTATAAGATAGTAATAGTCAATAAAATATTCTGTTCAATCTCTCCGTTGAATCTGATATTATTTACAGTATCTATTAAATATATACAAGGAAGAATTGAATGAGTCTCAGTCTGTGACTGTCAGTTACAAATATTATCAGATTTTTTTATCCATTTTGCAATTAAAATTTTATGGTCTTTAAAATTAATCTGAAATCAGAAATAAACACTACCAAAATATTTTTATGTATAATATATTACATTGGATATTAACATTGGATATTACATTGGATATTATATATCGTTTTCGATTACTTTCAGTAGAATAAAGTTCAGGAATCTCTATTATTTACCGAGTTATAAGATAGTAACAGTCAATAAAATATTCTGTTCAATCTCTCCGTTGAATCTGACATTATTTACAAGATCTATTAAATATATACAGCGAAGAATTGAATGTGTCTCAGTCTATGACTGTCTGTTACAAATCTTATCAGAGTTTTTACCCATTTTGCAATTAAAATTTTAAGGCCTTTAAAATTAATCTGAAATCAGAAATAAACACTACCATAGTTTTTTTATGTATAATATATTACATTGGATATTAACATTGGATATTACATTGGATATTATATATCGTTTTCAATTATTTTCAGTAGAACAAAGTTTAAGAATCTCTATTATTTACTTAGTTATAGGATAGTAACAGTCAATAAAACAATCTGTTCAAGCTCTCCGTTGAATCTGATATTATTTACAGGATCTATTAAATATATACAGCGAAGAATTGAATGAATCTCACAGTCTGTGACAGTCAGTTACAAATCTTATCAGATTTTTACCCATTTTGCAATTATAATTTTAAACTCGTTAAAATTAATCTGATATCAGAAATAAACACTACCAGAGTATTAGTTATGTATAATATATTACATTGGATATTATATATCGTTTTCGATTACTTTCAGTAGAATAAAGTTTAAGAATCTCTACTATTTACCGAGTTATAGGATAGTAACAGTCAATAAAACAATCTGTTCAATCTCTGCGTGGGATCTGATATTATATACAAGATCTATTCAATATATATACAGCGAAGTATTGAATGAGTCTCACAGTCTGTGACTGTTAGTTACAAATCTTATCAGATTTTTTACCCATTTTGCAAAGTAGATAAGCTATAACCATAATTTTAAACTCTTTAAAATTGATCTCATATCCGATATAAACGCTACCAGAGTAATTTTATATATGACATATTAAGTTAGATATTAACTTAAAAGATATAAAAAAAATATGATTTCCGATTACTTTCAGTAGAACGAAGTTTAAGAATATCTATTATTTACTGTGTTATAGGATAGTAACAGTAAATAAAACAATTTGTTCAACCTCTCCTTGGAATCTGACATTATATACAGGATCTATTAAATATATACAGCGAAGAATTCAATGAGTCTCACAGTCTGGCTGTCAGTTACAAATAAAAATAAATTTTTTACCCAATTTGCAAAGTAGATAATATATAATCATGATTTTAAATTCTCTAAAATTGATCTCAAATCAGATATAAACGCTACCAGAGTTTTTTTTTTACGTACGAGATATTAAGTTAGATATTAACTTAAAAGACATAATAAAATATGTCATTTCCGATTACTTTCAGTAGAATAAAGTTTAAGATTATCTATTATTTACCTTGTTGTAGGATAGTAACAGTCAATAAAACGATCTATTCAAGCTCTCCGTGTAATATGATATTATTTACATGATCTATTCAATATATATACAGCGAAGTATTAAATGAATCTCACACTCTGTGACTGTTAGTTACAAATCTTATCAGATTTTTTACCCATTCTGCAAAGTAGATAAGCTATAATCATAATTTTAAACTCTTTAAAATTGATCTCATATCCGATATAAACGCTGCCAGAGTTATATTATGTACGAGATATTAAGGTAGATATTAACTTAAAAGATATAAAAAAATATGATTTCCGATTACTTTCAGTAGAACAAAGTTTAAGTATCTCGATTATTTACCTCGTTATAGGATAGTAACATCAAATAAAATAATTTGTTCAACCTCTTCGTGGAATCTGACATTATTTAGAGGATATATTAACTGTATACAGAGAAGTATTGAATGAGTCTCACAGTCTATGACTGTCAGATACAAATATTATGAGATTTTTTACCCATTTTGCAAAGTAGATAATCGATAATCATAATTTTACACCCTTTAAAATTGATTTCATATCAGATATAACCACTATAAGAGTATTTTGTATGTACAAGATGCTAAGTTAGATATTAACTTAAAAGATAATATATATATATATATATATATATATATATATATATATATATATATATATATATATATATATATATATATATATATATATACATATATATATATATATATATATATATATATATATATATATATATATATATATATATATATATATATATATATATATATATATATATATATATATATATATATATATATAATTTCCGATTACTTTCATAAAGTCTAGCATAAAGTTTAAGATTCTCTATTATTTACAGAGGTATAGGATAGTAACAGTCAATAAAATAATCATCTCAAGCTCTCTGTGTAATCTGACATTATTTACAGGATATATTAACTATATACAACGAAGTATTGTATGAGTCTCACAGTCTCTGACTGTCAGTTACAAATATTATCAGATTTTTTACCCATTTTGCAAAGTAGATAATCTATAATCATAATTTTAAACTGTTTAAAATTAATCTCATATCAAAATTAAACACTACCAGAGTGTTTTTTATGTAAAAGGTATTAAGTTGGGTATTAACTTAAAAGCATAGTAAGTACTTATCCTAACACAATAGGAAAAATGTATCTTAATCCTTTCACAAAATTAGGCGCTTTGGACAATTAACGCTTAAAGTTTTTGAAGCTTACTGTACAAACGCCTGGACTATTTAAAATCTACAAAGAAGTCAGTAATAAATGTAATTTTTAAAACTTTTTTAACGACTAGAGATAATTATCTGTACATAAAAACAAACCTCAGGAGCTTTTGTTCTGATGATTTTTAAGGTGAAAAACGTTAAACAAAGTTTCTCTAAACAATTTCTATTCTCCCTTGCAAATCTTTTCTCCTCTGTGACTCGTAAAAAAGAACGAAATTCTTATACTGCACATAAAGCTTTAAGCACCACTTAACGTTGATTGTATTTTTTATATTCATTCAGTTTAAAAATGCACAGCATTTGCTTTTATGCAATTAATGTTAACAGAATATGTTGTGTGCTACGTATGTGAAAAAAAATGACCATTTTTTTCACAGACTTTACAAATTGCGTTATTGTTGAAAGTTTGCTAAAATGGGCACTCAAGGCGCTATTGTATATTTGTATGCTGTTTCTAACAAATGTTTCTCATAGAACTCTTCTTTTTTAAAGATTTAATAGAGTATTTCCAATTTTAGTCATTGGCTTTTATATATATTTGAAGAAGCTAATGGATGGCTAATGATTACTTACCTTTTTAAATTTTGTTTTAAAGTATGTAGTTTCTAACAAATGTTTCTCATACAACTCTTCGTTTTTATGATGTAATAGAGTATTTCCAATATTAGTCACTGATTTTTAGACATATTTGAGGAAGCTAATGGGTGGCTAATGGTTACTTAGGTTTTTAAAATATGTTTTAAAGTATGTAGTTTCTAACAAATGTTTCTCATACAACTCTTCGTTTTTATGATGTAATAGAGTATTTACAATATTAGTCACTGGTTTTTATACATATTTGAGGAAGCTAATGGGTGGCTAATGGTTACTTAGGTTTTTAAAATATGTTTTAAAGTATGTAGTTTCTAACAAATGTTTTTTATAGAACTCTTCTTTTTTACGATGTAATAGAGTATTTCCAATATTAGTCACGTGTTTTTATACATATTTGAGGAAGATAACGGATGACTAATGGTCACTTACCTTTTTTATTATGTTTTAAACTATGTAGTTTCTAGCAGATGTTTCTCATTGAACTCTTTTTTTTATGATGTAATAGAGTATTTACAATATTAGTCACTGGTTTTTATACATATTTGAGGAAGCTAATGGGTGGCTAATGGTTACTTAGGTTTTTAAAATATGTTTTAAAGTATGTAGTTTCTAACAAATGTTTCTCATAGAACTCTTCTTTTTTACGATGTAATAGAGTATTTCCAATATTAGTCACGTGTTTTTATACATATTTGAGGAAGCTAATAGATGGCCAAAAATTACTTAACTTTTTAAAATAAATTTTAAAATATTAAAAAAAAACATATAGTAAATTTGTAATTATATCTAATGTAGGAATTTATTACTGTTCGCACATTAAAATCAACGTTTAATAAAGTAAAAATTTCCAAAAGTGACACCACGTAGTTTAAGGCTTAAAACTTAAAATTTGATCCAATTTCAATTAATATAATGCATTTTTACAGTTGCAAACGTTTTGTATAATTTGTATATTAAAACACTCTCTAAAATATTAAAATGCCTTGGACTATTTAGATACTAATTTAAACCAAGATAAGTTAAATCGTTTTAATTAGAAATGAATATATCAAACTTTCATTCTTTATATGACGTATACGTTGTAATTATTTTTGAAAAGAGAAGTAAAATTTTCATTTCTCATTCATTTTAGTATCTCATTTTTGCTAACTATTTTTATCATAATGTGAAAATTCTGGATATGAGAGTTCGGTTTCTGTAATATGCGACTGTTTGTGGTGCAAAATATTTTCTTGGCAAACCAATCTAAGTTGGTGCATTAAACATAGCTTTCTTCAAATCTGTAGTACTATTATCAGCTTAATTATAATTAATTGTTTCTTTATTAATTCTTAATTTAATTATTTCTGTTTTACATGGTCCATTTATGTCTCTGTTTAATTCTTTAGATGAGGGATCACTACTGTTTTTTTGGGTTTGTCTACCCCAGCATTATCTCGAATATTGAAATCTATCAATATATAATAACTGCAGAGTATATATGTGCACTATATGTGAAGATTTGCTGAAAATAACTGTTTATATATACACTTGTGATTGAATGTATGTAATAAATAGATTTAACACTAGATTTACGGACCGATCCAATTTGACTCGTTAAAAATTTGATCACTATCTCTCTCTCTCCCTCTCTCTCTCTCTCTATATATATATATATATATATATATATATATATATATATATATATATATATATATATATATATATATATATATATATATATATATATATATATATATTTATATATATATATATAATATATATATATATATATATATATATATATATATATATATATATATATATATATATACATATATATATATACATATATATATATATATATATATATATATATATATATATATATATTATATATATTTATATATATATATATATATATATATATATATATATATATATATATATATATATATATATATATATATATATATATATATATATATATATATATATATAACTTTAATATCACTTTTCAAAAACATACTTTGGTTTTTATTTAAGTAATAAGATATATGTTAACTTTCATTCCTCTTCCCCGCAGACCCCTTCATTTCGCATTATCAAATGTTATATACCTATTTTCACGGTTGAGAAGCAATTTTACTCATAGAATGTATACGAAAATAAATAAATATAGTAATAAATATAGTATAAATATAAAGTGTATACAGTATAGTATAAAGTAAATATAGAGAAGAATTCGAGAACACTTCCATTTCAATTCATGCTACTGACGCAAGGAAGAACTGTCAAGTTCAACTATCATGCAAAAGAAACAGATGAAGAAACCTTTGTGCTAAATGTAATAGACATTTTTGAGGAAAATGTGTTTCAAAAACAGATTTTATATGTAAAAAATGTTTTCTATGAATTTTTTTTAATAAAACATTTCCTTTAAATTAATTTGGAGCAATTTTTTTTGGCAAGAAACTTCAATTTTCTTGTATGTGTCAAATGCGCTTATGATCAACATCCGTAAATCTAGTGTTAAAAAATCAGTTTAAACTTTCTATTTGTTATACATCTCACAAAGATCTTTAAACTTTAACAGAATAATTGGAGGATTTACTTTTATACTTCAGAAACGAGATAGTCTCTTTTAAGTAATATATATTGTGTCCAATAAATCTGATCTTTTGTCTCACAGTTCAAATTCTTAACTTTAACTAAAATTCGTGATTAGGAGCTTTCTTTCAGTTGTTTATATCTTTTGAAGGTGAAACCTTAATGCTTAAACTAAAGATTTAAAAAAAAACTACAATAGAAAAAAGTTAGAAACAACGTATTAGAAAGACGGAAATAAGTAGATCTTTATTTGCCACTTTTT
The DNA here is from genome assembly GCA_032207245.1 of Pardosa pseudoannulata. Classification (NCBI taxonomy): domain Eukaryota; kingdom Metazoa; phylum Arthropoda; class Arachnida; order Araneae; family Lycosidae; genus Pardosa; species Pardosa pseudoannulata. The sequence continues at coordinate 94,603,249 of CM063506.1, forward strand.
TCCTGAAATATATTTTGGTTTTGAAATTGGCCGTTGAAATAATGATACAATATACAAAATTTATAAGCATATACAAAATTGATATCAAATTTTAGAAAAGTATAACACTTTTTGAAATGTGCCAGTTTGAACTGATACCAGTGAAAAATTCTTTAATCAAGGATAAACTACTGTTGTAATATTAAAATGGGATTGGAGTAAAGAATTTCAAACAGCCATACATAGTTTAATTTTTAGTAAAAATAACAGATGTAGATATTAATTAAATAAACTAGATGTCAAACATTTATTTGTTTATAAAAACGTTTAGTGACAAACTACAAACCAATATTAATTGAAATAATGTTAAAATAAAAGCAAATAATATATGAATTATTATATAAATATATGG
>CM063506.1:94606139-94623639 GCA_032207245.1 Pardosa pseudoannulata
ATATATATATATATATATATATATATATATATATATATATATATTTATATATATATATATATATATATATATATATATCTATATATATATATATATATTATATTATATATCATGTAGTACAGTATGACAAATTTCGAAAATCGTTATGTATTATGAACGATGGGCGCAACCAAACACTGTTCAAAGAACAAAAACTCTGACAAATTTCTGTGGGAAACTCTGGAATATGCCTCTTAAAAGCATGAGTTCTCATCTTGTAGTTAACAAGCCTATGAAAGCTCAATAAAGCTTTGAATAAACAGCGATTCGGTGACAATACGCGGGTATGAGATAATAAAAGAAAAGAGGAGAAAAAAAAGAAGACTAGAGACACCATTATAGGAAAATGTTTGTGAAGTGGATTATATATCAAGTAGTACAGTATTCTAATGTTGTGACAACTTTCGAAAATCCCTAAGCAGTACGAACGATGGGCACGACCAAACATTGTACAAAGAAAAATACGATGATAAATTTCTGTGGGGTTAAGCCTTTGATCAGCTTTTTTCTTAAAGCTCTGAAGAAACAGAGATTTGTTAACAAAATACTGCTGTGAGATAAAAAAAAATGCATGTTTAATGATATTGTTCATGTGAGAGATGCCACACTTTTTTTGCAATTTTTACAGGAGAAAAAAAGAGAAGACTAGAGACACCTACCATTACATGGTAATATTTGTGTCATTGAATATATATCAAGCAGTGCAGTGTTCTTATGGTGTAACAATTTTTGATAATCGCTGTGCAGTACAAAATATGGGCATGACTAAACGCTGTTCAAAGATAAAGATGCTGACAAATTTCTGTGGGAGACTCTGGAATATGCCTCTTAAAAGCATGAGTTCTCATCTTGTAGTTAACAAGCCTTTGAAACGCTCAATAAAGCTTTGAATAAACAGCGATTCGGTGACAATACGCGGGTATGAGATAATAAAAGAATGTTTAATGAGATTGTTCGCTTCAGAGAAGACACACTTTTCTTGCAATTTTTAATGGAGAAAAAAAAGAAGACTAGAGACACCGTTATATCAAAATGTTTGTGCTGTGGATTATATATCATGTAGTACAGTATTATAATGCTGTGACATCTTTCGAAAATCCCTATGGAGTACGAACGATGGGCACGACCAAACATAATACAAAGAAAAAGACGATGACAAATTTCTGTGGGGATAAGCCTTTGATCAGCTCTTTTTTGAAAGCTCTGAAGAAACAGCGATTTGATAAAAATATACTGGTGTGAGATAATAAGGGCATGTTTAATGATATTGTTCATGTGAGAGATGCCACACTTTTCTTGCAATTTTTATTGGAGAAAAAAGAGAAGACTAGAGACACCTACCATTACATGGTAATATTTGTGTCATTGAATTATATATCAAGCAGTGCAGTGTTCTTATGGTGTAACAATTTTTGAAAATCGCTGTGCAGTACAAACTATGGGTACGACTAAACGCTGTTCAAAGATAAAGATGCTGGCAAATTTATGTGTTATACTCTGGATCATGCCTCTTAAAAGCATGAACTTTCATATTGTAGTTAATAAGTCTTTGATCCGCTCAATAAAACTCTGAATAAACAGCGATTGGATGACAAGATGCTGGTATGAGATAATAAGAGCATGTTTAATGAAATCACTCACGTGAAGATGCCACACATTTCTTGCAATTTTTAATGGAGAAAAAAAGAAGACTAGAGATACCTACCATTATAAGAAAATGTTTGTGTCTTGGAATATTTATCAAGCAGTAGAGTATTATATTGTTGTAACAGTTTTCGAAAATCAGTATGCAGTACGAACGATAGGCACGACCAAACACTGTTGACAGAGAAATATACTGACAAAATTTCTGTTGGAGACTCTAGAACATACCTCTTAAAGACATAAGCTCTCACCTTGTAGTTAACACGCCTTTGATCTTTTTTGTGAACTCTGAAGAAACAGCGATTTGATAACAATATACTGGTATGAGATGACAAAAGCATGTTTAAGGATATCCTTCACGTCAGTGGTGGTAAACATTTCTTGCAATCTTTAGTGGAGAAAAAAGTCTAGACTAGAGACACCTACCATTACATGGAAATGTTTGTGTCATGGAATATATATCAATCAGTACAGTATTCTTATGTTGTACAAATTTCCTAAAATCGCTATGCAGTACGAAAGATGGGCAAGACCAAACACTGTTCAAAGTAAACGATGCTCACAAATTTCTGTGTTAGACTCTGGAACATGCCTCTTAAAGGCATGAGCTCTCATCTTGTAGTTAACAAGCCTTTGGTACGCTCAATAAACTCTTAATAAACCAATATCTGATAACAATATGCTGGTATGAGATAATAAGAGCATGTTTATTGATATTTTTCAAGTCAGAGATGCTACACTTTTATTGCAAATTTTAATGGAGAAAAAAGGGAAGACTACACATACTTAGCATTACATGAAGATGTTTGTCATGGTATATATATCAAGCAGTATAGTATTCTAATGATGTGACAATTTTCAAAATTCGCTATGCAGTACGAACGATGGACACTACCAAACACTGTTCAAAGTAAAAGGTGATGGAAAATTTCTCTGGGAGACTCTAGAACATGCCTCTTAAATGCATGTGCTCTCACCTTGTAGTTAACAAGCCTTTGATCCGCTCAATAAGGCTAAGAATAAACAGCGATTTGATGACAATAATAATTGTAAGCCATATTTGAAAGCTGATTCCCCAGCCAAACCTGGAGTTTCTTTCCACATCCGTTCGAGTATCAATAAACAATGCCTCCACATATGAAGCAGCTATATATAGCCTATATAATCCTTATATATAATTCATTTTTGCATCCTAACTAACCGGATTATCATGAAAACATTTCTCATACTGCTGATCTACTTTCTTTTGATGAACACTTATGCATTTATAAACAACATAAGAAATGTGCATATCCTTAAATTCCTATGCTAATAACAATATATAAAATGTAATACAAACGAGCCTTTGATCCACTCAATAAGGCTAAGAATAAACAGCGATCTGATGAAAATAATTATTATAATCAATATTTGAAAGCTGATTCCTGAGCCAAACCCGGAGTTTCTTTACACATCAATTCGAGTATCCCTGAACATTGTCTCTACATATATGGCAGCCATATATAGCTTATATAATTTTTATATGTAATTCATTTTTGCATCCTAACTAACCGGATTTTCATTAAAACATTTCTCATACTGCTGATCTACTTTCTTTTGATGAACACTTATGCATTTATAAACAACATAAAAAACCTTAAATGTCTATGCTAATAACAATACATAAAATGTAAAACAAACAAGCCTTTGAGCTGCTCAATAAGGCTAAGAATAAACAGCGATTTGATGACAATAATTATTGTAATCTATATTTGAAGGCTGTTTCCCGAGCCAAAACCGGAGTTTTTTACACATCAGTTCGAGTATCCCTGAACACTGTCTCTACATATATGGTAGCTATATATAGCTTATATAATCCTTATATATAATTCATTTTTTCATACTAAGTAACCGGATTATAATTAAAACATTTTTCATACTGTTGCTCTAATTTCTTTTAAGAAGCACTTATGCATTTATAAACAACGTAAGAAATCTGTATTTAATTAAATATCAATGCTAATAACAATACATAAAATATAATACATAGCAACAAATATAAGACATATATTTTCTATTTAATACTGTATTAACATTTTAATCCAAACTAGACATTCAAAATATCTCATTAAAATAATGAATACATTTAAAAAGTAAAATATATTTTTAGGAATGTTTAAACGCACACAATTATTCAACTCTTCATATCTTTTGAATTTATGCAGTGCTTAGTTTGCAATAAAAAATAAACTTTCTATGAATAACTTACAGATTTAAAATCGCAGAAAATATTTCTGTAAAGTGTGAAAACTATTGTTTTTCATTCCATTATATAAAATAAAAACGTACATATTATATATCACATATTCTAACAAATGCAAGTGGAATGATATACTATGTAATTACCTTCAACCTGTCACATTACTAAGAAAGAATTATTTATTTTTACTTAAGTTTGTTAGGTTTTCTTTCAGAAGTAAAAATATACCTATTATTAATTCTACTTCATTCCTTATTCTTAAATTATCTTAAAACAGAAACATACAATTTGTGTTTGAGTAACGTCTTTTCCAAAACAAAGCATTTCTTAAGAAAGCTACACAAATCCAGTGTAACAAAACACCATCTGAACTAAAAGTCGAGAAATCTTTACGAAACAAAACAATGCTCTCCAGAAACTTGCAATGATTCAATAGAAATCTATTATGATTTTATTCCACGTTGAAAATAATGCTTATTTAGAAAGACAGAATATTTTTTATTCGCTTAATACAGTGTATCGAATTAAAATAATGCTAATATTTAATCAAGAACTCCATTAAAATATAAAGATAATAAATAGTTTTCAACAACATTGAATATATTTCAAAATATGTATGTTTTTCCATGTGACCTGGTAAATGTAAACATTCATTTACAAATATTTCATTGTTTACAGATGACATTTAATACTTATTTTTATCAAAGCAACGTGCAATCATTTATTTATATAAACTAATTAAACTTTTTGTTACAAAATTCCTTTCTGCATTTCACTTTATTACCTAATAAATTTTTATGAACAGCAAATATAATAAATTAATTTATTAGGAGATTTTATAGAAATTATATATACATATACATGCAAACACTGAAGAGTCAGAAACCTGATACACCTCCCTGATATAAATCTTCAAAGTTTTTTTTTGCCAAATTTCTTGCGAAAATATTGTAATAGTTATATAGAAGGCAACTTAGGATTGATATCGATTTAAAACACAAAAAAAGTGTAAATAGATTTATATAAATGTATATATTGTAAAAGAATTCACCTTTTGATAAATAATATTCAGGAAATTGTACATTAAAATAGATGCTTTCAAATTCCAATGGTTGTCCTTGATGAAAATTCTTTATTGTTATCACATGGAAAGCTATATATCTTCAAAACTCTTCCTTTTAGAATAATATTAACTAAATTCAAGTGCAGTTTATAATAGACAAAGGGTTGATTTTTATATTATGTCACCACGTAGGTGTAACATTAGTTTTATTCTGATAACGATATTCCCATAGAAATTAAAGTGATTTGATGACGAAAAGAATTCTTGTAACTATATGCAAAATTCTGCAGAAAAATAATAAAAAGCTTTATATTAAATATATGCGAAATCTATTTTATAAGTATGTTCCTGAAAAGACGAAAGCAGAATACAGGAGATTTACAATCGAGATGGGTTTACATGACACCGAATCATCTAAAGATTTTGTTCCAATTCTACTTGCTGTTTCAGTGTGTAAATTTTGGTACAATTATTAATTTAATTCTTTCTTGGACCATTTATTTCTCACACAACCTTTTCAAACTTTAAAACCAGAAGTGCTAATTGTATTCAATTGATCAAACAATAACGGGTAGCACAAAAATGAAGAGAGAATCAGTCTTCCCATCGCTATAATATCAAAGCCAATATATTATAATGGGTTTTGGGCTTCACACAGGTGTATTTTGTAAGATCATGTAGATGGGAAGTAATCTTTCCAGGGCCTTTGAAAGGGTTAAATAAAATGTTATTACATTTTTATTAATATATAAGTTAATCTTTCCTGTTTTCTTCTACACGATACTAAGTGAAATTTAATATCATCTAAAGATCGGACTATACAAAATATTTAATAACTTTCTTACTGTTGTATTTATTAATATGTTTATAATATTGAAAAATATTATAAAAGTATTATAATATTGAGAAAGTGGACATCACATAGCTCTATTTTCTTAGTACTTCTCTCTCTAGGGATATGCTAAAGATTTTGTGTTTGTGTTATGTTGTTGTTTCTAATGTGATTTCATCAAATTAAGCACAATTGAGCCATACACTACTTGTATTAAGACAAACGAATGCTCTTTTGTTTTAAAGAGCACCTCAAGTGTGAAGTGTGAAGTAGAAGTTTTTCTCAAGTGGGTCCTCGAAATTTTGAAGCATGGACCAAGCTGAAAACCCAATACCTTGGCCTACCATCTCCAGAGATATTGATAGATTGAAAATTTGGAGGACATTATGACCTCTTACAGTCCCTAAGTCCCATTTAACGAGCATGGGGGATCATGGGCCGGCCTGCTCGGGTTCAAAATGTGCAATCCCCCAGTTAGGAAAGCCTTTCTGAACAGTTACCTTTGTGGATTGAGCTAGCTTGTATATTTGTTTGTATTATGAGTAAATTAACTTTAGTTTGTCCATTGTTTAATTCATGGTGGAAAGCAAATAGTTTTTCATGGCTTTGTGATTGTTACCCTTATTTGTGAAGGAAAAAGTTGAAAAAAAAAAGTTTCTGCTTTGGTTTAAAATAAAAATGTCAATAATAAAACATGGAGTTTGACAATATTAAGGACGGTATAAAGTGTACGTCATAAATATGAGATGCTTAATAAGTATGAAAATTAGTTTAAATTTTATACAGAAAAACATCTGTAGAAAAACTACGTATAATACAATTAGTGATGTTATTTTAATATATATAATATATATATATATATATATATATATATATATATATATATATATATATATATATATATATATATATATATATATATATATATATATATATATATATATATATATATATATATATATATATATATATATATATATATATATATATATATATATATATATATATATATATATATATATATATATATATATATATATATATACATATATATATATATATATATATATATATATATATATATATATATATATATATATATATATATATATATATATATATATATATATATATATATATATATATATATATATATACATATATATATATATACATATATATATATATATATATATATATATATATATATATATATATATATATATATATATATATATATATATATATATATATATATATATATATATATATATATATATATTATATATATATATATATATATATATATACATATACATATATATATATATATATACATATATATATATATATATACATATACATATATATATATACATATACATATACATATATATATATATATACATATATATATATATATATATATATATATATATATATATATATATATATATATATATATATATATATATATATATATATATATATATATATATATTATATATATATATATATATATATATATATATATATATATATATACTTTTTAAAATAAAGATATACATAACCAAGTGATTTAAAGTTGATGTGCATAGAATTTCACTTTTACCAGAATAAATTTGAATATGTAATATTAGTTTAGATTTTTATTTATTTAATATTAATTATTTAATGTAATTTACAAACATAGATCTCAAAAATTAAATATCATTATACAATTAATAATTGCAAACCTTTAAAAAGTCCTCTTAAATCCCTTGTGTTACTAGTGTTGAATAGCATTTCTTGTGTGTATAGATTTGAAAAAGCAATAATTCAACTAATGTATGTAGGTTGGTTAGTTCCAAGTCTATACAAATGTGTTAAGGTGGTATTTTGAAAACACTTTTGGTTTCTTCCTTCTTCTTTACTGGGACTGTATGCATGATTATTGACTATAGTTTCCTATATGCTTCAAAATGTCCTTGTCTTTTATGTAATTAGATAAAGTCTAGTTATTCTCCTGTTTTCACAATACACTCAGTCATACACAGCTGCAAAAGGTGGAGTTGGGTATCAATATTATGATATGCAGTGGTTGTCTTGAATATGAGACATTAATTAGTACGAAAATTAGATTTATTTTTTAGTTACAAAAAAGAACCACAAATAAAAATTCTGCAAAAAAAAAATTCGTATAATTAGTGTTAATAATATTAGTACTGGTAAGGAATGCAAAATAAACTAACCAAATTTATAGTACCTCTGAAGAAATTTAAGAGATTCATCTAAAATCCGTAAAATTGATATTTCATGGTATTCCTATGTTTAATTAGCACATTTAGGAAAATGCCAATGCCAAGGAATGCCAATGAGATGAAAATGAAAATGCCAAGGAGATTTAGAATTGAAATGGAAGAGTTTTAATCTTTAATTTACTTCTGTAATTTAAGTTAAGACTTTATATTAATTTAACGCTTATTACTTATTGTATTATTTTCTATACATATATTTTGAAATTAAATATCCTTACAACATGAATAACTTCAAACCAATAAAGAAAAACTAATACATAGTTTGTGTTTATAGTGTTGAACAAAACATCTTGTATAGTTTTGAAATAGCAATCATCGAAATGTACATGGGGCTTGGTTAGCTACAAGTCTATAGAAATGATTTAAAGAAGGCCTTTGCAAGCATTATTGGTTTCCACATTATATTCAGTTTCTTTGTATTTTCTACTTCGTTCTCCACTCTCATTGCGACTGTATGTCTGAATATCGGCTGTAGTTCCCTGCATGATTGCATATGTCTTTGTGTGTTCAATAAATACATAAATTCTAGTGTCTCCGTTGTTCAACTACACACTAGATAACATTTTTTTTTTTTTATTTTTATTTTTTTTTTTGTAGGGGAAATGTGTTTTACTCTAGTTTGCTTTTTTTATGAAAACAGGAAAAACATATTGTTTTTATCTTTATCTTAAATTAAAATTAACAGTAAAAATAAGGAATGAGTTCAGTCAGTAACAGGATAATTGTGGTCAATGTTTATCATGAATGAGACGCTAATTGTGTACAAGAATTCTATTACATTTTTAGCTACAAATAAAAATGAACTGAAAATCAAATTTTTGCAGAAAAGAACATTCTTAGAGTTTGTGGCTGTAATACTCGTACTGGCAAGGAATAAAGAAAAAAAACTAACCACGGTTACAGTACTTTTCAAGAAAATGAAGAGAATTTTTCCAAATCCTCAGTATTAGGCCGAACGATAGCTGATTGGTTAGGATGCTGGCCTTCGGTACCGGAGTTCCTGGATCAGAATGCCACTGTGGCGTGGATGTTCGTAGCCGTTCGGATTCAACTTTAAGATGTAGGTCCCGATGTTGCAAAAAAGTAGACCGTAGCAATCCAAACCAAACCTCAGTATTCGCATTTCTGGTATTTCCAAGTTTCATCAGCGTAATTAGGAAACGACATACATAAACAAGAAAATCTAGAGATAATATATAAAGAATTTTTTAAAAATTGTCTATGTGGGAATGTATTATAAAAAAAGCAGATATACAGAAATTGACAGACTTTTTTTATAGGAATGAAATTTAGTTGTGACATTTAAAAAGTAACCTTATACTTTTTAATTTAATATTTTAGTTTTAGTGTATTTTCAAATACATATCTTTTCGAAATTAAATAAAATAAATACATCATCAAGATTTATAATTAAAACTATTTTTGTTCCCATTTTATAGTATCGAGTCACCCTTTTTGGATGTATATTATTTAAAAAAGCATTCAGTAGCTGTATTTGGCTTTTTAGTTACAGTGGTAAACTGTAGGAATGAATAAATTCCCTAATTTTTCATAAACAAGATAAATATTTTTCATTAAAATTTTAATATTCATATAACATTTCATTCATTTTATACATCAAAAACAGTCAAACACCAAAATTCACATGTTTAAGAACAATAACAATTTAGTAGAAATAGATATTTATATGTAATTATTTTTAGAGAACACATTATTTTAATCGAAAGAAAATAATCATAATTTTCAAAAGCATATCTTTTCAAAAGTGAATAAAATGAATACTTAATCAAGATTTATAAGTATAATTAATACTATTTTTGTTCTCTTTTTATAGTATAGATTAATACTTTTTGGATGTATATTATTTAAAAAGCATTCAGGAGCAGTATTTGGCTTGTTTAGTTACAGTGGTAAACTGTAAGAATGAATGAATTCCCTAATTTTTCATAAACAAGATAAATATTTTTCATTAAAATTTTAATATTCATATAACATTTCAATCATTGTATACATTAAAAACAGTCAGACACGAAAATTCACATGTTTAAGTACGATAACAAATAGGCAAAAACATATATTTATATATAATTATTTTGTATCGACACATTATTTTAATCGAAAGAAAATAATTATATTTTTCAAATGCATATCTTTACAAAATTAAATAAAATAAATACATGGTAAAGATTTATAAGCATAATTAATACTATTTTTGTTCTCTTTTTTAGTATAGATTAACACTTTTTTGGTGTATATCATTTAAAAAATGCATTCAAGAGCTGCATTTGTTTAGTTACAGAGGTTCTCTAATTTTTGATAAAGAAGATAAATATTTTTAATAAAATCTTAATATTCATATAATATTTCAGTAATTTTATACATTAAAAACCATCAAATACAAGAAATCACATGTTTAAGAATGATAACTATTAAGCAGAAATAGATATTTATATGTAATTAATTTGAAAGCAGATATTATTTTAATCGAAAGAAAATAATCAAAATTTTCAAATGCATATCTTTTCAAAATTAAATAAATGAACACATAAACAAGATTTAAAAGTATAATTAATATTATTTTTGCTCCCCTTTTATCTTAAAGTTTAACCATTTTTAGGTGTATATTATTTAAAAAGCATTCAGGAGCAGTATTTGGCTTTAGTTTCAGTATTAAACTGTAGGAATGTAAGAATTAACTTATGTTTGATAAACAAGATAAATATTTTTCATTAAAATCGTAATATTCATATAACATTTCAATCATTTTATACATTAAAAACCGTCAAACACGAAAATTCACATATTTAAGAACGATAACAACTAAGCATAAATAGATATTTATGTGTAATTATTTTGAGAGCATACATTATTTTAATTTAAAGAAAATAATCATGCTTTTCAAATGCATATCTTTTCAAAATTAAATAAATGAATACATGAACAATATTTATAAGTATAATTAATGGTATTTTTGTTCCCTTTTTTATAGCACAGCTTAAACCTTTCTGGGTGTACATTATTTAAAAAAGCATTCAGGCGCTGTATTTGGCTTGTTTAGTTACAGTAGTAAACTGTAGGAATGAATGAATTAACTAATTTTTGATAAACAAGATATATATTTTTCATTAAAATCGTAATATTAATATAACATTTCAATGATTTTATACATTAAAAACTGTCAAACATGAAAATTCACATGTTTAAGAACGATAACAATTAAATAGAAATTGATATTTATATGTAATTATTTTGACAGCACTCATTATTTTAATCGAAATAAAATAATTATAATTTTCAAATGCATATCTTTTAAAAATTAAATAAAATAAATACATGATCAAGATTTTTGCATAATTAATACTATTTTTGCTCCCTTTTAATAGTATAGATTAACCCATTTTGGGTTTTTATTATTTAAAAAACATTCAGGAGCTATATTTGTTCAGTTAGAGTGGTTCTCTAATTTTTGATAAACAAGATAAACATTTTTCATTAAAATTTTAATATTCATATAACATTTCAATGATTTTATACATTAAAACCATGAAACACAAAAATTCATATGTTTAAGAAATATAACAATTAAGCAGAAATAGATATTTATATGTAATTATTTTGAGAGCACACATTATTTTAATCGAAAGAAAATAATCATAATTTTCAAATACATATCTTTTCAAAATTAAATAAAATGAATACTTCATCAAGATTTATAAGTATAATTAATACTTGTTTTGTTCTCTTTTTATAGTCTATATTAACCATTTTTGGGAGTATATTATTTAAAAAAGTATTCAGAAGCTATATTTGTTTAATTAGAGTGGTTCTCTAATTTTTGATAAACAAGCTAAACATTTTTTTTACTAAAATCTTAATATTCATATAACATTTCAATCATTTTATCCACTAAAAACCGTCAAACACAAAAATTCATATGTTTAAGAACTATAACAATTAAGCAGAAATAGGTATTTATATGTAATTATTTTTAGAGCACACGTTATTTTAATTGAAAGAAAATAATCATAATTTTCAAATGCATATCTTTTCAAAATTGAATAAAATGAATACTTGATGAAGATTTATAAGTATGATTAATATTATTTTTGTTCCCTTTTTATAGTTAAGATTAACCCTTTTTGGGTTTTTTATTATTTAAAAAAGCATTCAGGAACTGTAATTGTTTAGTTACACTGGTCACAACTATAGGAATAAATGAATCCTCTAATTTTTGATAAACAAGATAAAGAATCTTTATTACAAATCGCAATATTCATGTAACATTTCAATGATTTTACACATTAAAAACTAACAAATACAAGAAATCGCATGATTAAGAATGACAACAATTAAGCAGAAATAGACATTTATATGCATTTATTTTGAGAGCATACATTATTTTATTCGAAATAAATTACTATTTTTATTGAATAATACGTATTTGTTTGAAAGAAAATTAAATAAACTATATGGACATTTGATTAAATTATGAATCCAGGCGACAGCATAAATCTTCCAGGATCTTAATATCTCTGTCGCCGATATTGGTTCTAGAATTTCCTTGATGGTATTTAAATATAACACTTTGGATCTGTGTAATTAATGCTGGGATATCTGAAACATATCCTCTTGCATAGTCGAGTGCCTTTTTCTTTTGGTAGACTACTTCAACAAAATTTAATAAACGTTTAGGTGGTAAAATTCCATGGGTATTCATAATAATTTTCATTATACTTCGGCTTGGGTACAAGTCTTTCGTGGTTCTTGGTGTATTCTTGGCATATCTTAAAACTTTTTTCCTTCCAGGAACAGCTGATAAAATATAAAAAGGTTAACTTATTTTTAATATGATAACATTTTGATAATATATATAAAGGAATTTCTAGGAGTTTGACATATTACAATATAGAGTGTAAAATACTTGATCAAGATTGCAATGATAAAAATTTTTTTCTACTATAAATCATATATAAATTGATATAAACAATATATTATATATATTTATAAAAAAAATTCGTATATAATATATATGTTTCGTGAGTGTGTAATACATATGTTAATTATATTGTATATAAAACTATATATATTTTATATGCAGTATACATATTATAATAGATAATATGATATGTATTAAATATATATTAACACAAAAATTTTATAAATTATTGTTTAATGATATTAATAATAATTTTCAAGCAAATATCCAAATATATATATATAAATGATCAATGATAAATATATATATATTAATAAGATATATATATATATATATGATATTCTATAATATATATATCGGTATATAATTAATATATAAAATATAAAATATAAATATTATTTAAATATATATTATATATACTATTTTTGTATAAACATATATGAGATAAATATTTTTTAATGTATAATAATATAAGCTTCCAATATATATATATTTTATATCATTTTATATACATTTTAAAAATGATCATATATCAATAAAATTTATATATATATTTTATATATATATATATATGTATATATATATAATATAAATAGATATATATGTAATGATATTTTGAGTATAAGTACATATATATTATATAAAATTGAGCAGAAATATATATATCTACATATGTAATATATATAAGCATATTATATACTATATACATATATATAATATATATAGATATATAAAATAGTATATATAAAATTAATATATTTTGCTTTATATATATAATATAAAATAGCTATTTAGGTGTATACATATTTATATAAAGCATAGATAAGCTGTATTTATATATATATTATGCAGAATAAATAATATGTGTTTTGAATAAACAAGATAATTATATACGTGGTTCATAAAAATTTTAATTACTTCTTTATATAATCATATATATAAATAAAATAATACAATATATATATATATATTTAAAAGATATATATATATGTATATAATAATATATATATATATATATATATTTGAAGCTAACATAATATATATTAATAATTTATATATACATATATAATAACATATATATTATATACAAATATAATATAAATGAATATATATATGAATATATATATATATACATATATACATATATATATATATATATATATAAATTATATATAGTTATTTATATTATTATATATAAAATATTTTTTTATATAAATATATATATATATAATAAATATTATATATATTTTATATATAAAATAATATATCTTATATATAATATATATAGTTATATATAAATATATTATATATATATGAAACATATAATAATAAAAATATATATATAATCGTATATATAACAAATATAATATATAATATATAAATATATAATATATATATATATATATTATATAGAAGTTTATAATAAAATAATTAAAAATATATAATTTATATAAATATTAATACATATTTGTTTCTAATGAAAATATATAAAATATATATATAATAAATAAAATTAATATAAATATATATCTATATATACTCTATATTGGTTCTAGAATATTCCTTGATATATATAAATAAATATATATATCTGTGTAATTAATGCTGATATCTGAAACATATTATATTAAGTATATATATATCTAAATATCTGAAACTATATATATAAAAAAATTTAATATAACGTTTAGTGGTAATAAATATAATTCATAATATTTTAATACATACATTTCTGGTTATAATCAATATAAAAATACCATATATATATAAATAAATAAAATATTAAATAATAAATAAATAAACAATATAATATAAATAATAAAAATATATAATAGGATATATAAAATGCATCTAAATAAAGGTATATAATAATTACAATATATATATATATAATATATAAATATAATATATATATATAAATATATATAAATGATATATAATAAAATATATATATATATAATATATATATTACAAAATATAATATATATAAATATAAAATATAATATATATATATATATATATATATATATATATATATATATAATATATATATAGTATAAATATATAGAATATATATATATATATATATCTAGTATATATATATATATATATATATATAAAACTATAAAAATATATATATATATAAATATATATATATAATATATATATATATATGTATATGTGTTTGTGTATACATATGTATATATATATAGTATTATAGTATATATATAATATAATATATTATGTATATCTATATATATACCTATGTATATATATATAATATATGAAATATATTATATATATAATATATGTATATATATATATAATATATATATATATATATATGTAATAAATATATATATATAAGATATATATAATATATAATGTATATATATATATATATATAAAATACATAAATTATTTTATATATATATATATAATATATATATATAATAATATATATAAATATATATATATAATACATATATATATATATACATAAATATAATATAAACAAATATAAAATATATATAATATATATATATATATATATATATAATATATATATATATATATACATATAGATATATATATACTTTTATATATATATATGTATATATATATATATATATCAAATATATAATATATATATATATAAATATATATATATTATATACAATATAAATATATATATATATATATATATATATATAATATTTATATATATATATAGTATATTATATATATAAATATATTATATATATATAATATATATATAATAATATATATTTATATATATTATTGACATTATATATATAATATATATATATAGACATAATAGACATGTATATATATATATATATATAAATATATATATATATATATATATATATTACATAAAATATATATATATAATAAGATATATAATATATATACATATATATATATATATATATATATATATATATATATATATATATATATTTATATATATAATATATATATATATTAACACAAATAATATAATATATATATATACCATATAATATAATCACACATAATAGATACATAAAAATATATATATATAGCATAAAATAGAGATAATATATAGCTAACACACACACACAGCAATAATAGACACCACGACACACCACACACACGACAAAATACCAATACAGTACGCAAATAAAAGAAGTTATATAAACTAACGTTGTGACCTCAAAAGCCCCCAGGCTACTGCCACATAAGGCACATATTGACCCAACCCAGAACTAAACTTGACCCATGCCTAAGAGAGAAGGCCACAAGCTGAAGCGAACTGACAGGAATGTCCTGTAGCTCCCAATGTTCAAGAAGGTGGCGAAAAGGTGTTCACTCCTAAGAGCCGAGAACTACTCAAAATCACAAAACATGTAGCGAGCAGTCTCCTTCTGAAGACGGCAACCATGATACAAGGGATCAGACCTAACCCCCATAATGCTGAGATTGCTATTGAGGGCTCAGTAACAAGTAAGAACAGCTGCCTTCCTCAGGCTATTACTATGAAGCGACAAAAACTCTTTACTCCGCAGGTTGAGGCAGTCTTTATTAAACTTTTGGCTTGCCTATGACTTTTTCCGTTGATAGTTAGTTATGAAATGTAAAAGACCAATTCAACACAGAGCGTTTCCTAGGATTTGTATAGCTGAAATGTCTATAGAACAATGATTCAACCAGCTGCCTTCCTCAGGCTATTCCTATGAATCGACAAGAACTCCTTACTACGCAGGTTGAGGCAGTCTTTATTAAACTTTTGGCTTGCCTATGACTTTTTCCGTTGATAGTTAGTTATGAAATGTAAAAGACCAATTCAACACAGAGCGTTTCCTAGGATTTGTATAGCTGAAATGTCTATAGAACAATGATTTGAAGGTTTACGTAACCCTCTAATATTGCCCATGCTTTTCAGCCGATATTCAGGACGCTCTTTAAATTGCCCCTCTAAACAAGCTGAAAAATATGAAAGGAAAGATGGAGAATTGTTTTTTGAGAGGGAGAGAGATTTAAGGAAAAAAGTCGACAGGTTGAAAGTCAGTTAGGTTTTGTACTGCATTTTTGACCGACAGTATTCCCTCGAGATCGTTGGAGTATTAAAAAAACCCTTCCTAGTTCTTTTATGTTGACTGAATATTTGCTGAATAATATTCTGAATTTTTACATAGCTTGTACGTTTGTATAAACACGTGTGCATTAGATATTTATTTTGTACAAAACTAAGTTTTCGTTACTTTGCAATAATTCTTCTCCTAAGCCATAATAAGGTACACGTTCTTTATTGTATGATATAAAAAGTAAGCTTATAAATATTACTTTGTTGGTCACACATTTGCCTTTGTGGGTCTGTGTATGAACAGAGGTCATACGGGTAGTACCTATATTCTAGGTACACGTGTATATAAATCTACGCGTG
>CM063506.1:94633639-94638639 GCA_032207245.1 Pardosa pseudoannulata
ATGTCTTACTGTGTGTGTAATAAAACATAAAAAAGTCCTAGTTTTGCGTTATATATTTAGGTTTAGGTGTTAATTAAAGGTCCCATGGCTGTCACTTTACAGTGGATCTCCTATTCCAGCATTACTACTCAGGTAAGCAATGCCTACATGTGTATTTTTCTGGTACTCATCCGTTTGATATGAGCGAAATGAGAAGCTTATATGAGATGTTTTGTGTTATGGTAGATTTTTTAGAACTGAACCTGCATGTAATGTTGGGTAGACATTCCTAGGTTATTTCCTTAATGTTGGAACTTTGTTTTTCTATTGGAGATATTTATTGTTGAAGAGCCTTTGTTCCCACAACGAGAGACAACCTCAGGGGTATACCATCCTTTAAGTATATACGAGTTGCACACACTCGGGGTTCACCTGAGTGATCTGGGTCTTCAGTTATTCCTGGTGGACGAGCTTACTTTGTAGTGTTTGCACAATACCGGGTTTGAAAACACTAACGCGTAAACCATAACGGGAGTCTCGTAGGTCAATAGTAGCTCAATAGCTATTGTGGTTAATGTCGTGAATTCTGGTCTTTAGTTTGCATGCGGCTTCGCTTATGTCTTCGTGATTGGTCATCGTAAAAATTTACTAACACGATGTATAAGAAGTCTTTTAAAAACCAAGAAAGTATAGATTTAACACCTGATTCTTATCATGTACCTTAAAAACAGAAGCTATTATCTGTTATAGTAAAACAGAAACCCTTATCTATATATAACTTTAAAAAATAAATTTCCTGCAATATTTAAGAATTTACAATTTTTTTTAATGAAATAAGTCAAGCTTTAAAAAGTAGATGTACAATTTGAGAACAGCAGAAATCAAGGGTTTTAGGACAGCAACACAGTTGGCCCGTGCTTTTTGGCCCTGACCGTATATTACATATGTGTTTGGAAATTGTTAAATTTTGCAAATATACATAGAAATATATATTGAGGTAGAAAATTAATGAGTTTTATTTAAAAAAATTCAAAACAAAACTAATTTAGACATGAATCAAAAAACATTTTTTATACCTTTTTCAATATTCTTTATGTCTTAATTTTAATACTTTTGTATTATTTTTGTTTTATTTCTTATATAAAAGAAATTTTGAATATTTTTAGTTCCTTTTCATTCGTTTAATGAATAATAAACTCATAGTATGAATTCTTAGGTTTGTAAATTCAAATTGTAAGAAAAATTTATTTTTCATTTATTGATTTTATTTCTAAAATTGAATTTAATAATCTGCATAAAGTCTAAAATTATAGCGCATACCCAAATTTAAATTAATTACACATTTGAAATTTTATATAGACATATTATTTTTGCTGTAATTAGTTATTAGGGATAAATTAGTTATTTAATAAACAAATGAAACATGTCTTTAATAATTCACAAACTTTTACATAATCTTATATTGTATTTATAAACTTGAGGTAAATCAAAATTAATATACTTCTTTTGAACCAGTTTCTTCCCGAAATATGAAATCCAGGTCGATATGCTTCATCAGGGAAGATCAACCAAAAGAATCATAACAAATCATAATTTCTTATAGACACCTTCACAGAAATAAGGGAATAAGAAGCAGGAGAGATTTATTTCATGTTGCACCATCCAACATTTTTTCCTTTCAGACAAACACGTCCTACTTTCTGATATATTCTGCGACCATGATTCAGATAAAAGTACACGGAGAGCAATATTTCTTAGGTTCGGACATTATCCATCTTGACCATATTTCAATATGTTTCATGTTGATCACTTTTCGTAATCAATTTATGATGTGATAAGCTTTCTGGAATAATAGGTCACAACACAGTCTATAATCTATGATTCCTACCTCGTCAATCAACGCCTGGAAAACTCATAATGATAGATTTTTCCCTCTCCACATTTTATGCATTACTGCGGTATATTCTATAAACTTTCTGTAAATCTATGTTTCTACATATATAATTAATAATAGTCAAAACTGTATTTAGTTAATGGAAGTAAGTAAATACGATAAAAATAAGATGAAGTATAAATTATAATGGTCAAATAAGTTGACAAACATTTATTCATTCTTATACATAAATCAATAAATAAAGAAATATAAATAAAAAAAATAAATAAATAAATATATATATATATATATATATATATATAAATATATATATATATATATATATGTATATATATATATATATTTATGTATATATATTGTATATATACATATATATATATATATAAATATAAATATATATATATATAAATATAATATATATAAATATATATATATATGTATATATATACTATATATATGTATATATATATATATATGTATATATAAACATATATATATAATATATTGTATATATATGTCATATATAATATATATATGTATATATATATAATATATATATATATATATATATATATATATATATATATATATATATATATATATATATGTATATATATATATATGTATATATATTATATATGTATATATATATACACATATATATATGTATATATATATATATATATATGTATATAGATATATAGATATATATATATATATATATATATATTTATATATATTATATATATATATATATATATATATATATATATGTATATATATATATTATATATGTATATATATATATATATAATATATATATATATATATATATATATAATATATATATATTATATATATATATATATACATATATATATATAATATGTATATATATATGTATATTATATATATAATATATATATATATACATATATTGTTTATATAGATATATATATACATACATATATATATATATATACATATATGTATATATATATATACATATACATATATATATATATATATATATATATATATATTATATATATATATACATATATAATATATATACATATATATATATATATATATATATATAATATATATATATATATATACATATATATATATATATACATATATATATATATATATATATACATATATATATATATATATAATATACATATATATATATATATATAATACATATATAATATATATATATATATATACATATATATATATATATATATATATATAAATATATATATATATATATATATATATATATATATATATATATATATATATATATATATATAATATATATATATATATAATATATATATATATATTATATATAAGTGTGTGTGTGTGTGTCTATATGGAGAGAGAGATGGGGAAGATGTTATCCAAGAAAAATAATGCATTTATGGGTTTTGTGACACTACAGATTATTGCTTAATATTTATGTAATAATAAAAATACTGGATATTTATCAAAGGAAAAACAAACTCCTACTTTCCTGCTTAACATGATACCTTGACCAAATATATTTCGTTAATCCCAATTGTTCAATTTTTTGACTGTTTGGCTTACAAGTTTATTCATTACAGTTGCTAATTAACTATTAATATCAAATCATTTATAAAATGTAAAAATTGTCTTGTGCTATTAGGATAAAAGTAAACAAAATACTTCAAAATTCCCATGTTTTGGAAATTTTCAAAAAAACTCTGGTTTTCCAGGGTTTAAACCGTGTTTTTTCCACTGCTTCCATCTCTAACTGGATCAGGAATCGTCCAGTGAACGTTTGCACCGAGTGAACGTTTGCACACACAGCAGTTTTTTCTACCATTTGCATTAGACTTTCTTTTTGCATATGAATAGCTCCGTGAGCACGAGCGTTATTGCTAATGAAAATCTGATTTTATTAATACAAGAGAGACCTGTTTTTCGGATAAAACTCTGAAAACTATGAAAAATGTCCTGGGACAAAAAGGGTACTCGTAAATCTTGTCATGAAGTTTGCTCTGGATTTTGATCAATTCAGAGAAAAAAAAATGAATTTGGTAAGTATATTTTCTCACATACATGTACACCCAGAGGCAGAAAACTTTTTAACAGTCTGCAACCTAAGTTGGGTATCGTAAAAATAGTCTGCAGAAAAATGCACGACCTTAAAAAGTTTCGTATTCCTGCTTATTAATTAAACTTACGGCATTTCGTAACTGTTTTCTATAGAATTAAGGATAGTAAACATTTTTAGAATTTAAACATTGACAGCATAAATACGAATTACAAATTTTTAGATAAAGAAAATTCTATATTAATAAATGTCGATTGGTTGAGTATTTGTCATAACATTATTTTTCTCACACGCTCAGCCAAAATGATGGAATTTTGACTTCCCGGACAAATGTAGGGGTTGTCCGCCCCTGTATAGCTCTTCCTGCTCTTTAGGATGAAAGTCGGTTGCAACATTTACATTATAAGTTTAGATATTTTACATAACAACAATATTTGTGTATATTAACCATACACATCATTTTTAAATTAAATAAAATGAATGCATGATGAAAATTTATAAAGTATTAAACAGCCTCTTTAAATTCCATTTTTATAGTGTATATTAAACTCTCTTAGGTGGTATTAATAAAAAAAGCATTTAACAGCTGTATTTCATCAGTTTAGCCAAGGAACTAGATTCTAGGAATAAAATAATTCACTCCTCTTTTCCTTAAATACAATACTTTAAATAGAATTATATCTTATTTTTATTAATATCTTGATATTGATGTAACATTGCAATGATTTTATACTTTAAAACTACGAAATACAAAAGATCACATATTTAAGAATGACAACTATTTATTAAATTCAAATAAGTATTTATTTGTAATTATTTTGAGAGCATACAATTATCGCAATAGAAGCATATATTATCTGTTTTATTCAATAAATGAATTTTTGGTTTGTACAAGAACATAATACAATTACTTTGACATTTGATTAAATTACAAACTCAGGCGTTTGCATAAATCTTCCAGGATCTCAATGTTTAAGAATGACAACTATTTATTAAACTGAAATAAATATTTATTTGTAATTATTTTGAAAC
>CM063506.1:94643639-94646139 GCA_032207245.1 Pardosa pseudoannulata
CTTGTACATATGTATATACATGTGAACGTTTAATATTATTTTTAGATCAACTAAGTTTTCATTTTTTATGCTATAATTTATCCCCCAATTTATAATATTTTTGGGTATCCGTTCCTTACTTTTTATGATATAAAAAGGAAGCTTATAAAATATTACTTTGTTTTCATACATTTACCTTTGAGTGTCAGTGTATGAAAATAGGTCATACAGGTCGTACTTGTATTACAGATGCATGGGCAAATAAATTATTTTATGGCATATGGTATGATAGTATTTCCGTTATCGAATTTATTGTTTGTTCTTATAAAAATTGTAATCAGAGCTATTTATAGTTCTTATCTGTGGGCAGCAACGTTTCGGCCAAGAAGGCAATGGCCCTTGTAATTTGGTTAAGGGAAAACCAAGACGTTGTAATGGCACGATGATTGTTTATCATAAAATGGAAATAAGTGTCGTATCTGTTTTAACCAGTGTAATTGTAAAGATGATGTTAACAATGCATTACCATAAGCAATGTTCTTTCTGAAACAAAAATCGTCCTTCTAAAATTCGTGTAAACAAACTGTCATTTTTAACCCGTATCGGAGCAGGTAAGAACCTAGAGCATGGGCAGGACTCCTGCGAGAGGCCCTCCAAAGCACTACCCTTTGTATTCGCAATATTTTTGTAACTGAGATCATTCCCAGATAGCGTGATCTAGTGTAGTTTGTATTATTTTTATTTATACTTTTATTATTATTATTATTATTCCTTTTTTAAATATTATTTGTATTTTTCACTACTAATATCTTTCTCTTTTTGGGAATTTTGTAATTATCATTGTTTATTTTTAAATAAAGTTATTCGTTATGGTTAGGCGCTTGCTGGGCGATTTGTGTTCCAGGGGTTCCGCTCTATGCCTACTCCATCCGAACGGGAGGTTGGCGGCAACCTGCAGGGTATTACAAGATATTGATGAATCTCACCTGCAATTTTCCTTGTTGTCATGTTCCGGTTTCTTCTTTTAAGATTTTCTGCAGCTGCTGGTGTACTCGAAGTGTTAGGAGTTGCTACAGTTAACTCAGCATTCTCTCTTGAAGGTAAGTTAGATGAACTTTGAATTCCTTCCAATGTATCTCTTGTATTATGGACTTCTTTGGATAGAATATTACGATAATATTATTTATTACTCCGAAAGGTTATGAAAATTCAACATATTTTTTAATAATTATAAAAGATCAAAATTATTATTAGGAGAAAATAGCTCTTCTCTATCACAATATATTTTAAAATTAAACTTAAAATCACGATTATGTGAGTTAAATAGTTTACGCACATATGCAATATTTAAAACTAATGAAAAAACTAAAAGTTACTTTTTGGGAAAATTTAAATTATTAGGATAGATATGTAAATTACTCTTAGCGCATACCATATAATTTAAAAACTATCTATCCTTGTTAACCCATCCACCGACCATCCTCCCCACCCTTTTCCCTTTCAAAACAGTCACCCTTTTCGTAAATTCCAGACGGAATTTACCGTACCATACTAGAGTTGCTGGTTTAAAAGTTGTCAGGCCAATTTTAAGTTATTTTCCCTGTAAGGTAAAGGAGTTCCGTTACGCAAAATTACTTTCTTTCATTTATTATCGCTTTGCAATATTTTTTTCCTCAAAAGTGTGTTATACGAGTGCGAACGAGAAGTGGTCGACAGGTCCGTTTTCGAACAGGAATTCGCTGTCGAACCCCCGTAGACGCGTCCGTCCAGTGGGTTAATATGGCAATGACTCGAACATTTGTAAAATTCTTTGATTTCCCTTTATACATTCATAAATCTTCGATAATTTATGCTAAGTTATGCTTAAAAACTGATGCTTAACATTTAAACAACAATGGAAAATTACAAATTATGATAGATATATAAAATTAATTATAGAAAAGCTCTCCAGATTGTGGGACATAATAAAAATATAAAACAAAGGATATACTTAGTAAGATACATACTTTATTATTATTATGCGATATTATTGAAAATATTAAAAAAAATAAAAATGCAATTACACAACTCAGCAAATTCAAGACTGGGAATAAGATGTGTTGAGAAACTTAAGTAAAACAGATATCATCTAAAAAAGAGAGGACTTACAATTGTCGAGAATTAATTTAGAAATTTAGTTTAAAAATTAAATATCATTATAAATATATTTGTATTATTTTATAAATTTTCCCAACCAGCGTAAGGTTAAGTCTTAGTTATATATTGAAAGCCAAACGTCTTCTGGTCAGAGACTAAAGAGTCCATAAACCGAATGGGGCAAGCAAGGTTTATGATAATTCAATTTTATTTAGTTCCTCTCCCGTAATCTCCTAATGTTACCGAGGGCATATACGCAGATAGCATGCACACTTGCAGCAAGTTTGATTTCTTCTGGATAATATCTTGTCATAACAAATTTGATGTTACAAGTTTGCAGCAAAACTCCTGAAAGTTAGACGGAACATAAAGAGACCACACTTTT
>CM063506.1:94658639-94661139 GCA_032207245.1 Pardosa pseudoannulata
TCTTCTTTTGTTTAGATTGAAATAGACGGGAGTAAAGGTTGGTATTCACTTAGAATTTAAACAGATTTATTGAAAAATAGATCTAATGAAACTTTCTGCGACATCTTACAGAGCACCTTTAAAAACGTATCACTAAAATTATTTGCCATCTAATTTTATTGCTTAATTTATAAAGTTAATTTATTTATAATGTTCTGTTCTAGTTTGTGTATTCTATTATGAGATCGGGAATAAATAGAGCCTCTTCTTTTGTTTAGATTGAAATAGACTGGAGTAAAGGTTGGTATTCACTTAGAATTTAAGCAGATTTATTGAAAAAGAGATCTAATAAAACTTTCTGCGAAATTTTACAGAGCACCTTTAAAAACATTTCACTAAAATTTTTTGCCATCTACTTTTATTTCTTTATTTATAAAGTTTATTTATTTATAATGCCCTTTCTAGTTTGTGAATTCTATGATGAGAACGGGAATAAATAGAGGCTCTTCTTTTGTTTAGATTGAAATAGACGGGAGTAAAGGTTGGTATTTACTTAGAATTTAAGCAGATTTATTGAAAAATAGATCTAATGAAACTTTCTGCGACATCTTACAGAGCACCTTCAAAAACGTATCACTAAAATTATTTGTCATCTACTTTTATTGCTTAATTTATAAGTTAATTTATTTATAATGTTCTGTTCTAGTTTGTGTATTCTATGATGAGAACGGTAAAATTTAGAGCCTCTTCTTTTGTTTAGATTGAAATACACGAGAGTAAAGGTTGGTATTCAGGTAGAATTTAAGCAGATTTATTGAAAAATAGATCTAATGAAACTTTCTGCGACATCTTACAGATCATCTTTAAAAACGTATCACTAAAATTATTTGCCATCTAATTTTATTGCTTAATTTATAAAGTTAATTTATTTATAATGTCCTTTCAATTTTGTGTATTCTATGATGAGAACGGTAAAATTTAGAGCCTCTTCTTTTGTTTAGATTGAAATACACGAGAGTAAAGGTTGGTATTCAGGTAGAATTTAAGCAGATTTATTGAAAAATAGATCTAATGAAACTTTCTGCGACATCTTACAGATCACCTTTAAAAACGTATCACTAAAATTATTTGCCATCTAATTTTATTGCTTAATTTATAAAGTTAATTTATTTATAATGTTCTGTTCTAGTTTGTGTATTCTATTATGAGATTGGGAATAAATAGAGCCTCTTCTTTTGTTTAGATTGAAATAGACGGGAGTAAAGGTTGGTATTCACTTAGAATTTAAGCAGATTTATTGAAAAAGGGATCTAATAAAACTTTCTGCGAAACTCTACAGAGCACCATTAGAAACGTAACACTAAAATTATTTGTCATCTACTTTTATTGCTTAATTTATAAAGTTAATTTATTTATAATGTCCTTTCTAGTTTGTGAATTCTATGATGAGAACGGGAATAAATAGAGCCTCTTCTTTTGTTTAGAAAAATAGACTGGAATAAAGGTTGGTATTCACTTAAAATTTAAGGAGATTTATTGAAAAAGAGATCTAATAGAACTTTCTTCGAAATTTTACAGAGCACGTTTAAAAACGTGACACTAAAATTATTTGCCATCTAATTTATTGCGTGTTGTTCACTTAGAATTTAAGCAGATTTATTGAAAAAGGGATCTAATAAAACTTTCTGCGAAACTCTACAGAGCACCATTAGAAACGTAACACTAAAATTATTTGTCATCTACTTTTATTGCTTAATTTATAAAGTTAATTTATTTATAATGTCCTTTCTAGTTTGTGAATTCTATGATGAGAACGGGAATAAATAGAGCCTCTTCTTTTGTTTAGATTGAAATAGACGGGAGTAAAGGTTGGTATTCACTTAGAATTTAAACAGATTTATTGAAAAAGAGATCTAATAAAACTCTGCGAAATTTTACAGAGCACCTTAAAAAACGTTTCACTAAAATTATTTGCCATCTTTTATTTCTTTATTTATAAAGTTAATTTACTTATAATGCCCTTTCTAGTTTGTGTATTCTATGATGAGAACGGGAAAATATAGTGCCTCTTCTTTTGTTTGGATTGAAATAGATGGGAGTAAAGGTTGGTATTCACTTAGAATTTAAGGCGATTTATTGAAAAAGAGATCTAATACAACTTTCTTCGAAATTTTACAGAGCACGTTTAAAAACGTGACACTAAAATTATTTGCCATCTAATTTTATTGCTTAATTTATAAACTTAATTTATATATACTGCTGATAATGGACAGCAGCACAACAACAGCCACATGCTTCTATGGATATGAGACGGTAAATGGGTAGAAAAAGACAAATAAATCTCTGATGAGATCGGAATGAAATCAAATTGTATTTTAAGTTCATATTTTTTAATGTTTTATGACTTAATATTTATTGTATTTTGCAAACATATACCTATAAAATATATATGAAATTAAATATCATAATCTAATGAATAATAACAAACAATCATAAAATAATACTAATTTTTTTTATATAT
>CM063506.1:94666139-94681139 GCA_032207245.1 Pardosa pseudoannulata
TTTTATTTTGGACAAGTGATAGAGGTTCGTTAGGTTTATGGTCTATATTTAGCAACACGAGGTCTAATGAAACTAGAACATGCTGTTAGATGCAGACAAACAACATGCTAATGTGGTATTTAAACCCCAAACTCTAATCCACAACTCCTTAAACAATTGACCATCATTCGGCTGTAGGTGGATTAGGAAGAATATTTACAGACCTATTAAAAAGTACACAGTTTGTTCAATTCAATTAAAATTTCATAACTTGGACATTTTCTCACTAAGCAGTTTCATATTCTAAATATTAAATAATAAAAAATACATATATGAATATACTAAGGAATGAACTCAATGTCGTATATACAAGTATTAGCAACTGTTAAAAATAAAAGGAATTACAAAAGATAAATTATGTGAATTATGTGTATTTAAAAACTATATATTTCCAGACTATCCCAGAAAGATCTTAAAGGAATTCTTCCACAAACAATGCGTAACCCATTTTGGCCACATTTTTCTACAATCTTATCTCCTGTTATACACAATTCCTGATTTGGTTGGGTCATGCACACTAAACATCACATTGTTGGCGCAGCATTCTCTCAGACCACTGGGATAATCTATGCAAACATCAGATATGAACCCGTTTTAAATTTTTATGTTTTAACTTTTACCATTCTTTATGTTCGACGAGTCATTGTGTACGTTATTTGTAGTACAAATTACAAGTGAATAAGATATACTAATCGTGGGAAGTTAGACAGTGTAGTAACTTTTGATCACTAGTAAAAATCACAGTACTCATTTTTCTGATATACAAATAGTTCAGTTTAACGCCACAGGGGTAGAGTCTTAACTTTCATTTTTTAACAATGTAGAATTATTTTTATATTTTTCAAACGTTCAAAGTAAAAAAATTTACAAATGAGAAAAAAATTTTTAATGTTCAATATATATATACATAGATATATATGTATATATATATATATATATATATATATATATATATATATATATTATATATATATTATGAAAGTGTATCTATTACTTAACTTTTTTTTGCTTAAAAAATTTTTTAATTGAGACTTTGAAGACGTAACAGCATAAACAAAGGTGAACCAAAACAAAATAGATTTATAAGTTTTAATTTATTTGCTTGACATTGTAATATATCACTTAAATTGAATTTGTTCTACCCCACCCCCCATAAACTTAACATACATAAAATTGATTTATTTTACGTATAATTTAAAATTATACCTAACACATAACATTAACTGCCGTTCATTAACTGACTTTCATAAACTGCCGTTATTTGAATATTTGACTTGAACATATCATAATTTTTAATTCTTTACGAAATCTCAATTGCATCAAAAAAGGAAGGTACATTAAACACATAGATAGTAATAATTAATTTGAAACAACTACCTGAACTAGTAGGCCTTAAGAAATTTTCTTGTTTAGAAGTTCTTTGATTCTTTGAAGATGCTTCAACACATCTATTTCCATTGCAGTCTTCTCCCTGTTTTTCCGTCAAAGACTTTTGACACTGGTACTGTTTGTGACTTTCTGTGCGGCAGCCACGACAATAAAACTCCATAAAGAAACCAGATCCATAATTACCGTCCAGAACAATTGGCTTCAGCTCAAAATTCGCTAAAATTTCTGGAACATCCAGTATAATTCTGTAATGATTTGTTTCTGTAATTTGATACAGATCATGTACACCTATATCTTTATCTTTCAGGTATGTTTCAATATTTATATCAATATCTTTTTGAGATGCAAAGGGATGTATTCCATAGACTGTCAAACAAGTTACAGTGGAATAGATGTAGAATAACATCCCCTCTAAATCAATCCATTTTCTGCGAATATATTCATCGCACTTTTCTTTCCGAGAGAAGTACACACGCAACCCTTTTTCATCAATGAACGGGGTTTTTATATCCTTTGGTAGACTTCTTATTGCTTTTCCCAAAAACTCTTTCGGAAGTTGATAAATCAGAATTCCCCATTCTCTGTTATAGTTGACACTGATATTCTCCATGTCCGATATGAGCTGCAAATTCTGACAGTATTCTAACCTACGAAAAAAGAATAAATAAACTTGTAAAATAAAATTTCCTACAATGAAGGTTTGTTCCCGTCTAAATACTAGGGTATTACAAAAGCCATATAAATGTCAGACCACAAATTTTTACCAAACATTTATAAGCCATATAATTTAAAAATATTAACAAAATAGCTGCTTAAAATATTAAGAAAAGGATAATAAAAATAATAATTTATAAATCAATAATTTAAATTGTGTGAATACCGTATATTTTCGTCTTTTACTAAAATAAGCTAAAAAATAAAATTAGGAAATATTTCATAATTTCAGATTCGTTGATTCTTATAAATATTAAAAATGTTTATTTCTCTGGTTTTATTTATTAATAGTAAAGACAATATTATGTAAACAGTTTTCTAATGTAATCTAACATTTCAGTAATTAATTTAGGACATGATCCATATGGTCTATATTTCACAAACAAATTCCTAGCCATACGTTAATAATATATTCAAGTTACTCATATATATAAATTTATAAAATATAGATTACGAAATAAAAAAATACTTTTATCAGCCTAAGCGGATAAAGTATTTGATGAAATTTCGCAGAATTTTAAGTTCGGTTATTTACATCTCTTAAAAGTTTTACAAATAATTCATGAAATGATCTTCTGTATGAATCTTCAAAATAGTTTTTTTTCTTAATGACTTAACTTTTTGTGTAATACTGTATTTATTAAACAAACACTTAATAAAAAAAACAAAGGCTACACCAGTTTTTAGTAATGGTCCACACATTTTTTTACTGTCACCAAGACAAATTTACGAAATTTTATTTATTTTGAAATCATTTGTTTAAAAACCTTGATCAGTTCAAAATTTATTATATAAGAATAGGGAATAATGTATCTGTATTTATTTTGAAATCAGTTGTTGAAAAACTTAACCAGTTCAATAATTATTATAAAAGAATACGAAATAATGTATCTGTATTTATTTTGATATCAATTGTTTAAAAACTTGATCAGTTCAATAAATATCATAAAAGAATACGAAATAATATATCTGTATTTATTTTGAAATCAGTTTTTTAAAAACATGATCAGTTCAATAATTATTTTAAAAATTTGATGAGTTCAATAATTATAAGAAAAGAATACGAAATAATGTATCTGTATTTATTTTGAAAGGAGTTGTTTAAAAACCTGATTAGTTCAATAATTCTAATAAGAGAATAGGAATTAATATATCTGTATTTATTTTGAAATCAGTTGTTTAAAAATTTGATCAGTTCAATAATTTTTCTTAAATAATACGAAATAATCTATCTATATTTATTTTGAAATCTGTTATTTAAAAACCTCATCAGTTCAATAATTACTATAAAAGAATAGGGAATAATGAACATGTATATTACTTATAGTAAAGAATATTTCGTTTCTATTGTTAGTAATATGTAATTATGTATAAGGAATAGTTCCTTTGAATTTAAAATCTCAATTGAACTTTAAAATAAATAATATTTTCATTTTGGTAAGTTAATTACCCACAGCGAAGGCTAGACACAAAGTGTCTAGAATTTAATAAAATAAAAAATAAATATTTCTAACGGATCAAAAAGTGTGCATTTCTTTTGTATCTTATATATTCTAAAGATGGGTTTATTTTTAAGTGCATAGAAAAATTAGATCAATGATATATATTTTAA
Source organism: Pardosa pseudoannulata (assembly GCA_032207245.1). Lineage (NCBI taxonomy): Eukaryota > Metazoa > Arthropoda > Arachnida > Araneae > Lycosidae > Pardosa > Pardosa pseudoannulata. The sequence continues at coordinate 94,669,894 of CM063506.1, forward strand.
ACAATTTTAACATTTCCTTAAACATACATAAACTTTATAAAGACTCACCGTAATTTCAGTTTCAAGAGAATATACTTTTGAACATTACAAAATGAAAACAGGAGGCGAAGTAGTGGCTTTAGTCTGAACAACTAAATTTGAGATTCAGAGAAAGAAACCATTGTTTGTGCTAGATATGTTATCACGAAATCTCTCATTTCAATAATAAAAAAACAAATGCGACCTTTTCAAATGGATTTTATCTAAAATATATGACGATGTTTCATTAAGATATTGGTTTTAAATACGGCATTCGGTACACATATTTTTCTATAATAGCTCTACTATCAATATAAACTCTCCCATCTCTCTCCCTCCCTCTCTCTGTCTAATATATGTGGGGAGAGTTGGGTTCAAGTATATTCAGGTGCTTATATAAAATTAACTCTAGTCTCAAATTATTGACCGCATATTTATTTTGACGGAGAATTACATTTAATGATTACATAGAACATTCTACATATAATAGAAACAAATTTCTTGTTTCATCTGCAGTCTTATAAAGAGAGCAGTTGTTCGTCGTTCCTTACTCTCGCCCACACAAACATCGTTCTCGTGTATGTCCCAGTTAGTGGGTGATGACACCAGGAATGTCGCATTCATTGAGTGCTGCAGGCCGTTACTTGCGACATACACACACACACACACACATATATACTATATATATATATATATATATATATATATATATATATATATATATATATAAAATATATATATATATATATATATATATGTATATATATGTATACAATATATATGTATATATATATATATATATGTATGTATATATATATATATATATATATATATATATATATATATATGTATATATATATATATATATGTATATATATATAATATATAATATATATATATATATATATATATATATATATATATATATACATATATATATATATATATATATATATATATATATATATATATATATATATATATATATATATATATATATATATATATATATATATATATATATATATATATATATGTATATATATATATATATATATATGTATATATATATATATATATATATATATATATATATATATATATATATATATATATATATATATATATATATATATATATATATATATATATATATATATATATATATATACATATATATATATATATATATATATATATATATATATATATATATATATGTATATATATATATATATATGTATATATATATGTATATATATATGTATATATATATATATGTATATATATATATATATATATATGTATATATATATATATATATATATATATATATATATATATATGTATATATATATATATATATATATATATATATATATATATATGTATATATATATATATATATATATATATATATATATATACTGTCTACAAATACATATTTGAACACCTATGCAAATGACGATATCTGTGGTCTAAGGTACGTCACGACCTCTGCCGGTATACATCATGTAGGAAACAGTATGGAGGCAGGGGTTAAAATAATAATGCCAGCTTGCAGGAAAGGAGCTATTTTAATGAGCCCACTTGCACGCCCGATGGGGGTTCAGATGTGGGAAAACTTCACATTCAAGCGATTGGCAAAGAAAAAAAGGGTCGTTAAAATCGAGGTGATGAATTGTGAAAGAGAGTGCAGGAAAAGAAGTACAGGTCGGTTATAAGAGTTGCTGGACATCCAGAGAGACCGGACCAGCAAACTTGTCCCGAACCCGCATGACAGCATAGACGTACGGCAAAATAACGGCCGCTACGCTAGTACCGACGTCCTTAAAGTCTGAAGTCCAACACCGTCCTACAGCCTCTGAAAGATCCAGCCTACTCTAATGCAATTACTGAAGGTAAACTTAATCTTATTCATAAATCATTAAATTAGTCTCGGAAATTTTTGATTACGGAATAGCGCATAAAAACGAAAAAAAATAATGAATTGTTGTAATGATAAATATCAAGAAAAAAATGTTATATATAGATGTTAATCCAAAATTAATGTTTGTAAATAAGTTGTGTACACAATAAAAAGTTTTAATTCGAGTATAATGTATTACCTATTTACTGTGTTTCCCCTTTAAGAACGGACACTGGTGTTAGTGTTGTTATTACATTACAATATCCTTAAAGTGTATAATATCATATTTAGAGATTTTATAGTTTTACAGGTTATATATTGATAATTTGATTGAGATGCATTTCTAAAGATTCAGAAATGCTCAGATTTTTTTTAAAAAATTGAAAGTTTAAAGATGATATATCTCCTTAAGGATTCTACTTTAAATGAAGTAGAAAAACGGTAAAGATTTCACCGTAATAATATTTCGAAATCTAATATTTTTTTTTAAAGTATAACAGAAATATTGAAATGTATTTATAAATAAATTAAATATTCAGTAAAATCCATATCACATATACACATCAACATAATAAAAAATAATTAATTTTCGTATTTATGTCTAAATATTAGGCATTTATTAAAAGACGGAAGGAAAAAGAAAAGCTTAAAAATTATATTAGAAATCAGATATGCATATTAGATTTATTTGGTACTAGAAAGTCTCCATATTAACTCCGAAATGAAGCCGAACGATGGCCGAATGGTAGAGCGCTGCTCTTCGAAACCGGAGTTTGCGGGTCCGAATCCCGCTGCTGGCATGGATGTTTGTAGCCTGTCGGAGTCGGCTTTAAACTGTAGGTCCCGGTCTCATTAGCCCTCGTGTGCAAAACAGTAGACAGTAGCGCTAGAAGTTGGAAATAAGGTAAACGATGATTCTTCAGAGAAAATCACATTTTTCCACTACTCGAGGGAACAAATCTGGTGGTTTCTACACTATTCTAAAAGCTTTGATACATTTGTCTCTGAGAGCAGAGGTTTTATTTAGAAGTTTTTCCGTGGAATTCAGATTTGTGCGGCATATATATATATATATATATATATATATATATATATATATATATATATATATATATATATATATATATATATATATATATATATATATATATATATATATATATATATATATATATATATATATATATATATATATATATATATATATATATATATATATATATATATATATATATATACATATATATATATATATATATATGTATATATATATATATATATATATATATATATATATATATGTATATATATATATATATATATATATATATATATATATATATATTATTCAATTACTCACATTTTGAAAAAATGAAAAATACTTTACATTTAAACATTGTTATAAATTTCGATAAATGAATGGTGCTTTAATTTTCTAGTGCTTACTGTTGATGAAAAAAATGTTTGGAAAAGCTATTTTAATAACTACTCTTTGAAGAATATTTTTGCTAAAGTACCTCAAGTTCAGTTTGTTATAAATAAAAGGCTGGGTTTGAAACACATCTCCGATTCTATGTCACCATAAATGTGTAACATTAACTTTTATTCTTATTACGATTTTCCCTTATTAATTAAGGGAATTCTTTGACATAAAAAACTCTTTTGACTATACGTAAAATTCTACAGAAAAACTTTGAGGTTACTTCTATAGAGACAAATGAAGAATGCAGAATATCTAGAGTTGAGTTGTAAGAATTTAGTTGATCCTGAATATTTTTAAAGACACATGCTTTGAAAATTAAGCTATATAATTTAAATACATGACCAATTTGATTTATGAGTACATTTCTCTGAAGAAAAAAAGATAAATCTGGGAGATACAGAACTGCAATTCAGGGGTTTACATATTACCAAATCTTCTAAACATAATGTTCCAACAGTATATGTTGCACATATACTGTATAGAAAGCTATAGAGTACTAAGTGAAATTATTTAACATATTCGAAAGATTACGCTATGCAAACAATAAAACACTCTGTAGTATTACTACAGAAAAAAACTGAAAAATCAGAATAGATTATTATAACAATATTCTTTGTGGTTACTTCGATAGAGACAAATGAAGATGCAGAATATCTAGAGTTGAGTTGTAAGAATTTAGTGTGAATATTTTTACTAACTTAATTTAAGATTTATAAATTTAAAACATGACCAATTAATTGAGAAAAAAAGAATCAGATAGAAGAAATGATTACAATTAGAAATGGTAGATACAAAAAATAAAGATTATAAATGTTGCATAATTGTTATGATAATACTATGTATAGAAAGCTACTAGAGTACTATTAAAAATTCGAACATCAAAAGAATAAAAATTAATAAAATTTTTTATACACTTTTTAAAAAAGTATTAATTAGTATTTCTTGTGTTTATAAAATTAGAAAAAGTATCATGGTACAGATGAATTTTCCTAGAGATTTCGATGTATATCTAACTTATAAAGGGTTTCCGGTCTCTGTATTAAATAAAAAACTTTAATCTTCATATTTTTTAACCAACAGTGGGAAACATTTTTAGTTTTTGTTAATGCTCAATTTTATGTTTATGTAAGAAAATCAATATTTATATTGAAAAGAGGTGTCATTAAATATTGCACTGTAAAGTTTAAAATATATAAATTTTAACAAGTTAGAAAATTGTCATAATTTATAATTACACAAAAAAAAAAACATTTCAAAAAATTAAAAAAAGAAATTTCTTATTAATAGATATATGACGATACTATTAAAAAAATAATAAATGAAAAAATAAATAAAATAACCAAGGTTAAAGTTTTTGAAGAAATAAAAAAGCTCCAAAAAGATATTTGACACAGTTGATACTACAAAATACAACAAGACATAAAAAAATAAACATTGAATATGATATACAGTTTAAAGATTTTTATTATTTAAAATAATTATTATGTGTATTTATTTTTAGATTTTTATAATTTGCTTTTTTTTAATACAAGCATAGCTTTTTTAAATCAAATATTATTACACAATATATAAAAGCAAACCATTAAAAAATACCTACAAATTCCTTTCGTTTCTTGTGTTTCTAGTGCTGAATAAATCGTCTTGAGCGTATAGTTTCGAAAAAGAAAGTATTCAATTGCAGTAAGTTGTTTCGTTCGTTAGAAATCTATTAAAATGTGTTAAGGAAGTATTTTAAATCCACTGTTGGCTGCCGCAATTTAGTGGGCTTCATTCTTCTTTTTCACTGCGACTGTATGACTGAATATTGGATGTAGTTTCCTGCATTTCTGAACAAGTATTTTCTATAATTAATAGAAATCTAGTCATTTACCTGTTCACAACCCACTGGATCATACACGGCAGTAAAAGTTGGAGTTGAGTAACAATAGAATTGTAGTCAGTGATTGTCATGAATATAAGACAATAATAGGGTACGAAATGTAGATTAATTTTTCAGTAATAAAAAACAACTGAAATTTAGAATTCTGAACATTTAAAATATAATTAGTGACGGTAATAGCGGTAAGAAATTAAAAATAAAGTAGCCAGAGAAATTCTATAGAGAGTTATGCGATTCATTTCAAATCTTCAAAATTGGTATTTTCTGGTATTCCGATGTTTTATTAGCATGTTTAAGAAAATACAAACATAGATATCAGCAGATCTAGAATTGAAATGCAAAGAGTTTCCTGATAACGAGACCGAATGAAATTAAATTGTAATTTAAGTTCAGATTTTATATTAATTGAACTTTTAATATTTAGTGTATTTTTCATACATATCTCATTGAAATTAAATATTCTTACACAATGAATAATTGCAAAACATTAAAGAATATAACTTATATTCTTTGTGTTTATAATGTTAAACATCAATTATTATGTGTATAATTAAAAAAAAGTTGAATGGAGGTTGATTAGATGCAAATCTATAGAAATGAGTTAAGGAAGGGTTTTAAAGGCATAATTGGCTTTCACTTTGTATTGAGCTACATTCTACTGCCTTCTCCTTTCTCCAGTCTCACTGTAACTGTAAGTCTGAATAATGCCTCTAGCTCAATGTATGCCTGAAATTGTCTTTGTTCATTACATGCATGAGTTATAATTTATCCGCTATTCCACTGTTCTTGACCGTGCATGATTATATTTTTAATGTAATGTAAAATTTTTTAATCAAGTTTTTGTTTGTGAGAGCATGAAGGTATAGTGCTTCTTTTGTAGTTTACATTAAAATAGACTGTGGAGAAAGGTGGAGTTGAGTAACAGCATGCTGGTAGACCAGAGTAATAATTAATATTAGACATTAATTGTAACTGAAATTAAAATTAATGTTTTAGTTACAAAAGAAAAGAACCTGAAATTAAAATTTCTATAGAAATAAACCCTCATATAATTAGGTACCGTAATATCGGTATTGGTAAGGAATCCAGTATAACTAAACTCGGTTATAAAAATTCTGAAGAAAATCCTGAGATTCATTCCCATTCCTGAGCATTAGCATCTTCTGGCATTTTCCTATTTTATCAACACGTTTAGTATAAGAGAAAAAAAGAAAACAGATCTAGAGTTCATATATAAAGGATTCAATGACACTGGCTTCTTGTGACTTACAGTAATAATCCAAATACACAAAAATTGGTAGTCTTTATTTTTCAAAATGAATTAAGGTTACAATTTTTAAAATATATATTTAGTATAGATTTATAGAGAATTCAATTTAGATTGATTTTTAATGCAATATTAAATTTTTTAAGAATTTTCAAACATATATCTTACATATCAAATTGGAAAATAGAAGAACTCAGATGTTCAGGAATTACATCTATTTATTAAGTAGATATTTTTAGTGTAATTGCAATTGCATATGTTCTATATAAAAAAAACAGAAAAACAAAAAATCACCTATTTAAGAATTACAATTATTTATCAAGCAGAAATAAGTGCATGTAATTATTCTGAGAGCATACGTTAAAATTTGAAACAAATTATCACTTTATTCAATAAAATATTTGTTTCACAAAATATTTTTTCTTTCGTTTGAATTGTGAATCCAGTCGTTCGCATAAATCTTTAAGGATCCTAATATCTTTGTTGGCAATACTACTTTCCGAATTTTCTAGTTCGGATTTAGATATAACATTTCTGATCTGTGTAATTAATGCGGGGATGTTTTGAGTAAAATCCTTTGCACATTGGATCACAATTTTCTTATGGTAGGCTAACTTCAGAAAATCCAATAAGCGTTTAGGTTGCAAAATTCCATTCGTACGCATAATAATGTTTAATACATCCTCACTGGGATACGTAATCTCCAAGGAACTTCTTGCATTCTTCCGAGTTCTTAAGTGTCTTTTTACGCCACGAACATCTGAGAAAATAAGAAATGTGGAATTTAATAAATTTTCTATCTATAAAGGTAATATATAAAGGGTTTTTGTAGGTTTTTTATTTTTTAGAGTATAAATGTAAAGGATATAAAATATAATTGCAAATGACAAAAAATTATGAAATTTATCAGTATATTACAAAGATTATCGACTTCTTAAATAACTTTATATTAAATATAAATACCGGGCCACCATAAGTAAACTGACGGTGCTCACAGTGTTCTGTAGTGCGATCTATTTGCGAGAATGACGCCACATTTTGTAGGAAGATTAAACAAGACGGAGGACGAAGGTTTCCGCGAAAAAACAAATCAGTTTCAAAAGTCACCGCTAGGGGATTATATATATATATATATATATATATATATATATATATATATATATATATATATATATATATATATATATATATATATATATATATATATATATATATATATATATATATATATATATATATATATATATATACATATATATATATATATATATATATATATATATATATATATATATATATATATATATATATATATATATATATATATATATATATATATATATATATACATATATATATATATATATATATATATATATATATATATATGTATATATTTACATACATATATATATATACATACATACATACACATATATATATATATATATATATATATATATATATATATATATGTATATATATATATATATGTATATATGTATATGTATATGTATATATATATATATATATATATGTATGTATTTTTTTTTCTTTTCTATGATTTAACTTCCGAGTTTTGGTACCCTTTTTCAATTTTTCTTAGTGTAAAAAGTATTCTTAGAATATTACTTTGCTGGTGATATATTTGCCTTTGAGGGTTAGTGTATGAAGACAGATCATAACAGTTGTATAATTTCAGTACATATGTGTATAAAGTTAATTATGTCATATGAAATGATAGCAGTCTCTTTTAACGAAGTTTTGTACAATTCTAAATGTTGATTTTGGGATGTTTCTCACCTTCGTTTTTCCTTGTTGTCGGGTTGCAGTTTCTTCTCATAGTATTTTCTGCAGCTGTTGGTGTACTCGAAGTACTAGGAATTGCTACAGTTATTTCGCCATCCTCTCTTAAAGATAAGTTAGACAACCTTTGAGTTTCTTCTGTTTTACCTCTTCTATTACGGACACCTTTGAATAAAATATTACACTAATATTATTTATTACTTCGAAAAGTTATTAATGTTCAACATTTTTTTATAATTCTAAAATATCAAAGTTGTTATTAGGAAACAAATGATCATCTATATGACTAACAAATATTTTTAAATGAAGTTTAATATCATGTTGAGAGGAATTAAATACTTTAAACACGTTTGGAATAATTAATACTACTGTTAAACATAAGTGGCTTATTGTAGATATTTAAATAGTTAGGAGAAACAATTAAATTTGTTTTGACACATCATTTTAAACAAAAAATTTCATTGTTAATGTGGTGAAGATATGAGTATTTAGTATTTAGACATTGAGAAATCTCAGTCAAAAATTATGCTTAGAAACTGATGTTTAACATTTAAATAAAAATTGAAAAATATAAATTATGATAGATTTATTATTAATATATTTGTAATTTATTATTCTGCCATATTACAGGTACGGAAACGAGGTTTGCAGTTATCGGTAAAGACAGCCGCACAGCTTTATGCAACAAAAGTGTATGGATTACTTAACTTTTTTTGCTTCAATATAAATTTTTAAATGATAACTTGTAGACGTAACAGCATAAAAAACAGTGAAAAAAACAGAATAGTTTTATAAGTTTTAAATACTTGGCTTGAAATTGTAATATATCACTTGAAATAAATTTGTTCTAACCCGCATAAACTTTACATATATAAAATTACATTATGTTAAGTATAATTAAAAATTATACCTAACACGCAAAAGTATAACAGCAGTGTTCAACGATAGCAGGATAGATATGTTTAAATGTATTTCCTGAAATATCTAATACAACATTAGTAACGAATTTGTGAAAAAGGAAAGAATTGTATGTAAAATATAAATTATTTTTGAAGCTATTAAAAAGCTAAGAATTTAAATATATATTTATTGAAGTTCAAGTTTTGACCAGAAATCGGCCATTTTTATAAACATAAATTTTAAATTAACGTAACCATTATCATAAACAATCATAATATTTTTAAAGAAATAATGAAGAACAGTATTGATAACATACATTTGTCTGTACCAATTGTCTAAACGGGAGTTTTGACACAAAAATGATTTCAATTTTGTGCTTCTAATCATCTTTTTTTTTGTAGGATAGTAGATATTAATTGATCTTTGTTGCATAATTTTACTTAATTTTATTTCGAATTTCATTGTATGAAATATGAATTTCCGACCGAATTTTGTTTGGTTCAAAATAAACATTTACTTTGCTGAACGATGGCCGAATGGTTTGAGAGATGAATTTTGTAACCGGAGGTCCTTGTTTCGAGTCATACGGTGGCATGGATTTTCGTAATTAAGTTTAATGTCCTAGACCCTGGTCTCTTTAGTCCTCGTGTTGCAAAAATTAGACCGTAGTTCTCCAAATTAAACCAAACCAAAACACAGTTGTTTTAAGAACATTCTGTCTGATTAAATAAGTTTGTAATATCATGTTCGGGAGATTTTAGAAACTCGGTGTGAATCTACATTGATGGAGTTAAAAATTTATTTCTGAGCCGCGTCAGCTCAGTCGGTAAAAGCAGCGATCTCGTAGCTGAGAATTTTCGGAACCCGAGTCGGCCTAAGATCCGCCGTGTTCATTAAACATGACTGGGGCACGTAAAATATGTTCATTTTCAGAATGTCCTCCATATTCTCATCAATACTGGGGATTAGAGGGCAAGTCTATTCGTCCTTTGCTTCGTCCCTGCTTCAAAATTACGGGGACTCATTTGAACACATATGTCGTGCTTTCACCCTTCTGGTGCTCGTCATATACGACAGACGCAACCCTTTATCTTAAAATGAGGAACCTCTTGATCAATCGTCCTTTGTTTCAATATGCGGTATAAGGCAACAACAACAACAATAACCATTTATTTCTAAGTAAGGAACTTGACAAGAGGGTCTGCTCACTTTTTGTCGAATTTTACCTGGAGATGAATGATAAGTCATGTGTCTCATTCATAGATAACAATTTATACTTTTAAGATTGGTAGTAATTTGTCGGTGTTATAAACGTTCTCAATTAATTGGGAATCAGAAGAATGAACTCGAAAGATTAATTTAAATTGATTGTTTACCAGTTTAATGTAGTTTGTTAGCAACTGATTTCAGAAGGAATGTTTGAGGAGCATACCCACTCAAACCGGAGACTCATTATATTATTCCTCAGCAATGTTAATGTTTTCCCATTTAATAAGTATGGAATGATATGCAGTATTGATTAATATAATTATTGGCATAAAATGATTGTTATGTTTTCACGAGGTTTGTCCATTTGTTGCTATAACGGCCAGTAATAACATTCCGACAAACCTTGTCCATTGAACAAATTGCACGGAATATCCAGCTAGCATATTACCTGGTTATTCTATATTTAGATATTGAAAATTTCCTTTATTTATCATTAGTTCTAGCGTTAATTACTATATCGTACGATTCTTCAAATTCTCCTTACTACTAAAAAAATACTTATTTATAAACTGCCGTTATTTGATTATTTGACTTAAACATATCAAAATTTTTAATTCTTTACGAAATCTCAATTGCATCAAAAAAGGAAGGTACATTAAACACATAGATAGTAATAATTAATTTGAAACACCTACCTGAACTAGTAGGCCTTACGAAATTTCCTTGTTTAGAATTTCTTTCATTCTTTGAACTTGCTTCAAAGAATCTATTTCCA
>CM063506.1:94686139-94698639 GCA_032207245.1 Pardosa pseudoannulata
TTCAATTACTCACATTTTGAAAAAATGAAAAATACTTTACATTTAAACATTGTTACGGAGATAAATTTCGATATTTAAATGGTGCTTTAATTTTTTAGTGATTACTGTTGATGAAAAAATCGTTTGGAAAAGCTATTTTAATAACTACTCTTTGAAGAATATTTATGCTAAAGCACCTCAAGTTCAGTTTGTTATAAATAAAAGGCTGGGTTTGAAACACATCTCCGAATCTATGTCACCATAAATGTGTAAAATTAACTTTTATTCTGATTACGATTTTCCCTTATTAATTAAGGGAATTCTTTGACATAAAAAACTCTGTAGACTATACGTAAAATTCTACAGAAAAACATTGAAAAATCTTATTATGAGCTTATTATAACATATTCTTTGAGGTTACTTCGATAGAGACAAATGAAGAATGCAGAATATCTAGAGTTGAGTTGTAAGAATTTAGTTGATCCTGAATATTTTTAAGGACACATGCTTTGAAAATTAAGCTATATAATTTAAATACATGACCAATTTGATTTATGAGTACATTTCTCTGAAGAAAAAAAGATAAATCTGGGAGATACAGAACTGCAATTCAGGGGTTTACATATTACCAAATCTTCTAGACATAATGTTCCAACAGTATATGTTGCACATATACTGTATAGAAAGCTATAGAGTACTAAGTGAAATTATTTAACATCCTCGAAAGAACACGCTATGCAAACAATTTTAATAAATTTCTTACACTTCTTTTGTGAAGTATTAATTAATATTTCTTGTGTTTATAAAAAGGAAAAAGTGATCATGGTACAGATGAATTTTCCTAGAGAATGTACGATTTATATCTCTAGGAATAAGTTAAGGGTTTCCTGTCTCTGTATTAAATAAATTAACTTTAATCTTCCCATTTTTTAACCAACAGTGGGAAACAAACATTTTTTGTTAGTGGTGCTTGTTTCTCAATTTTATGAAGATAAAATTTGATATAATGAAGAGTTTCTACTTTGGTTTAAAAGTCGAAAATCAATGTAAGATTTTAACAATATGCATTGTAGCAAGTGACTGTCATAAATATATGGAGATTTATGAGTAAGAAAATTAGATTACAATTTTAGTTACACAAAAAAACCTTCTGAAAAAATTAGAACAAAAGAAAAATTTCTTATAATAGTATTAGTGACGATACTATTGAAATTGATAAGAAATATAAAAAAATAAGTAAATAACCAAGGTTAAAGCATCTTTGAAGAAAATAAAGACATGTATTCAAAGCTCTCAACAGTAGCATATTCGGACATTATCATGTGTTTTAAACATATTTAGAAGAAGGCAAATACAGATACCAGGTGATTTAGAGTTGATATACAAAGGTTTACAAGATTCTCATATTAAAATAAAATTGAATATGTAATATTAGTTTAGATTTTTATTAATTTAACATTAATTATTTAGCGTAATTTACAAACATAGCTTTTTTAAATCAAATATTATTGCACAATATATAAAAGCAAACCATTAAAAAATACCTACAAATTCCTTTCGTTTCTTGTGTTTCTAGTGCTGAATAAATCGTCTTGAGCGTATAGTTTCGAAAAAGTAAGTATTCACCTGCAGTAAGTTGTTTCGTTAGTTAGAAATCTATGAAAATGTGTTAAGGAGGTATTTTAAAACAACTGTTGGCTGCCGCAATTTAGTGGTCTTCGTTCTTTTTTTTCACTGCGACTGTATGACTGAATATTGAATGTAGTTTCCTGCATTTCTGAACAAGTTTTTTCTATAATTAATAGAAATCTAGTCGCTCTTCTGTTCACAACCCACTGGATCATACACGGCAGTAAAAGTTGGAGTTTTGTAACAATTTAATTGTAGTGAGTGGTTTTCATTAATATGAGCCAGTAATTAGGTACGGAAATTTTCTATAAATAAATTTCCTATCCATAAATATAAACAGCAGTAAGGAAATTAACTAACTAGATTTATAGAAACTCTGGATAATGTTAAGAGATTCATCTCAAATCCTGGAAATCGTTATGTTATTTTCGTGTATTCTGATGCTTCATTAGCATATTTAAGAAAATGGAAACAGAGGTACCAGGAGATCTAGAATTGAAATGCCAAGAGTTTCCTGATAATGAGACCGGAATGAAATTAATTTGTATTTTAAGTTCAAGTTATTTATTAAAATGCCAAGAGTTTCCTGATAATGAGAGCGGAATGAAATTAATTTGTATTTTAAGTTCAAGTTATTTATTAATTGAACATTTAATAATTAGTATAATTTCCATACATATCTCTTTGAAATTAAATATTCTTAGACAATGAATAATTGCAAACCATTAATGAATGTATTTTAAATTCTATGTGTTTATAGTGTTGAACAACATTTCTTGTGTGTATACTTTTAAGAAAGCAAGAAATCGACTATAATTAAATGAAATCTTGTCGCTCTTCTGTGCACAACACACTGTATCATACACGGTAGTAAAAGTTGGAGTTGAGTAACAATTTAATTGTAGTCAGTGATTGTCATGAATATAAGACAATAATAGGGTACGAAAAGTAGATTACCTTTTAAGTAATAAAAAACAACTGAAATTTAGAATTCTGAACATTTAAAATATAATTAGTGACGGTAATAGCGGTAAGAAATTAAAAATAAAGTAGCCAGAGAAATTCTATAGAGAGTTATGCGATTCATTTCAAATCTTCAAAATTGGTATTTTCTGGTATTCCGATGTTTTATTAGCATGTTTAAGAAAATACAAACATAGATATCAGCAGATCTAGAATTGAAATGCAAAGAGTTTCCTGATAACGAGACCGAATGAAATTAAATTGTAATTTAAGTTCAGATTTTATATTAATTGAACTTTTAATATTTAGTGTATTTTTCATACATATCTCATTGAAATTAAATATTCTTACACAATGAATAATTGCAAAACATTAAAGAATATCACTTACATTCTCTGTGTTTATAATGTTAAACATCAATTATTATGTGTATAATTAAAAAAAAAGTTGAATGGAGGTTGATTAGATGTAAATCTATAGAAACGAGTTAAGGAAGGGTTTTAAAGGCATAATTGGCTTTCACTTTGTATTGAGCTACATTCTACTGCCTTCTTCTTTCTCCAGTCTCACTGTAACTGTAAGTCTGAATAATGGCTCTAGTTCAATGTATGCCTAAAATTGTCTGTGTTCTTTATATGCATGAGTTATAATTTATCCGCTATTCCACTGTTCTTGTCCGTGCATGATTATATTTTTAATGTAATGTAAAATTTTTTAATCAAGTTTTTGTTTGTGAGAGCATGAAGGTATAGTGCTTCTTTTTTAGTTTACATTAAAATAGACTGTGGAGAAAGGTGGAGTTGAGTAACAGCATGCTGGTAGACCATAGTTATAATTAATATTTGACATTAATTGTAACTGAAATATAAATTAATGTTTTAGTTACAAAAGAAAAGAACCTGAAATTAAAATTTCTATAGAAAAAAACCCCTCATATAATTAGGTACCGTAATATCGGTATTGGTAAGGAATCCAGTATAACTAAACTCGGTTATGAAAATTCTGAAGAAAATCCTGAGATTCATTCCCCTTCCTGAGCATTAGCATCTTCTGTCATTTTCCAATTTTATCAACATCTTTAGTATAAGAGAAAAAAAGAAAACAGGAGATCTAGAGTTAATATATAAAGGATTCAATAACACTGGCTTCTTGTGACTTACAGTAACAATCCAAATACACAAGAATTGGTAGTCTTTATTTTTCAAAATGAATTAAGGTTACAATTTTTAAAATATAAATTTAGTATAGATTTATAGAGAATTCAATTTAGATAGATTTTTAATGCAATATTCAATTTTTTGAGTATTTTCAAACACATATCTTACATATCAAATTCGAAAATAGAAGAACTCAGATGTTCAAGAATTACATCTATTTATTAAGTAGATATTTTTAGTGTAATTGCAATTGCATATGTTCTATATAAAAAAACAGAAAAACAAAAAATCACCTATTTAAGAATTACAATTATTTATCAAGTAGAAATAAGTGCATGTAATTATTCTGAGAGCATACGTTACAATTTGAAGCAAATTATCACTTTATTCAATAACATATTCGTTTCAAAGAACCGAATATAAATTATTTTTTCTTTCGTTTAAATTGTGAATCCAGTCGTGTGCATAAATCTTTAAGGATCCTAATATCTTTGTTGGCAATACTACTTTCGGAATTTTCTACTTCGTGTTTAGATATAACATTTCTGATCTGTGTAATTAATGCGGGAATGTTTTGAGTAAAATCCTTTGCACATTGGATCACATTTTTCTTATGGTAGGCTAACTTCAGAAAATCCAATAAGCGTTTAGGTTGCAAAATTCCATACGTACGCATAATAATGTTTAATATATCCTCACTGGGATACGTAATCTCCAAGGAACTTCTTACATTCTTGCCAGCTCTTAAGTGTCTTTTTCCGAAACGAACATCTGAGAAAACAAGAAATGTGGAATTTAATACATTTTCTATCTATAAAGGTAATATACAAAGAGTTTTTGTGGGTTTTGATATTTTACAGTATAAATGTGAAGGATATATAATATAATTGCAAATGACAAAAAATTATGAAATTTATTAGTATATTACAAAGACTATTGACTTCATAAATAACTTAATATTAAATATATATACCGGGACGCCTTAAGTAAACTGACGGTGCTCACAGTGTTCTGTAGTGCGATCTATTACGTAGAATGACTCCACATTTTGTAGGAAGATTAAACAAGACGGGGGACGAAGGTTTCCGCGAAAAAACAAATCAGTTTCAAAAGTCACCGCTAGGGGATTATTTGGCACTGTGTAACAGAAAATAGAATGTTAACAATATATATATATATATATATATATATATATATATATATATATACTTTTTTATATACATATATATATATACATATATATATATACCTATATATATAATATATATATATATATATATATATATATATATATATATATATATATATATATATATATATACATACATATATATATATATATATATATATATATATATATATATATATATATATATATATATATATATATATATATATACATATATATATATATATATATATATATATATATATATATATATATATATAATATATATATATATATATATATATATATATATATATATATATATATACATATATATATATATATATATATGTGCTGTGTGTATATATATGTATATATATATATATATATATATATATATATATGTATATATATATATATATATATATATATATATATATATATATATATATATATATATATATATATATATATATATATAATATATATATATATATATATATATATATATATATATATATATATATATGTACATATATATATATATATAAATAAATATATATATATATATATATATATATATATATATATATATATATATATATAGAGAGAGAGAGAGAGAGAGAGAGGCCTGTCCAACTGGCGGCTCGCAGGCTACGTACGGCCCCCCAACACATTATGTATGGCCCGCCAACTTCTTATTCATCACATTTCTTTTTTCGAAATTTTATGGTATCAAGAAGCATCCGAGACAGCCATTCTTTGTAAAGCCGAGGTCCCCGAATTTTCCTCTTCATCGCTCTTTCATTCCTTGCATTGTATTGGGCGAAAAAGACACAGGACATCCACAGGTCGAGGTCAGGCAGACATACCCTGCACGCTGGTGTTCAAACAAATTTCTAAAAATATTATTGCCTCGCGTTGGCAATACTAAACGAGGGGAAAATGCGATGGAGATAGGGAGGGGGAGAGAAACATTTCAGATAAGCAATATGTGCCCTCAATTGGTTAAAAATAAAGACCGCCTTCACTGCCGCTGCGGCTTTTGTTAATTTCAAAAAAGAAATTGAGAGCTTGCGTTCGTCAATTCTCTGATAAGCATGCAGATTTTGTATATGAAGCAAACCTCTCTTACCGTAGCTATATATTTTGGGAACCTGATAAAAATTAATTTTATTTTTGATTGTGAAAATTTAATCTTCAAACGATGTGTAAGATACAGAAGATAAACAGTAAGATTCGAGTGTACCAGGACAATTGGGAAACCCAGTATTTCATCACAAATAGAAATTTACAAACTCCAGTGCTTGATTTGTATGCAAGTTGTGGCTGTGTGCAAAGAATATAATGTCAAAAGGATTTACGTCACTAAGACGTCACGAAAAGAGCCACAGTATATATCAAGGAGAAGCAAGATATCTCATAGTTTTAAAACTGAAATCAGAACTGCAAAAAACTAACTGGGATGTTTACTCAAGAAAAATCTCATCAGTACATTGCATTGCATGCTTTGTATGTAATTTCACTTGAGCTTGCTAAAATGAAAAAACCTTATACTGATGTCGAGTTGTTAAAAATGGCATAAGTATTTGGTGATAGCAAAATGGATAAGCTTCAGTTCCAGCTTCTCCTCAGATCATCGAAGGAAGAATTGCCGAAATGGGTGACCATATACAACATAATCTATCCTACGAGATTGAAAATTCTGTTATTTCTCCTTTAGTATCGAAGAGAGTACAGACCAGTTGGAAGTTAATTAACTCTTGATTTTCATTCTCACTGCTAAAAAAGACTTTGAGATTAAAGAAGAGCTCCTTACTATGTTTTCTCTTTACTCCACAAAAAAGGGTAGGGACATATTTGAAGCAGTGATGAAAGCGGTCAACAGTGTCGGAGGTTTTGAAAAGTGTTGCGTCCTAGCTACAGGCGATGAATAGGCAATGAGAGGACCAAAGATAGTATTGATTGGATGTTTGATAGAAAATAGAATGAAATGCCTTGCACTTCATTGCATCATTTGAGAGTGAGAGCATCAATAATGACTTGGCTCTATTTAATAAACCAGTCACAGCAATCATGGAAGAACAACCGGTAAACCAACAATTAGAACTCTGGGATCTTTAGGCTGTCCCGTTCTTTAAAACAAGAACCGAAAGGGGCACTGAGTTCTTCAAGTTGCTTTCACCTGACCGGTTTCCAAATCTGCGTGACTTAGGACTGAAAATAACTTAAATGTTTGGGAGTACATCACTATACAGCTCTCTTTTCGATAGTTCATTGTTAGACCTTCTTTGGTTGGCAACAAGAAACATCTATGTTGACATTCCTGCCCTTGTAAAGAAGGCTGATCGTCCTCAGTTTTCCCATTAAAATGTAAGCAAATTGTTTTATAATCCTTCTCTTCCATTGTCCAATAATTCAACTATTAATTGTTATTATAAAAGAGGTAAGAGGTTATTGTTCAACTTTTACAAACTGCGGCCCGCCAGATGATCAGTGACCGGAATTCTGGCCCGTGGGCTGTTTGCAGTTGGACAGCACTGGTATATATATATCATTAAAAATGAAAAAATCGTATGAAATATATATATATATATATATATATATATATATATATATATATATATCTGTAATGTGACGGGTTTCTCGATGGGTATTTGCAGTCATGGCTATAAAAATGACACCGTTATCACCTTTATTTAGATAACGTTGGAGGAAGGGTTCAAACTTAATCATAGGAACAAGACAAACTGAAGGCTCAGCTAGAGTGAAGTTGTGTGTACAAGACCCTTAACACCTGTGGGAAAATACCTGTCCACGGACATCGTACATATCATTTTTGTTTGGAATTGGAAATTTCCTAAATTGTCCGCTAGTGCCATGTAGAGTTATAATTGGTCAGGTCTCTGAAGGCTTCTCTGAAGGCGTACACAGTGGCCAATTTAGTTTAAGGTTTAAAAAGGGGAATTTAAAATGACGCGGGAATTTTAAACCCTTGTTTTAAGTATTAAAACCCCCTGAGCATTTTCTTCTTACATACACACACACACATACACAATCATACACACACACACACACAAACATACATATTTATATATATATATATATATATATATATACATATTTATATATATATATATGTGTGTGTGTGTGTGTGTGTGTGTGTGTAATCCAATAATTATAAAATTGTTGGAATAGGAGAAAGCTAATCAGCTAAAAGTAATAACGATATTATTGGGCCATTGAAAGACACCGGCAAGTGCCTAATTAAAACTTTATTTTAGAGCTGCTACAACGGACATCTTTACTAATCTACGACAGACAAGAAAAAGACTCACAAATGACTCTGCTCGAAGAGAGGAAATTTATCGAAATAATTTTAAGTGAAAGACGCTCCTTTGATTAAGTCATTCAGAGGCCTGAAAAAAATATTTTAAGTAATCAGAATGGGAGAGAGGAGGTTTTAAGGAAATATTAAAGTTAATAATTCTGATATGTTATATATATATATATATATATATATATATATATATATATATATTATATATATATATATATATATATATATATATATATATATATATACATATATATATAATATATATATATATATATATATATATATATATATATATATATATATATATATATATACGTATATATATATATATATATATATATATATATATATATATATATATTATACATATATATATATATATATATATATATATATATATATATATATATATATATATATATATATATATATATATATATATATATTATATATATATATATATATACATATATATATATATATATATATATATACATATATATATATATACATATATATATATATATATACATATATATATATATATATATATATGTATATATATATATATATATATATATATATATATATATATATATATATATATATATATATATATATATATATATATATATATACATATATATATATATATATATATATATATATATATATATATATATATATATATATATATATATATATATATATATATATATATATATATATATATATATATATATATATATATATATATATATATATATATATATATATATATGTGTGTATGTGTGTGTGTGTGTATGTGTGTGTGTGTATTTTTCTTTTCTATGATTTAACTTCCGAGTACACTTTTTCAATTTTTCTTAGTGTAAAACGTATTCTTAAATTATTACTTTGCTGGTGATATATTTGCCTTTACGGGTTAGTGTATGAACACAGATCATAACAGTTGTATAGTTTCAGTACATATGTGTATTAAGTTAATTATGCCATATGAAACGATAGCAGTCTCTTTTAACGAAGTTTTGTACAATTCTAAATATTGTGTTTGGGATGTTTCTCACCATCGTTTTTCCTTGTTGTCGGGTTGCAGCTTCTTCTCATAGTATTTTCTGCAGCTGCTGGTGTACTCGAAGTACTAGGAATTGCTACAGTTATTTCGCCATCCTCTCTTAAAGATAAGTTAGACAACCTTTGAGTTTCTTCTGTTTTACCTCTTCTATTACGGACACCTTTGAATAAAATATTACACTAATATTATTTATTACTTCGAAAAGTTATTAATGTTCAACATTTTTTTATAATTCTAAAATATCAAAGTTGTTATTAGGAAACAAATGATCATCTATATCACTAACAAATAGTTTTAAATGAAGTTTAATATCATGTTGAGAGGAATTAAATACTTTAAACACGTTTGGAATACTTAATACTATGGTAAAACATAAGTGGCTTATTGTAGATATTAAAGTATTTAGGAGAAACATTTAAATTTGTCTTGACACATCATTTTAAACAATAAATTTCATTGTTAATGTGGTGAAGATATGAGCATTTAGTATTTAGACATTGAGAAATCTCAGACAAAAAATACTCTTAGAAACTGATGTTTAACATTTAAATAACAATTGAAAAATATAAATTATGATAGATATATTAGTAATATATTTGTAATTTATTATTCTGCCATATTACTGGAAAGATTATAAAAGTAGAAAAGCAATTATACATCACGTAACATAGAAAACTATGATTCAGGAAAATTTAAGTAAAATATACAGCACTAGATATAAACGAGAAAAGATTTACCATTATAGACAATTTATTTCGAAAAGTAGGTATTAGCATTGTTATGAACATTGTTATAAATGTATTCGTAATATGTTGTAAATTTGGTCAACATACGTAAGTTTAATTATTGGTTATATTTTGAAAACCTAGCTTTTTAGGTTCAGAGAAAAGCGTCAATGAACCGTTAAAAATGACAGAAAGAAAATATTTACGGCAACTTTTACAGTATATACACTACAGGCCAAAAACTGAAAACATTGCAAGAGATATGAATCAGATATGAAATATTCAATATTTCTTGAAATATATAAACGTTTATGTTTACAAAATATAACAAATTTAATAATATTGACTGATTTCAATTTTGTGGTAATAATCATCTTTTCATCTATATCCTATAAAGGATATAGATATCAATTGATCTTTGTTGCATCATTTTTCTTAATTTTATTTCTTATTTCATTGTATGACATATGAATTTCCGACAGCATTTCCTTTGGTTCAAAATAAACATTTACTTTGCTAAACGATGGCTGAATGGTTTGAGAGATGAATTTTGGTACCGCAGTTCCTGGTTTCGAGTCCCACGGTGGCATGGATTTTCTTAATTAAGCTTAATAATCAGCTTTCAGCCGTAGACCCTGGACTCTTTAGACCTCGTGTTGCAAAAATTAAACCGTAGTTCTCCAACTTAAACCAAACCAAAACACAGTTGTTTTAAGAACATTCAGTCTGATTAAATAAGTTTGTAATATCATGTTATGGAGCTTTTAGAATCTCGGTGGGAATCTACATTGATGGAGTTAACAATTTATTTCTGAGCCACGTCAGCTCAGTCGGTAAAAGCAGCGATCTCGTAGCTGAGAAGTTGCGGAATCCGAGTCGGCCTAAGATCCGCCGTGTTCATTAAAGATTACTGGGGCATAAGATATGTTCATGTTCAGAATGTCCTCCATATTCTCATCAATACTGGGGATGGCAGGGCAAGTCTATTGGTCCTTTGCTTCGTCCCTGCTTCAAAATTACGAGGACTCATTTGAACACATATGTCGTGCTTTCACCCTT
This sequence comes from Pardosa pseudoannulata, assembly GCA_032207245.1. NCBI lineage: Eukaryota > Metazoa > Arthropoda > Arachnida > Araneae > Lycosidae > Pardosa > Pardosa pseudoannulata. The sequence continues at coordinate 94,697,235 of CM063506.1, forward strand.
GTGGTCATAAACGATAGGAGCAACCCTTTACCTTAAAACGATTAACCTCTTGATCAATCGTCCTTTGTTTCACCATGTGGTATAAGGCAACAACAACAACAACAACCATTTATTTCTAAGTAAGGAACTTGACAAGAGGTTCTGCTCACTTTTTGTCGAATTTTACCTGGAGATCAATGATAAGTCATGTGTCTGATTCATAGGTAACAATTTATCCTTTTAAGATTGGTAGTAATTTTTCGGTGTTATAAACGTTCTCAATTAATTGGGAATCAGAGGAATGAACCCGAAAGATTAATTTAAATAGTATATTTACCAGTTTAATGTAGTTTGTTAGCAACTGATTTCAGAAGGAATGTTTAAGGAGCATACCCATTCAAACCGAAGACTCATTACATTATTCCTAAACAAAGTTAATGTTTTCCCAATTAATAAGTATGGGATGATATGCAGTATTGATTTATATAATTCTTTTCATAAAATGATTGTTATGTTTTCACGAAGTTTGTAGATTTGTTGCTATAACCGCCAGTAATAACATTCCGACAAACATTGTCCATTGAACAAATTGCACGGAATATCCTGCTCGCATATTATCTAGTTATTCTATACTTAGATATTGAAAATTTCCTTTATTTATCATTAGTTATAGCGTTAATTACTACATCGTACGATTCTTCAGATTCTCCTTACTACTAAAAAAATACTTATTCATAAACTGCGTTATTTGATTATTTGACTTAAACGTATCAAAATTTTTAATTCTTTACGAAATCTCAATTGCATCAAAAAAGGAAGGTACATTAAACACATAGATAGTAATAATTAATTTGAAACACCTACCTGAACTAGTAGGCCTTACGAAATTTCCTTGTTTAGAATTTCTTTCATTCTTTGAACTTGCTTCAAAGAATCTATTTCCATTTCCAATTTCTCCCTGTTTTTCCGTCAAAGACTGTTGACACTGGTACTGTTTGTGACCTTCTGTGCGGCAGCCACGGCAATAAAACTCCATAGGGAAACCGGATAAATAATTACCATCCAGAACAATTGGTTTCCGCTCAAAATTCGCTAAAATTTCAGGAACATCGAGAATAATTCTGTAATGATTTGTTTCTGTAATTTCATACAGATCAAGTACACCTATATCTTTATCTTGCAGATATTCTTCAATATTTATTTCAATATCTTTTTTGGATGCAAAGGGATGTATTCCGTAGACTGTCAAACAAGTTACAGTGGAATAGATGTAGAATAATATCCCCTCTAAATCAATCCATTTTCTGCGAATATATTCATCGCACTTTTCTTTCCGAGAGAAGTACACACGCAACCCTTTTTCATCAATAAAGGTGTACTTTATTTCCTTTGGTATACTTCTTATGGCTTTTCCCATAAACTCTTT
>CM063506.1:94736139-94741139 GCA_032207245.1 Pardosa pseudoannulata
TTTTGGCTTTTATATATTAACAGAGTTAAAATTTAATAATTTCCTTCAGAATTTAAACTTTTGATCTTAGAGAAATTTGATTATTCTATGATTTTATCACGTAGAAAAGGCCACCTACATGGGCAAAACTTTTGACCGAAGAGAAAAAATATTTTATTTTCAGCGCGCGTGATTAAAAATTCTATTATTTTTATCGATAAAAATGTGAGTCGCTGTGACCTTGGTCGGAAGCTAACGAAATTGTACGAGTTGCAATCGAACTGAGATGATGTTTTGACAACTTTTGCTGAGTGAGGTTTTGTTTTTAAGGAACTGCTTTGTTGAATACGAGCTTTAACTAAAGATACTCTGATATTTATGTGCCATTTTATATTCAATTCTTATATTTAACTAGATTTGTATTTAGTCGTTTTTTTTTTAATTTTTCCTTTTTATTGAGTGGCATGTAAAGAAGAATTTTTTCTCATTGTGAGGGGGGGGGAATATACTGGGGATTCATAGAATGTTGTTGAAATTTTTGAAATTGTGTTTTGATTTAATTATGATTTTAGTATTACATAAATTGTTTTTTTTAACTGAAGATGTTTTCATGCACCATGAAGATGTATAACTAATTTTGTTCATCTATGGAGTCAATTTTATCGCTGATTTTGATATAAGAACTGATAATGACATGATGTTTGAATTTTGTTCTATTTTGATTAAGGAAGGTTTTTGATGTTGCTGTTTTTATAATTTATTAAGTTGATTTTTTGCTATTATCTCTTTGATAGATACTTTTAATTGCCCAGGAAGACAAAAACCCTACACAAACAGACACAAACAAGAATCACACACCTGTTTTAAACAAAATGTATACACTATTGTAAACACTATATTGTTTTGATCTTACTTTTGCCACATAATGAGTGATTTTCATTGTGACACCTTTTTTACTTTTGAGATTATAAGTTACCGAGTGATTTTTGAAAGAAATACTATGATGAAAGAATATTATTTTTGGAATAGATTGAAGTTGTCGACATATGATATATTTTGTATTTTGATGAACCAACGAAGAATAACAAATGAAGTGAAATTTTGTAATTAAATCAGATTATGATGTTTTCTGACAAGAGATCTCAATACAGTGTACATTGTTATCAAACCTAGGTTCCTTTTTAGATTTTTATTTACTATTTACAATATTACATAATATCATACTACTGATTGTGATAAGAACTCAAGGACATTACATAATACTGTTGGACTGTGCTATAAGAGAAACTATTCACAAAATCATTTGTTTTGCTTTCACCATATATTAGTGATTTTTTGATATTGTGTTTTTTTTATCCTAAAGCTCCTAAGATTTTTTCACTCAAGGTGTTATTTTTCTATAACAAATATATTATTATTCCTAACATATTTTATTCATATTTAACCATATACTCCCAAGTTCATGTTCTTTTTACAATTGTATAATGTGTATGATTTCAGGAAAGAATTTTGTGTTTTAGGTAATTGTGTAAAAAACTTTAATCATTTTGTAGCACCATCATAGGGTGATTTTTACTACTTTTGAAATTTTTGCCAGTTTTATAACATTATTATTTTGTGAGGGAGCCACCTGCTCTGACTGAATTAAGTAACCTAAATTTATTATTTTTGGGATAATTAATTAGATGTTTTTTTCAAAATTTTAGGGTCCTCTTGGGACTTGCTGTCAGGAAGGGCCCTCCTGCCTTTGCAAGCCTTCAGGGGGAGGGGGGAAAGTTGTCAGGATTTAAAATATAGAGTAATTTAAGAGATTTTAATTAGGGATTCTTTTAATGGGAGTAACGCGCCTAGCGTTATTAGTCACATAAATACGGCTCACGCGCAGTGATATGGGCAGAGAGAGAGAGCAGTATGCACTGTCCACGGTCAGAATCTGTGGCTCTTCGAAGCAGTGAAAACTGCCTTTGTTAACAGTTTTGCGCCAATATGAGACGCCATTGTTGAGTAGTATGTGAAGTGGATTAATAAAGATATGAAGCTGATGTCAGGACTCTAGTGTGTTTACTGGGACTCTGTCATATATATATATATATATATATATATATATATATATATATATATATATATACATAATATCAATCAGAATATATTCATTTTTAAAGCTTAAATTTCCAGGTCTAAGATTTTTTTAATTAACAACAGATGCAAATTTAATGGATTATTCTAACGTCTGTTAGACAAAACCATAATTAAGGTAAATTTCTTTATCGGTAAAGAAAAAAACATTTTTTACACTTAAACCGGTAATTAGGTTTCCTTAAACCACAGTCAAACATTTAGCAATTACTTAAGTCCTTAATTATCTATCAGCTCGATTTTTATTTTGCAAACTATTTGTTTGTTGTGGGCTATTATTTATCAATTAATTAATAATTTCCTTTACATCTCTTTTTAGTTATGGGTAGAAATTTAACAAATTATTTTAAACACGACGAATTTCGATTTTTCCTATTCTCGGTGTAACCTCTGTACTTAAATGCAAATTTCGCGTTTAATTAAAATAATTAACGATAGATTGTAGAAATCACGTATTTTTGATAGTCTGGCGAGTGAAACTCAGCTATATGAACCTAAAAGGCGTTGGTAGATTTTTTTAAAAACGTTTATGATGTATTTCTAATACCAAACAATAAAATTATTTCTTATACCTGGAACCGGTAAAAATATAACATTGTCTCGTAAATAAAGCTTTTAAATCGTGCAAGAGTAAAATATTTCTTTAAAAAATAGAATTTATATTTTTTCTTGCATACCAAGTATTGAGTCCTAAAAATATGCATAATTTTTTAATTTCTTTTGATGTTGTAAAGACATATGATAATAAATGGAAGAATAATATATATATATATACCACAATTGATTGATGTAGAGTTACATTTATTTTAATATGACAAAAACAATAATATATACATTAACTAATTAACAAGTGATTCAATTTTAAATATTTATCCCGACTTCTGAAACAAAATTTATTAAAATAAACCCATAATTAAGCTTTCTTGAAACACAGTTCAACAACAACAATTACTCCTAATAGCTAATATGTATATATATATATATATATATATATATATATATATATATATATATATATATATATATATATATATGTGTGTGTGTGAGTGTGTGTGTATACACGGGACCGGTTCTGTACTATTATCCGCCTATGTGCAAGGTAGTATTTAGCCGACATATCTTTCTCTGTATATATATATATATATATATATATATATATATATATATATATATATATATATGTATATATAATCTATATATACATATATATATACATATATACATATACATATATGTATATATATATATATATATATATATATATATATATATATATATATATATATATATATATATATATATATATATATATATATATATATATATACATATATATACATATATACATATATATATACATATATATACATATATATATATATATATATATATATATATATATATATATATATATATATATATACATACATATATACATATATACATATATATATATATATATACATATATATATATATATATATATATATACATACATATATATATATATACATATATATATATATATATATATATATATATATATATTATATATATATATATTACATAAGATCAGTTTAAAATTACTTTCAACCGGTATTTGATTTGCATGGATCAAGACGTAGAGAAAAGAAAATTGCTCCATAAGTAAGGGAAAAATAAGCCAATCAAATAAGTCATAGCATTTTATTCTCGTTTTTCAGTAAAAAAATTAAAAAATCTTCATGTAGTATTACATTGCACTGTTTAGGCTTCTTTTAAATATTAGTTTTAAATATTTATTTATTGAACTGTTTTGCAGGATTTCCATCTAGATGAATTTTCAACACTTAAATACCAATATTAAATTATTAAATTATTATTACACTTACGTACCCAGTTCATGTGTCAAATAAATTATTAGCCATAGAGTGTGGAAAATGTATATGCATGATTGTTTAATGCATAGTTATGGATCTTTGTTTTGTATTGCAAACGGAACTATATGTAAAGAAATATTTCAGCGGATTATAACTACTGTAGAATCCAACCATATGACCATATTGTATTTCATCTATATTACAACAGAAATTTATCGATACTTTCCCATGCAGTAGTATCAATTATTCTTCAATTTATGTTTTTTTTTTTGATAAAATAAATATAAATTATTGTTTACATCCAGTAAGAGTTAATTTTTATGGTTGCCTTTAAACTTTCTTGTACAAGTTCAACAATTTTTTTAATCATGGAAAATTAAGTTTATAAAGACGTGTCCATGCTCTTTAAAATCTCAATACCAAAGAAATTAATGTTGCCTGACGTAGGTACTTCAGCTCAATAAGAGCCATCGTTACTATAAGATATGAATCTAACAATGATCCATTTTGTGAATGTAAAATTTTTATTTCTGATGACTTTTTGGTAAATTAGTAAAACAATATTATGTAAATTAGAAAAATAATTTGATGTGCATAATCTCAAACATGTACTTAAATATAAATTATTCTGGCATTCATTGAACTTGCTGTGATTCCAGTCGATTTCTTAAACCTTTTAGGATCTTGATATACTTGTTGTCAATAATATTTCCCAAATTTTCAAATTCGTATAGAGATATAACTTTCCTGATCTGTTCAATTAGTTCGGCAATGTTTTGAGTATACTTCTTTGCATATTTGATCGCATTTTTCTTTTTGTAGACTTCCCTCAGAAAATCCAATAAGCGATTAGGTGGCAAAATTCCATCCGTATTATTAATAATCTTTATTACATATTTACTGGGATACGTGTTCAAGGTTTTTCTGATTTTCGTGCCAGTTGAGTATATTGTGCTTCCACGAACACCTAATAAAATAAGAAATGTGGAGCTTAGTACAGATTTCCTATAAATAAATTCAGGTAAT
>CM063506.1:94743639-94783639 GCA_032207245.1 Pardosa pseudoannulata
GATGGACGAGCTATTAATAGTATACACCGGTTATCAATTGCTGTAGTGGTGTATGACCGATTTTCTCTGGTCTATGACCAACCGTCCCTGTTTCTTGGAATCGATTCCACAGCCTTGCAACGACACTTCCAACAGAGTCCATAATACTATGTTGTGTTTTCCCAAATTCAGGTCTGCTTATAATAATCCATGCCATGGATTCGAGAATTTTTAAGTCAGCTTCTCTCAAAAATAAATAAATAAGTAATTGAGTAACCGAATTTCAAAGTTAAGGCATATATATCGACGTTTCTGATACAGCCCGATTTCTTTTCTTATATACTTTTTCTGGTTTTTGATATCATGAAATTTGATGTTACATATCAGTCTAAGTACTTACGAAATTTGTTAAAACTATGTGATTGCTAATTATTTTGAGCACTATATATACATTCACTGCTCAAAAAGAAAATATGATTAATTTTTTTATTCACTTTAGATATATAACCACAAGTTCTTTCAATAATTTCTGACTTTTGCTTTTATGTGTTGATTTGAATTTAAAGAATAACAAGTTTTAAGTTTTTTATGACTGTTTACATTTTGCCTTTACATCTGAAAATATATATTTAAACTTTGATACTTTAAATTTTAAATTTTGAGATTCAGCGTTTATAAACTGAGTTGAAACAAAAATTTGATTTAACGTGTTCAAGTGTTTTGTAATTCCTACATATTATATATTTTATCGTTTTTATCGTGGTACTCATTTTTGCTTTTGTGGCATAGAAAGTAATATTAAACAAATACTTTTTGAGCATATATTTGTTTTTGAGGGTGAGAGTAAGAACACCCATCATAAGAGTCGTATATATATTATAAGTATATTTTTATATAAATATAATTATTCTATTTGAATTGATAGATATAGCTCTGATCTGAAAAACCTATTCTAAATTATTAGTTTTAATGTTTATCACCTTCGTTTTTCCTTGAATAGGGTTTTAATCGCTTACGATTTTCTACAGCAGTTGGCGTACTCGAGGTGCTAGGATCGGCTACAGTGAAATGAGCCTCTTTTCTGAAAGATGAGTTGAACGACCTTTCATCTCCTTGCGATTTTCTATAATGGATACCTTTGGACAGAATATCATACTAATATTTACTATTAGTTCCAAGGATTATTAAAATCCTACATTTTATTTTTATGATTCTAAACAATCACTGTTAATTTTAGTGGACAAATAATCATATGTATCATTAGCAAATATTTTACAGTTAAATTTGACATAACTAGAATTAAATATATTACAAACGTTTGTAATACTTAAAAACAATGAAAAGCATACGTTTTGTAAACTTTTACAGTCCATTGTTCCCAATAGGGAACATAATATTAAGAAAATTATTTAAAATTAAATTTCATCAATATTGATACAAAAAAATTAACACATGTAGTAAAAAGAATACTCAATTGTTTTAAATGGAAGCTATATTTCTATGATTAATAGAAAAATGTATAAAAAATCATAAAAATGAACCTTTTTATCATTTTCTATAGATCACAAATTAAAAATTAACATAAATGTAAAAAAAACATCTAATGCTTCTGAAATCCGATTGGTATCCTTAAAACAACTTTAATTTATATAAAAAATATGAATATTCGACATTAATAATCAGAAACGTACCTGGAATAATTTATTAAATATTGATGTTCACAATTGGGAACAATGGACTGTTGCCGCTATAATCGGTGAAATAATTTCCTCTATAGACAGCATTTCTTGAAAGGGGATTCCCCTTTGGTAGGAATTGAAGGGGAATTCCCTAATTTTATGAAAGGGTATTTCAATTCTATACGCAGTCTTGGGCGTTCGCTTCTCAGATATTATTTTGAAAGGTGTTAAATGTATTTTGTCTGTGAAATACAAGTTGCAACAGCTCTTCTAAGAATTGCACCAAGAAAAGTTAGGTCTCAACCTGGACCCAAAATTCCCCGCCTTATATCACAGAGAAAAACGCATTGCTATTTTCTTGTAACAACGCAAGGTAGATGTGCACAGTGCACATTAAATGCAAGATTAGCTTCTAATGAGTACAAGAAAACAATTGCATCTCCATTGCTTTCCAATATATCATGGCATAAATGTATAAACTCATGTTTTTGATATTTGAATAAGAACATATTGTTTTCATTTAAATTTATAATTTTTAAACTTTATTGATATCTGTGCTTAAATTTAAAAATAAATTTTAAATTCATTCAAATTATTTTTTTCATTATTTAATATTTAATATATACATCATTCTACTCAATTTGTGAATCCAGTGTATAGTTAGAAGTAGCCAATGTTCCAAATTGGGAACATCATGAAAATCGTAAGAGAAAACTTTTTTCCACAATTAAATGACTAACATACCTTAACTGGAGCATTACAAGGCAAGATATGCAAAACGTAATTAAAAATATATCTGGATATGAATTCGGACTGTAAAAGGTTAATGTAAATATTTAAATATTTGGTAGAAACACTGAAATTACCCTGGTGTATAAGACATCCTTTTAAAAATTAAATTAGTTTGTTCATATGGTAATGAAAAGAACATATAAAAAGCACATTGAATACTATTTACACATCCATAATTTTCCGATATAAATTATGCTTTTTAATTCATAATTAATATTTTAGCAACAATAGAAAAATACAAATCATGATAGATATATAAATTGACATTTACAGAAAGATAGGGGCATAATAATAGACCCTGTTAATGAGAAAAACAAAGAAAATATTTAGTAAAGTATATAACTCATTATTTTGCCATATTAATGGATAAGAGAAAAAAAAAAGCAATTACACATCACAGAACATAGAAATCTATGAACCAGATCTGGTAAGAAACTTAAGTAAAATAGACACTACAAGATCTAATAGAGAAAATACTTACCACTGACGACAGTTTATTTAGAAATTTATGTTAATATATAAACGTTATTACAAATCTATTTGTAATATATCGAAAGTTTAGTCCTCATGTGTAAGGTTGATTCTTGATTATTTATCGAAAGGCTAACATCTTGGGGTCGTAGAAAAAAGCGTCGAAAGCCTCTAAAAATGTAGCATGCTGCCTACTTTTTATGTCGGTCCTCTGCCTTAATTTCCTAATTTATCCCACTGCATGAACACACTGGTAACTGTTACTCCCTCTTGTTTGGTTGGTGGGGTGGGAAACATGAGTCGGTGAAAGATAGGACACTGAACATAATTTCTAATCTTCTCAGGATCACCTTGTTACCGCACTTATAGAAAAAAGTACATTTATTACTGTAACTCTTTTTTTACACTTATATAAGGTAACATATATGAGGCAATATACATATGTGTAATAACCTATAGGTATTAACTTATTTTCCTAGGATAATAGGTATTAAATCATTTTTGTTGAATCATTTTCTTAGTTATATTTCGTAATTCATTTGCATACAATATGAATTTCCGGCTGAATTCACTTCGTTCAAAACAAAAATTGCTTTAAGGATATTTTAACTCTCTCGGTTGTAGGAATGTAAAACCACGTTCTGGAGACTGGTGAAATTTCATTTATTTCTGGGTAAGGAATTTGGTAAGAGTGTCTGCTCCATTACTGAAGTAGTTGTCCAGGACACCAATGAGAAGTCATTTGTTTCATAATTCATAGGTGATACTCTATTAAGATTGATACTAGCTTTTCTATGTTACAAATATGCACAATTAAGTCGGAATTAGAATCATCAAACTTAATATTAATTTGTTAGGGTTATTTAATGATTTCAATTTGTTTGTTAGCAGCTGAATATAAAAGGTAAAAATTTCAGGCACATACGAATTCAAACCTGAATATTATTACATTTTTCCTGAACTAAGTTCACTCTTTTCACAATTAATGAGCGGAATTACATGTAAACGATTAAAAAACGTATTGTATACAAAATATGCAAGTTTTTTAATATGGCGTGTGGTCTCCCCGAACAGATAAGACTGCTGCACACCTATTTTTCATGATTGCGATGATGTTATCGACACAAATTTAGGGCACAATGTTCCACTTCTCTAAAAGTGCTATCTCCAAATTTGATGTTAAAAGAGGCCTTGGTTTCACAGCAAGGCGTCGTCCGAGCCTATACCAAACATTTGTTTGAATTGAGGTCAGGAGAGCACTGTGGCAGTTCCGTACGCTGTATTGTTTCAGCTTGAAGCATGTTCTCCACAAGACAAGCTGTATGCGCTCTGGTATTATCATGCTGGAAAACAAAATATTCTGTAATAGCTGCAGTATAAGGCACGACATGAGTTCTCTGTATGTCGTCTGCATACATCCGGACCGTGAAAATACCATTTCGAAGGATATGCAGATCCGTACGACTCCCTATGCCGATTCCACCCCATAGAATCCAACCAACTATTCTGTATTTTGACCTTTCACGAACGAATGTTGGGTTTTTTGAGTGCTGCTTTCCCTCCACACCAAAACACGTCCGGTGACACACTCCAGACTGAATTGGGACTCGTCTATAAACAACATTTGGCTATAGTTATGTTGCTCCCAATCTCGACGTTCAGAAGCCGATTTTCTTCATGCTACGGTGGCGTGAAGTGAAAGAAATGCAGACCATTGGCCTAGTTGCGCAGATACATCTATGAAGCCTATTACGTACTGTTTTGCTGATGAACTTTCGTTCTGCTGCCAAGAGCAAATGTCTGTGCAGCTGAGTACCATTGTCTGTTCTTGATGGACGAGCTATTAATAGTATACACCGGTTATCAATTGCTGTAGTGGTGCATGGCCGACTTGCTCAGGACTACGACCAACCGTCCCTGTTTCTTGGAATCGATTCCACAGCCAAACAACGACACTTTCAGCAGCGTCCATAACACTATGTTGTGTTTTCCCAAATTCAGGTCTGCCTATAATAATCCATGCCATGGATTCGAGAATTTTTAAGTCAGCTTCTCTCAAAAATAAATAAATAAGTAATTGAGTAATCGAATTTCAAAGTTAAGGCATATATATCGACGTTTCTGATACAGCCCGATTTCTTTTCTTATATACTTTTTCTGGTTTTTGATAACATGAAATTTGATGTTACATATCAGTCTAAGTACTTACGAAATTTGTTAAAACTATGTGATTGCTAATTATTTAGAGCACTATATATAACATTCACTGCTCAAAAAGAAAATATGATTAAGTTTTTTATTCACTTTAGATATATAACCACAAGTTCTTTCAATAATTTCTGACTTTTGCTTTTATGTGTTGATTTGAATTTAAAGAATAACAAGTTTTAAGTTTTTTATGACTGTTCACATTTTGCCTTTACATCTGAAAATATATATTTAAACTTTGATATTTTAAACTTTAAACTTTGAGATTCTGCGTTTATAAACTGACTTGAAACAAAAATTTGATTTAACGTGTTCAAGAGTTTTGTAATACCTACATTATTATATATTTTATCGTTTTTATCATATTACTCATTTTTGCTATTGTTGCATAGAAAGTAATATTAAACAAATACTTTTTGAGCATATATTTATTTTTAAGGGTGAGAGTAACAACACCCATCATAAGAGTCGTATATATATTATAAGTATATGTTTATATAAATATATATATTCTATTTGAAATGAAAGATATAGCTCTGATCTGAAAAACCTATTCTAAATTAGGAGTTTTAATGTTTCTCACCTTCGTTTTTCCTTGAGTCAGGATTTAATCGCATACGTTTTTCTGCAGCTGTTGGCGTACTCGAGGTGCTAGGATCGGCTACAGTGAAATGAGCCTCCTTTCTGCAAAATGAGTTGAACGACCTTTCATCTCCTTGCGATTTTGTATTATGGATACCTTTGGACAGAATATCATACTAATATTTACTATTAGTTCCAAGGATTATTAAAATCCTACATTTTATTTTTATGATTCTAAACAATCACTGTTAATTTTAGTATACAAATAATCATATGTATCATTAGCAAATATTTTACAGTTAAATTTGACATAACTAGAATTAAATATATTACAAACGTTTGTAATACTTAAAAACAATGAAAAGCATACGTTTTGTAAACTTTTACAGTCCATTGTTCCCAATAGGGAACATAATATTAAGAAAATTATTTAAAATTAAATTTCATCAATATTGATACAAAAAAATTAACACATGTAGTAAAAAGAATACTCAATTGTTTTAAATGGAAGCTATATTTCTATGATTAATAGAAAAATGTATAAAAAATCATAAAAATGAACCTTTTTATCATTTTCTATAGATCACAAATTAAAAATTAACATAAATGTAAAAAGAACATGTAATGCTTCTGAAATCCGATTGGTATCCTTAAAACAACTTTAATTTATATAAAAAATATGAATATTCGACATTAATAATCAGAAACGTACCTGGAATAATTTATTAAATATTGATGTTCACAATTGGGAACAATGGACTGTTGCCGCTATAATCGGTGAAATAATTTCCTCTATGGACAGCATTTCTTGAAAGGGGATTCCCCTTTGGTAGGAAATGAAGGGGATTTCCCTAATTTTATGAAAGGGTATTTCAATTCTATAAGCAGTCTTGGGCGATCGCTTCTCAGATATTATTTTGAAAGGTGTTAAATGTATTTTGTCTGTGAACTGCAAGTTGCTCTTCTAAGAACTGCACCAAGGAAAGTTAGGTCTCAACCTGGACCCAAAGTTTCCCGCCTTATATCACAGAGAGAAACTCATAGCCATTTTCTTGTACAAAAAACACAAGATAGATGTGCAGAGTGCACATTAAATGAAAGATTATCTTCCAATGAGTACAAGAAAAAATTGCATCTCCATTGCTTCCCATATATATCATGGCATAAATGTATAAACCCATGTTTTTGATATTTGTATAAGAAAATGTTGTTTTCATTTAAATTTATAATTTTTAAACTTTATTGATATCTGTGCTTAAATTTAAAAATAAATTTTAAATTCATTCAAATTATTTTTTTCATTATTTAATATTTAATATATACATCATTCTACTCAATTTGTGAATCCAGTGTATAGTTAGAAGTAGCCAATGTTCCAAATTGGGAACATCATGAAAATCGTAAGAGAAAACTTTTTTCCACAATTAAATGACTAACATACCTTAACTGGAGCATTAGAAGGCAAGATATGCAAAAAATAATTTAAAATATATCTGGATCTCAATTCGGCCTGTAAAAGGTTAATGTAAATATTTAACTATTTAGTAGAAACACTGAAATTACCTTGTGTATACGACATCCTTTTAAAAATTAAATTTGCTTGTTAATATGGTAATGAAAAGAACATATAAAAAGCACATTGAATACTATTTACACATCCATAATTTTCCGATATAAATTATGCTTTTTAATTCATAATTAACATTTTAGCAACAATAGAAAAATACAAATCATGATATATATATAAATTGACATTTAGAGAAAGTTAGGGGGCATAATAATACACCCTGTTAATGAGAAAAACAAAGAAAATATTTAGTAAAGTATATAACTCATTATCTTGCCATATTACTGGATAAGAGAAAAAAAAAGCAATTACACATCACAGAACATAGTAAACTATGAACCAGATCTGGTGAGAAACTTAAGTAAAATAGACACTACAAGATCTAAAAGAGAAAATACTTACCACTGACGACAATTTATTTAGAAATTTATGTTAATATATACGTTATTAGATTTAGGTGGGGCGGCCACAAGTGGCACCAGCACTGTGTAAGGTTGATTGTACTGAAAAGCCCCCCATTCGCAGGAGCAAGAAGCTCCAGCACATGGCCAAGAAACAATAACCATTAGATCTCAGAGAGACCAATAGCTGAGATAAATTTCAGCAGCAATTTAACCGGGAAGTTAACCAGTTCCCACGGCTCGATGAAATGATACCCAAGGAATTCAAATCTCTTGGCGCAGTAGTATTCACATTCACATAGAATATGTGATGGACTTTCTTCTGCCATATGGCACCCCCCTACATACTGGGTTATCTATAATGCCAATAATGTTGAGATGCCTCTTAAGGCAACAATGGCCAGTCAGCAGGCCAATGGCTACCCTTAGCTCCTTTCTACTGAGCCTAAGTAGCTCCTTGGCCCTCAACCAGGGATAACCCTGGTTAAGCTCCTTGGACTGCTTTGATTATTAGAGTCAAGCCAGTCATTATAAGTCTCCCCCATTAGGAGGTCCCTAACGGTTCTTCTCACTACAATATGAGGAAGACCAAGTACAGGTTCTGGCCCAATGAAGGGCAACTCAGAACCGTACTTAGCGAGATCATCGGCAACCTCATTGCCAAAAATACCGCAATGACCAGGAACCCATACTAGGGTTACCTTATTGACCATAGCCAACTGGTTAATGGTCCTATAGCAATCCCACACAATTTTGGATGAGAAGCAGTACTTGTGCAGGGCCATAAGTGCAGCCTGACTATCTGAGAAGATTTTTAACCTTCTCTTGGCAACCCCTCTTGCTATGCAGTTATTTGCACAGGCAAGAATGGCAGCAACCTCAGCCTGGAAAACTGAAGCTAGTTTACCCAGGGAGAATGAAATCCTGATGTTCCTGGTAACACAGAAAGCACCAGAGCCGGTCCCAGATGACGTTTTAGAGCCATCTGTAAACCATACCTCATTAGCACGTGTGAGAAGTTTACAAGGTTCTTCCCACTCACGTCTTGAGGGAAAAACAACATTAAAGTTGTCAGTGAAAGTAAACTTCTTGAACATCCAATCTGAAATCATCGTAAGAGAAGGATGTCCAGTGATCCTGTTATTAAATTTATACAAGGATCTTTCAGAAGAAGTTTTCCATAATCCAAGAAACTTCAACCTATGGGAGCAAAGAATTGCTTCCATCTCGACCTGCTTATGAAGGGGCAAAAGGCCCAGGAGCAGGTCCAAAGTTTGCGAGGGAGTAGTCCTCATGGCACTAGTTTACTAACTGTAGCCATTCTCTGAAGACTAGCAAGCTCCCTAATGGTAGTGACCTGGCATACTTGCCCCACCAGGCAATGGAACCATAGGTCACAATAGGTATAACTACCTTAGTATAGATCCAATGGGCTATCTTTGGTGATAGACCCCAATTGGAACCTATGGCACGCCTACAAGACCAAAAGATGCGTTTAGCCTTGTTGATGCAATGCTTGATATGACTATTCCAAGTCATAGTCCTATCAAATGTAATGCCGAGGTACTTCACCTCATTCTGATAGGCCAGCTCTGAGTTGAATAATCTCATTACTGGCATATCCTTAATTCTTCTTTTGGTGAAAAGGTTTGGTTTGGTTTGGTTTGGAGCGCTACGGTCTACTTTTTGCAACACGAGGGCTAATGAGACCGGGACCTACAGTTTAAAGCCGATTCCGAACGGCTACGAACATCCATGCCAATGTGGGATTGGTGAAAAGGATAATATTTGTCTTACCGGGATTAACCGATAGACTTACCTCCTTGCACCATCTCTCCACTTTTTTTAAGGCAGTATTCATGAGGTCAACAACAGTATTCTGAAATTTTCCTCTTACTACCAAGGCGATATCATCTGCATAACCTATGCAGGTGAGACCAAGGAAATTAATGTTGTTAAGTAATTCATCAACCACAAGGCTCCACAGGAGAGGTGATAAAACTCCCCCCTGCGGACAGCCTTTGCAGTTGGTAACCTTAACAGTGTCATCCAGTAGTGTTGCCTGGATCAGTCTAGTAGTAAGCAGACTATTGATCCAGTTGCACACAAGAGGATTGACATTTCTGCGAATTAACGCATTAAGAATGACATTAGTAGGTACCCTGTCAAAGGCACCCTCAATGTCAAGAAAAGCAGCAAGTGCCATTTCTTTACCATTTACGGCACCATCTATGGCTGTAACCAGCTCGTAGAGGGCCGTATCGGTAGACCTACCAGGCGTGTATGCATGCTGGTGGCTAGAGAGAGGAAAGACACATAAGGCCTTATCCCTAATATGCCTATCAACTAGTTTCTCCAACGTTTTTAAGAGAAAGGAAGTTAGGCTAATTGGCCTGAAGGCCTTGGCATCATCATATGAAGGCTTACCTGGCTTAGGTATAAATATCAATTTACACGTGCGCCAAGTAACAGGTATATAACCATATACCAAGCAGGACCTAAAGATCCTGCACAGAGAGGGTATGATTATATCACTTCCCTTCTGGAGAAGGATCGGAATAATACCATCGACACCCGGGGACTTGAAGGGCATAAAAGAATCAATTGCCCAAGCAATTCTCCTATGAGTGACAATTTCCTTAGCAAGAGCCCAATTCTCTTTCCTGCTCCTAAGTTGGAAATAAGAAATATCAATAGGACAGTCGCTAATGATGTTGGAGTCTGGCACATGAACCCTAAGCAATTCTGTCAAGGTATCACGGCCATTCTCCGTATAGGTTCCATCTTGTCTTTTGATAGAGCCTAAATGACAAGTATTGTCCCTATTCAATATCCTTGTCAGCCTAGCCGCACCAGATATATTATTAATCTGTGTGCAATGCTCTTTCCACGAAGCGTATTTTCGTGCCTTTATCTCCTTGTTGTACTTGGTAAGGGCAGCCCTATAGGTTGTCCACTCACCAGTCTTTTTGGCTCTATTAAAGAGCCTTCTGCAGTTCTTTCTAAGACTACAGAGATCTTTACACCACCAAGACACTCGTCTTGGTAATCCTGTAGTGACTGCCTTGCAGTTATTCTCATACGATTGAAGAATGGAACGTTGAACAGTGTCAACGGCCAACTCAATATCAGTAAAAGAATTTAAATTAACAGGTTTACCTGTTAAAAGAAGCTGTAAGTCTTCTCTATATGAATCCCATTTGGTGTTCTTGGGATTCCTCCTGACCTGCACTGATGTTATTGCAGGACCTGTAAGATTCATTAAGATTAGTTTGTGATCAGATAACATGACCTGATCAGAAACATGCCAGTTACTAACCAGGTTCGAAGCCTTGCCATTACAAAAAGTAATGTCAATAACTTCCTTCCTATTCTTAGTAACAAAAGTAGGCTTATTGCCTACATTGAGGATATTCAAATTATTACACAGAATAAATTCTAAGAGTTCCTCACCTCTTTTGTTGCAGTCGCTGCTGCCCCAAACTATGTGGTGTGCATTGGCATCACAACCCACAATGAGCCTCAAGCTGGACCTAGTGCATTTCTGCACCAAATTCCTAGCTAGAGGCGTGAGAGGAATTTCGTCCTCATAAGGAAGATATGCAGACATCAGACAGATATTTCCATCTTTACTACATATCTTAATGGCGACATTATCTGCATCAAGAAAGTCTGCCATGCAGAGTGCCTTTATTTTCTTATTGACAATAATACAGGCTCTCGGCTTGTTGCAAGAGCGATCAGAGAATAGGTTGCCGCAATTGCCCAGACCAAGGATTTTACCCTTATTGATCCAGGGCTCTTGCACCAAGGCAATGTCTATTCTCCCCTCTGTCAGCTCCTTGTTTAGCAAGGCAGTTGCTGACTGACTATGGTGCAGGTTAATTTGCGCAATTCTGTAATGACCTGCCATTAAGGTACATAGACAAGAAAGGCAAATGCGCCAACACATTACGTCAGATGAGATTCATCTTCACCTGGCTTTGGGCTACCCTTGACGGTACCCTCAGAATCACTCCCGGATGCAAACGGATCGAGAAGATCTATTTGCCCCGAAAGCGACCCACAAGACCCGACAGAGGAGCTTCCCAAAATATAAGAGGAAGTTTCACTTACCATAGAAGACGTTGTTGCAGCTGCCCCTTCCTCTTCATGGTGTTCCTCCTCCATTCCGGTCTCATGTGAAACCTCACGAAAAGCTTCCAAGATGTCCATTTTTAAGGTCTCACCCGGAGTCCCTTCTTCCTCCGAGGAGTCTGAAGTTTCTCTAGGCGATCCCTTATCAGGAACAACCTTGGTCTTGGGGTCGTGCAGGATCTTCACTATGCCACAACCATGTGAGCCTGCATACAGCTTCATCCCCTTTTTCTTCATGAATTCGGCTGACTCTTGGTCAACCTCAAGGATCCATCTTGCATAGGTGTTTGCTATGATGGACCTATGGAGCACTCTCCACTCACCAGTATTCAGACCCCTGTTCAACATCCGAAGACGTCGAAGCAGTCTATCTGAATCGGTGGTTTCGATGTCCTTCGTCTTGAAGGCAACTTTCACTGGCTTGGGCAAACGTGAGGCTGGGAGAAATACAACTCCCATCTCAGTGAGCTTTTCACCAGTGAAGAATTCTTTGAGCCAGTCTACGGACCCCTGGTTGGCACAACTAAGCATAAGGGCGCCTCCGATCAAGCCGCTAGACTCAATCTGGGGGCCCTCAAACTCAGAGGCCTCCGAGAGGTTGTCAATAGCTTCATCCATATACTTATGAATGAGCTTGACATCCGCAGAACTCAGCTTCTGTGACGGGTGCATCTTCTTTATCACCGCCATTCTGATCAGTGTGACGGCCTGGCTGTAGGACTTCGGGGTCGGAACATCCGTCCTAGGTCTCTTCACCGGGCCCTTCACATTTGGGGAAGGAGTAGTAGTGTCCTCCCTACTCCTTTTCTTGGCTGCTTCCGGTCCTTCGCAGTCGCGAGTTTTCTTCCGCAGCCTCTTGAGTTGTCGTCTGGAGAGCTTAACATTCTGGTCAGACGATGTGCCACTGCGGACCTCCGAGGAGGTGCCTTCAGTGGTCTTAGAAGGTGTATCTGTTCCGCGGGCCGCCGGAGCGGCACCTGCAGATCCAGACGGTTTAGAAGTTGAGGCAGTTACAGATGAGAGGCCCTGTTTGGGCACAACAGCACCTGTATCCGCCTTGGTTTTAAGGTGTTTGCCACCATCTCTTTTTGGACTACCCATAACGCATAGGTGTACTGAGGGTAAAAAACAGTCACCACCTGTATGGACCCTCTTGCAGGTGGAAGGCTAAAATACAACGTGGTTCGCCACTCCACGAGGTGAACCGTTAGCGACAACCTTTAACCCCGGTTGCCATGTGCCATGGCACATATCTCATCAGCACGGTGTCCACACCTTGGAAATGGGTTGCCTTTTACCAATCCCAGTCGTCCTGCCCAGGACCAGACACTCTGGCATAAACCGTCCTATCTGGTACCATAGACAATCTGACATGGGAAAGGCTATGTCCCGGTCTTTAGACACCCTCCTCTTTTTACAACCGGGCTTGGGACCGGCTTAGGCAGAGTTAGAAATTTATGTTAATATATAAACGTTATTACAAATCTATTTGTAATATATCGTAAGTTTAGTCATCATGTGTAAAGTTGATTCTTGATTATTTATCGAAAGGCTAATATCTTGGGGTCGTAGAAAAAAGCATCGAAAACCTCTAAAAATATTGCATGCCGCCTACTTTTTATGTTGGTCCTCTGCCTTAATCTCCTAATTTATCCCACTGCATGAACACACTGGTAACTGTTACTCCCTCTTGGTTTGGTTGGTGGGGTGGGAAACATGAGTCGGTGAAAGATAGGACACTGAACACAATTTCTAACCTTCTCAGGATCACCTTGTTACCGCACTTATAGAAAAAAGTACATTTATTACTATAACTCTTTTTTTAGACTTATATAAGGTAACATATATTAGGTAATATACATATGTGTGATAACCTATATGTATCAATGTTTTTTCCTAGGATAATAGGTATTAAATCATTTTTGTTGAATCATTTTCTTAGTTATATTTCGTAATTCATTTGCATACAATATGAATTTCAGGCTGCATTCACTTCGTTCAAAACAAAAATTGCTTTAAGGCTATTTTAACTCTCTCGGTTGTAGGAATGTAAAACCACGTTCTGGAGACTGGTGAAATTTCATTTATTTCTGAGTAAGGAATTTGGTAAGAGTGTCTGCTCCATTACTGAAGTAGTTGTCCAGGACACCAATGAGAAGTCATTTGTTTCATAATTCATAGGTGATATTCTATTCTTTTAAGATTGATACTAGCTTTTCTATGTTACAAATATAATTATGACAATTAAGTCGGAATTAGAATCATCAAACTTAATATTAATTTGTTAGGGTTATTTAATGATTTAAAGTTGTTTGTTAGCAGCTGAATATGAAAGGTAAAAATTTCAGGAGCATACGAATTCAAACCTGACGATTATTACATTTTTCCTGAACTAAGTTCACCCGTTTGACAACTAATGAGCGTGGAGTAACAATCAATCATAATTCATTGAATTCTTGGTATAAAACGAGAATTATTTTCATGTTTTACTAGTAATAGCACAACATTGCTACAAATATCGTCCACTGAACAATTTGCTGCGGAATGTCCTGCTCTCATTTTACCTGATTATTCTATATTTGTTTATTGAACATTTTTTAAATCTATTTGTAGAAGAGCTTAAATTAGTATATCCTACGATCCTTAAAAGTTTACTTACTACTAAATAAGTAGTTTATTTAAATCGGCGTTATTTGTTTTTGTGATTTAAACCTGTTTTAGCTGCTTATGAATTTTTAATTGCATCGAAAAAGGAATTTACATTAAACACATAGATAACTGGTATATATTAAAAATAATTTATTTGAAACACTTACCTGAACTAGTACGCCTTACGAAGTTTCCTTGTTTAGAATTTCTTTCATTCTTTGAACAATCTTCAACACATCTGTTTCCATTACCGTCTTCTCCCTTTTTTTCCGTCAAACTCTTTTGACACTGATACCGTTTGTGACCTTCTCTGTCGCAGGTCTGACAATAAAATTCCATAGGGAAACCGGATCCATAATTACCGTCCAGAAAAAGTCGTTTCAGCTCAAAATTAGCTAAAATTTCAGGAACATCCAGAATAATTCTGTAATGATTTGTTTCTGTAATTTCATAGAGATCAAGTACACCTATATCTTTATCGTTCAGGTATTTTTCAATATTTATTTTAATATCTTCTTTGGATGCAAAGTGATGTATTCCATAGAGCAAATAAGTTACAGTGGAATATTGTAGTATAATATCCCCTCTAAATCAATCCATTTTCTGCTAATATATTATCGCACTTTTCTTTCTGAAGAAGTACATACAAACCTCTTTCATCAATATAGGTGAACTTTGTTTCCTTTGGTAGACTTCATATGACTTTTCATAAACTCCTCCGGAAGTTGATAAATCAGAATTCCCCATTCTTTGTTATAGTCGACACTAATATTCTCCATGTCCATATGAGCTGCTAATTCTGACAGTATTCTAACCTACGCAAAAAAGAATAAATAAATCTGTAAAATAAAGGTATCTGTAAAATGAAGTTGTTGTCTAAATACTAGGGTATTACAAAAGCCATATAAATTCGACCACAAATTTTACCAAACATTTATAAGCCATATAATTTAAAAATATTAACAAAAATAGCTGCTTAAAATTAACAAAGGATAAATAAATAATAACACAGGCCTGCGAAATTGAAATTTTTGAAAAATACAAGAAAAGTTTTTTCTTATTTTTAAGTTATTTGGTATGCTGATTTCGAAAATGACCTCCATTTTTTTCCATCACGTCAGGATTTTTTGTAAAATTGATGTACATATTACTGGTAATATCCTATATGGAAAAAATGCTCTCGAACTGTTAGCTTGTACTGACTGGCAACAGTGGGTTTTATCTATTCATGTGAGTTTATTTAATCTGTTTATGATTAGGCATATTAATTTTTAAACAACAATTAAAATTAAAAATGTATACATTTTGTATATAAAGAATGAAAACCATCGCAACCAGAACGCATGAGCTGCACCAGGGCGAGACAAAAAGTTCCCTCGTTATTAAATTTTTTACATTAATTTTATAAGAAAAACAGTCCTAGAAAAACCCCAACTACCTGTTTTTACGTTTTATTAAGGTTTATATATAATAAATGTAAGTTTGAAATATATTTGAAACTCAATACGAAACAAAGACATTTAAATTTAGTTACGTACATTTTTTCCGTTAAAATTTCTTTTTGACGTTCTTCTTTTATGTTCAATCTTATCTTCATCTCTTGCTAACATCCAACAATAGCATATTCTTATTCCACCTACCTTGATATTTTCTCTCCATATCCTTCATGTCTTGGTGGAACCTTCTCCCTGTTCTTCGCTGACGGATCCTAAATTTTCGGGAAAAAAGTCCAAATGCGATTGGAGGAAATGCAATTTTACACACATGGAGCAGCCCAACACTTGAAATTTGTCTAGCATGTTGCCAACAATTCTTTTAAATTTAGGATCTTTGTGATTGCCCAGAAATTTTTCCACAACATCTTTGAAGGCAACCCAAGCTTCTCTTTCCTTTAATGTCATAGTTGTCTCAAATTTGTTATTCCTAATAAGTTTTCGGATGTCTGGTCCTACGAAGACTCCCTCTTTCAATTTGGCTTCAGAAAATCCAGGAAACTTTTTACATATATTTTAAGCATTCACCATCTTTTGGAAGAGCCTTAACATACTGCTTCATAACACCTAATTTTATGTGCAGGGGGGGTAGTAATTTTTTTTTTATCAACTAAGCTTTCTCGAATTACATTTTTGGTGCCTGGTGCAAGATTCTGCCTTTTGAGTCAATCTTTTCTGACCCAATATTGTGTTTTGTCACGGCTGTCTCACTCACAAATAAAACAAGGAAATTTTGTATACCCGTTTTGTTGATCGAGAAGCATGGTGATGATTTTTAAATGACTGCAAATGATCCAGCCGTGGTTTTCATATTTTATTTTGTTGAGAACGAGAGCTAGGTTTTCATACCTTTCTTTTAAATGCATCGAGTATTCAACTGGCACAGACGCCCATTGGTTTCCTTGATGAAGTACACAGCTTTAATTCCTTTTTCACGAATCTATAAAAAGCCTCCATTCATCTTTATTGTAGGGAATCTTAAATTTTCTCATCAATCCAGGAACATCTGAGCAATAAATGAGGTTCTCGTCTTCGTCAAAATACTGAATAAATTCCTTTTCACGATTCCTGTACCAATAAAAAGTGGTTCCTTTGGCCAATAAGTTTTTTTCTTTCAATCTGGAGCCTAATAAATGAGTTGCCTCTTTTACAGACTAAGTACTGGTGCTTACATGAGGTCACTGATAAGGATTCGAGCGTCGCTATAGGTTAACAGCGATTGCGACGGGAGGGAGGGATGATGAAGCGCGCTTCCAGGAATCTGTCTAATTGGTGATCTGGATAACATTGAAGCTTTAAAAGCCCTAAAATACTAACTGCGCTGTTGTAGTTTACCACAGAAGGGTAATTTTGAGGGTTTCATCACGGTAAAATGTCAAAACACGAAGGAAAGTATGAAAGCAAAATACGTGAGAAATATTCATAAAAAACCACATAAAATTCAATTTTTCAAAAAAATGTGACGTGATAGACATTTTTAATGATTATTTTCAAAATCAGTACTAAAAAATACGTTAAGTTTAGATGTCACATCCCTTGTATTTTTTTCATCGCAGGCCTGTTAATTTATATAAAATAATAATTTTTTTTCATAATTCAGATTCGTTGATCTTATAAATATTAAAAATGTTTATTGCTCTTTTATTTATTAATAGTAAAGACAATATTGTGTAAATTTTCTAATGTAATACATTTCAGTAATTAATTTTAGGACATGATCCTTATGCTATGTATTTGAAAAAACAAATTCTAGATACGTTAATAATATATACAAATTACTCAGATTTGTTTCTTCAATTTATACAGACATGCAAAATATCTTTATCAAAATATGTTTCAATAATTCTTTGAATGCACGGAATGTATTAAAGACTGTAAACAATATAGTAAAGATGTAGAATAAGATCCCATCTAAATTTAATAGATTTTTTTCCAAATAAATTATTGCAAATTTCTTTCCGAGAGAAGTAACACTGAATTTTTATCGATGAATACTTTATTTCATTTGGTAGAATTTTTTAAGCTTTTATAATATCCTTAGTTGATAAATCAGATTATTCTCTGTTAAGTTGACTCCAATTTATTATGTCCTATAAGAGCTGCAATATTATAACCTAAGTAAAAAATGATGAATAAATCTCTAACTTAAATTTCCTACAATAAATGTTTGTTCCTGTCTGAAATTAGGGTATTAGTAAAGCCATATAAATGTCGGTACATAACGTTTCCGAACACTTATAAGCTATGAAACTTTATTAGTAATAAAGTCAGTCATCAGATAACAGTAATTATGGTTGTTTCACAGGGATTATGGAAATAAAACAAGAAATTGGAGATTTAGGACAGTCAATATATATATATATATTTATATATATAAATATATTTATATATATATATATTATATATATATAAATATATATAAATTATAATATATATTATATATATTTAATATATATAATATATTATATATATATATACATATATATATAAATACATATTATATATATATATTTATATATAAATATATATATATTATATATATATATATATATAAATATATATAAATATATATATATATATATATATATATATATATATAATATTATATATAACATATATATATACACTGGTGTGCAAAAATTAAGGACGAGACGGTTTTTTCAATATAACTGTACAAAAGCTTTCCAAATCAACACATTTAATACCGTAAAATCCCCAATACGTAAGGACATGAGTAATGTAAGCAACACTTACTAAAAGAGAAATCAGAGGGATAAAAAGAAGCTTTATTGAAAAGTAGCATGGAGCGCAATGCGACTGAAGGCCGAAACATCCCTGTGATGGGTGTCCAGCAAGAAACATCCGGTCTTTAATAGGGGATATGATCTCCCCTGACTGCTAGGCAGGTTTCACAGCGTCTGACCATGCTGAGAATGAGGGTGTCAATGAGTTGTTGAGGTATTGCTGCCCATTCGTCTTGCAGCGCAAATCGAAGGTCCGGAATCGTACTGGTGGTAAGGTACGAGCTGCCAAGCGTCTGCCTAGAAAATCCCATACATGCTATGGGATTGAGATCGGAGATCGTGCCGGCCAATCCATACGTTCAATATCCTCACTCTCTAAGAGCTGTTCGGCAGCTACTTGCGATGCATGGTGCATTGTCGTCCATGTAAAGGAACTGCGGACCCATAGCGCCTCTAAAAAGACGCACATATGGAAGAAGAATCTCTTTACAATAACGGGTCCCGTTGACTGAACCTGCGTTCGAAGATGTGAAGGTCTGTACGACTACCAAGCAGGATGCTTCCCCAAACGAGAACACCGCCACCTCCATACCTGTCCCTTTCAATGATGTTCGAGGGATGATTTCGGCTTCCCCGCTCTCTCCAATGAGTATGCGATGAGAATCGCTACTCCGACTGAATCTGCTCTCTTCTGTAAAGAATACTCGTCATTCATTGTCTCTCCAATTCCGGTGTTCCGGCACCACAGAGAACGCCTTCTCCGATGGGCAGGCGTTAGAGGTACACACCGTACAGGGCGTCGTGCAAGACCACCACCGTGCAGTCTTCTGGCCACGGTAAAACGCGATATTCGTCCAGTCGCCTGTGTCGTGTGTCTAGCGATTTCTCCCGCTGTCTGCCGTCTGTTTCTTCTGGCCTGTGCAATATACCGGTCATCTGCAGGTGTGGTTCTCGGACGACCACTACTAAACCTCCGGATAGCTGTTCCTGTAGTTTGAAATTGTATCCAAAGTCGTGAAACGATGCTGTAAGCGATTCCGTACTCTGTAGCCACACTTGTCACACTGCGGCCTTCCTCCAATCTCCCAATGATTCGACCTCGGGTAAAAGCCTCCAGATGTCGTCTAATAGATTGATTATTTGCCATTTCTCGCTGAGGCAGCAACTCGGTGTGATTTTAACTGCTATACGGCATGCAATCTCTTTGCCAGAAATACTGATCTTACACCAACAACATGCTTTTACTACTCAGACACTTTACGTCTACCTGCATATCTGCGCACGTGCTACCGTACATTACCTTACTTAATCTCCTGATTGGTCTTTCTGTTTGCCTCTTCGTTCAGCTGATATGCTAATTTTCGACTTCGTCCTTATTTTAACAAGTGAATATACATATATAAATACATACATATATTATATTATATAATATATATATAATTATATATATATATATATATATATATATATGTATACATATATATATATACATATATTTTATATACATATGTACTCATATATACATATAATATATATATTTTATATATATAGTTATATATATATAAATAATTTTTTAAATATATTATATATAATATATATATATATTTTATAAGATACATATATACATATAAATATATTAGATATATAATATTTATATATAATATATATTTTTAAATATATATATATAATATATGTATAGAATATATATATATATATATATATATATATATATATATATATATATATATACGTACATACATATATAATATATATATAAATGTATATATAAATAGATATATATATAAATATAAATATATTTTATATACATATTGTTACATATATATATATATATTTATATATATATATATATATACACATATATATATACAAGACATATATATATATATATTTTATATATATATTATATATATATATATATATATATATATGTATACATATATATATATATACATATAATAATACATATATATATACATATTTATATATATAATATTATATATATTTTATTTATATATATATATATATATATATATTTATATATATATATATATATAGATATATATATATATATATATATATATATATATATATTAAAAGTCTTGAATTAAAAGGTTAAATACACTTAATACTTTCGAGAAAAATAGTGATATTTTTAAAATAATGTAAGAATATAAAAGAAACTTATAAAAAAGTTTAAACAATTTCAATTTGACGAGGCCATTACACTTTACTTCTTAAATGTGCTTTGAATTTGATTTTAAAATACCAAACAATTACAGTGCTTTGTATCTTTGGGATCCTATATTTATAAATATAACAGGGATACCTTCTCTACTTGAAACTTACAATCCTTTCCGAGATCTAATAATTGTGAATAGGTTCATATGATTTTCAAAATATTTGTGCAGAATAAGGTCTAATGTGACTTATTTCATCTGTTACAGATGTAATCATATGTTAGACATAATCGAGGTACCTAGATGTATTGCTTTCAGTAAACTGATTCATGAGCAGGATCATTAGTTTTCCATTAGTATAGCAACATGGACAGATATTATCTCTTCCGATTTCCTAGATGAGTAGCAGGAATAGAAAATCTAATGTGATGGACAAGAAAACATATTTAGTTGACTCTTTCTTACTCCAAATGACGTTTTCAATAACAATTTTATTTCACTACTAGCATATAACCCGTTATATTATGGGATCAGTAAAATTTTTAATTTACCTGAATTGTAAACTACCCTATAAAGCAGATAAAAAATTGTCTGCTTTTCGTCTAAGAATTATCTGGTACACGCTCAATAATTTGTTTATATTCATACCGCTCTAAAGTATTTCAATACTATGAATGCAATTTAGAATCTCGTTGAATTCATTTAGAAAGATAATTCAAAGTTTTCATTTTTTGACACAGTAATTAATGGATGTAAAGGAATGAAACTATCATTTTCACTACACCCTGCATGTAGATATAATTTGTTGTTAGTACCAGTGATTAAAGTTTCGTTGCAATAAAAAATAATCGATGATTAAATTTCAAATTATCAAATATGTACCTAATATATTATTTAAGATATATATAAAAGAAACCTATTTACGTAATATTCAGTTATAAAACGTATGAAAATAATTACACGATATTTAAATAATTTAAAATAAGAAATGATTAAATGGTATGGTTAAAGAAATCACGTCATAATGCTAGAAAAAATTGTTATTTTTACCTACTTATTACGTGATTAATTGATATATTTAATCGTCTACTCATAATCGGGGGAAAAATTTAAAAACAAAGGCATTAAACCTTTTGTAAAATGAGGAAAATGTGAATTGTGGAGTTTTAAAGACTTGCTTTCAATTTTACTAACACTAACTCATCAAGAATCTAATATGGATTAATATGGATGCCCCTATTCATTACAGATCCAACCGCTTCATAAATTCGAGAACAGACGGACAGATAGGCTATTATTATATAGGGGATTTATAAGCACACTCTTAGACTTTAGAAGTGATTTTTACAGTGAATTAGTTCAGTTTCTATTAATTAATATGTAAAGCGAGAAAATAGCACTACCTGATTTAAAACAGTCATAATTATAGTTTATTGAATCATATATACTAGATTTTACTCATGTCTTTTCTACACCGTATTCAGCAGATATGGTAATTTAAATATTTTATAATCCTTTTAGTACTATGTACAAGTTTTACCCACGATTGAAGAGCCGATATGGTTCCTTATTGATATGATATATAGAAAAAAATATCTGAATGATTCGTGGTGCATTTCAACTACTTTTGAAATTTTCTGGCTTAGTTATCTGTTCAATACAGTTATATACAGATCGATACAGTTCGATACAGTTATATTGCTAGCTCAAACTACTACTAGAAAGACCCATTAGTAGAGAAACATGGTCATTACTTTTCCATTAGCAATGCAACATTGATATTATCTCTTTCAATATATTAGATGAGAAGTAGAAATAAAGCAAAAATACTATATTTTAAGTAAGAAACATACCTATCTGAGTCTATATGAGAGCTGATTTCAATAAATAATATACTTGGTTTTTCAATAATGAATCTTAAAATCCATTAAATCCATTAATTAAAGATACGTAGTTTTAAAATTCTAGTTTAGAAAAAATCATAAGAATTAGAATTAATTATAGCCACATTTTTCAATCACATTTAATGAAAAATATTTTATTATGTTTAGAAGAAAATAAACTTTTAAAATATGGATACTAGATTGTAATTTTTTGATTAAATATATGATTAAAGTACCGAAACAGAAGTATCAAAAGAGAAAAATACATGTAAATGTTTGATGGTAATAAAATGTTATGATATATAACATAAATTCTATCTTTCTTTTAATATATTCAGATGTGTGTCCGTTTAATATAAGATAGTAGAAATATATATTTCAATTAATATATATTATCATCTATTGTAATAGTAACAAACCATTTTTAATATAGCTTTAATTAGTTCGTTTACTTTTAATTAATATTTAAAGCGATGAAATAACACTACATGATTAATTGATATATTTAATCATCTACTCATAATCGGGGAAAAAAACTTAAAAACAAAGGCATTAAACCCTTTGAAAAATGAGGAAAGGATGAATTGTGGAGTTTTAAAGACTTGCTTTCAATTTTACTAACACTAACTCATCAAGAATCTAATATAGATCAATATGGATGCCCCTATTCATTCCAGATAAATTCGAGGACAGACGGACAGATAGGCTATTATTATATAGGGGATTTATAAACACACCCTTAGACTTAAAAATAAATATGGTTATCTATTTAAAATTTTAACTTTACTGAGATTTAAAAAAAATTAAGTTTAAACTTTTAATGTGTACATTTTTTTATAATTTATTAAATATAGATAATAGTATTTCCGATAAATATAAACATTTATCTATCGGCAAAATAATAGACACTTAATAGCCTTCTCTTAACCGTTGAAAACAGGGCTTAAAATAATGGCATTAACCCTCCGAGTGGAACACGCCGAGGAAAAAAAGTCTCCAAAAAATACGCTAAAGTTTTATTGTGTCAGTGACCAAAGTGTTCTATGATTTTTTACCTCACCCTTTGTCACTAGATTGGAATACGGGAAACCCACCCTCGTTATTATCCCTTGACTTCCGGATATAAATAGATATATAAATAGACATTATAGATTGCTAATTTTTAATACACATAAAGCTCGTCAAGATAATCCCATAAGAAATAATGGATTCTAAAAGTACAAATAAAAATATTCTTTAAGAGAATGATTTATTTTTTTTACAAAAGTCATCCAAGCTATTTAAGTGGTGCAATTAGAGATACACCTGTTACCGCAAAGGAAATATTCGAAATAGAGATTTACAAAGCCATGAAAAGTTATCAGCGTCTTTGTGCCTCAGGGAGTAGGGGTGCAGTTCCTAAAGACTCGACCTGACCCTTCTACTTCAAAACTCCATGGGGGGAAAACACTGGCAGAAATGTGCAATACATCCTTTTTCGGAACGTGTTTGGAAGTCGAAAATTGTACGTGACAACCGCTTTGAAGACATCATTTTTTTGGCGGAATTGTACGTGCGAACCGCTTAGACGGTTAAAGGTTAGAAACGAGGGAAGGGGTGGATCTCGAACGTTGCTAACAATAACTCACCAAAAATGCAATATGGATGTCTCTATCCATTCCAAGTCCAACCACTTCACAAATTCGAGGACAGATGGACATATAATTTAGGCTATTGTTTTATAAGAGACTAGTTATAAACTAACTTCCCCTAGTAACAACAGTCAAAAACTATTTTAGATCTACACTTTTACAGTTTTGGAAATAATTTTGGGATTCAGTTACCTGGGGTCTTTGTCTTCCCTACCAACTTCCTAAAGTTTCTCATTACTCTTTTCGATTCAAATCATTTAAAACTGTCTATTAATAATTCATAATTCGTTTTCAGCTTACTTCAAAAATTATCATAATAGCGAGATAAAGCTGTATATATAGGAATCGATGTGATTTTTACAGGGATGAAACGTATGAAAACAATTCAGTCGATATTTAAATAACTTAAAATTAGAAATGATTAAATAAGATCGTTAAAGGAATGACGTCATAATGGTAGAAAAAATATTAATATAACCTATTTATTATGGGATAAATTGATTAATTTAGCCGCCTACTCCTAACAAGGGAAAATATTGCCACTATATATAATATATATATATATATATATATATATATATGTATATATATATATTATATATATATATATATATATATAAATATTTAATATATATATTTATATATACATATATATTTATATATATATATATTTATATATATATATATATATGTATATATATGTATATATATATATATAATATATATATATATATATATATATATATTATATAAATATATATATATATATATATATATATATATATATATATATATATATATATATATATATAAATACACCAAACAGAATTGCTATTTTTAAATGCGGTAATACAGTTTTCTTAATTTTGTAATATTGCATAGTGTAAAATAATGTAAAAAATAAGTCGTATGACCTCTACATATATTTTCTTTAGCATTTTATTGCTTTTTAATGAAGAATCAGCCTTTTAAACAAATTCTTACTTTTGCTAAAATCTTCTCCAAAGTTCGATTCTAGAAGACCTCTCTTTTTTTTAAATAGAAAAAAATTCCTACTTCTTAGATATGACATTGTATTGTGTCATATATATATATATATATATATATATATATATATATCAGAATTATCTTTTTTCTTACACGAATTTCTTACACGTAAACGGAATATTAAAAAAAGAAACTTCCACAAAAATCAAAAATTGGAGGAGAATTCAAATATCGTATATACAAGCACTACAGTCGAAAAGATATATTTATTAAGAAAACGGCGAGAAAACGCTGAAATAATGACGAAATGACTTGTTACTTTAATGATTAAGATGCAAAATATTATAAGCCGCACAGCAGTAATATAGCCCTCAGTCGTGATGTTAATGAGTTATATGTTATTTTTATAAAAGTAAGAAAGGAAAGTCAAAAAATCTGTAAATACTTCCGTGTTAGTAATATTACTATAATTAGAATCATATTAAAAGTATATTTTGCTGTTATGTGTAAGCATTTTTGGTCTAATTAAATGTATTCTATCTAAGCTTTCTTATCTGCTACAGGTAATCAAGATATCTACATATATTAACTTGCATAAATTGTTAAAGTGTTGTTTGAAGTCATTAGTATTAGATTAGGAGTAAACATAGTTATTTTCTTGAAGAAAGCAGAAAAAAAGCAAGAATCTAATATCTTCTGGTAACATTGTTAATTAACATTACTTACGCAATATATGCTCTAAGAAAATACCATATTTCTGTCTAACGTGCAAAGGATAGCTTCATTCCATAGCAAACAGATGACTTTTTAATATGAGAGCAAGTTGATGTGATATTAAAAGAATATTTCGTTTTAACACTGAAAAAATGTATGCGAAACATAACACATTTAGAAATATTTTAAAATATGGATACTAGATTGTAGT
Source organism: Pardosa pseudoannulata (assembly GCA_032207245.1). Lineage (NCBI taxonomy): Eukaryota > Metazoa > Arthropoda > Arachnida > Araneae > Lycosidae > Pardosa > Pardosa pseudoannulata. Next base: position 94,769,966 of record CM063506.1, read on the forward strand.
TTTTTGATGAAATATATGATTAAAGTAACAAAACAGAAAGTATCAAAACAAAAGTGTTAGAATTATTAGTTTGTATGTAATAAAATGTTATGACATATTACATAAATTCTCTTTCTTTTAATATATTTAGGTGTGTGTTTGTTTATTATATACTTCAATTAATATAAATTCGCATCTATTATATTAATTAAACAGTATTTGTGTAATTATTAGAATAGTATACTTATTTACTTATTGTGTAATTACATTTAATTATAATAGTTTATTTATTGTGTATTATTGTATATTAATAGTTTTCTAATTCTGTAATTATTACAAAAGTTATATATGCGTCTGAGTATGTATAAACGAAATCAAATGGTTGTGATATTTAAAGAACATTCGGTTATAACACTGTAAAAAATATGCCAAATATAACACATTTAGAAATATTACTTTTTAGATGTCGATACTAGATTGTAAACTTTTGATGAAATATATGATTAAAGTAACACAACAGAAAGTATCAAAACGGAAGTGTTAGAAGTAAATATTTGAAGGTAATAAAATTTTATGACATATTACATAAATTCTCTCTTTCTTTTAATATATTCAGATGTGTAATCGTTTATATAAGACAGTAGAATTATATACCTCAATTAATATAAATTCGCATCTATTGTAATAATTCAACAGTATTTGTGTAATTATTAGAATAGTATACTTATTTACTTATTGTGTAATTACATTTAATTATAATAGTTTATTTATTGTGTATTATTGTATATTAATAGTTTTCTAATTCTGTAATTATTACAAAAGTTATATATATTTGTGTGTGTGTGTGTGTGTAAACGAAATCATAGAAAATAGTTGTGATAATAAAAGAACATTTCGTTTTCACACTGAGAAATGTATGCGAAACATAACACATTTAGAAATATTACTTTTTAGATGTCAATACTAAATTGTAGTATTTTGATGAAATATATGACTAATGTATCAAAACAGAAATTAACAAAACAGAAAGTATCAAAACAGTCAAAAGTGTTAGAAGTAAACGTTTGATGGTATTAAAATGTTATGACATTTTACATAAATTCTCTCTTTCTTTTAATATATTCAGATGTGTGTTCGTTTATATAAGACAGTAAAATTATATACTTCAATTAATATAAACTCGCATCTATTGTAATAATTCAATAGTATTTGTGTAATTATTATAACATTATACTTATTTACTTATTCTGTACTTATAGTTTATTATACTAGTTTATTAATTGTGTATTATTGTATATTAATAGTTTTCTTATTCTGTATTTATTATTACAATTGTTATATATGTGTCTGAGTATGTGTAAACGAAATCATAGAAAATGGTTGTGATATTTAAAGAACATTTCGTTGTAACAATGTAAAAATTTATGCAAAATATAACACATTTAGAAATAATACTTTTAAAATAACGATACTAGATTGTAGTATATTGATGAAATATATGATTAAAGTATCAAAACAGAAGTGTCAGAAGTTAATGTTTGATGGTAATAAAAGGTTATGACATATTACATAAATTCACTCTTTCATATATTATATTCTGATGTGTGTTCGCTTATATAAGACAGTAGGATTATATGCTTCAATTAATATAAATTCGCATCTATTGTAATAATTAAACAGTATTAGTGTAATTTTTATGACAGTATACTTATTTAGTTATCGTGTACTTATAGTTTATTATAATATTTTATTTATTGTGTATTAATGTATATTAATAGTTTTCTTATCATTTAATTATTACAATAGTTATATATGTGTGTGTATGTGTAAACGAAATCATAGCAAGTGGTTGTGATATTACAAAAAACATTTCGTTGTAATACTGTAAAAACTTCTGCAAAAAATAACACATTTAGAAATATTAATATCAAAATGTCTTCACTAGATTGTAGTCTTTTGATGAAATATATGATTAAAGTAACAAAACAAAAAGTATCAAAACAGAAGTGTTAGAAGTAAATGTTTCAAGGTAATAAAAGTTTATGACATATTACATAAATTCATATATATATATATATATATATATATATATATATATATATATATATATATATATATATATATATATATATATACATATATATATATATATACATATATATATATATACATATATATATATATATATATATATATATATATATATATAATATATATATATATATATATATATATATACATATATATATACATATATATATTATATATATATATATATATATATATATATATATATATATATATATATATATATGTATATATATATATATATATATATATATATATATATATATGAATTCTATAATCCATTAAAGCCATTAATTAAGACACGTAGCTTTAAAATGTTAGCTTATAAATAATCTTAAGATTTAGAATTAATTATGGCCACATGTTTCAATCTCATTTGAGGAAACATATATTATTATATTTAGAAGAAAATATACTTTTAAAGTGTGGATGCTAGATTGTAATGACTTGATAAATTAATGATTGAAGTATCAAAACAGAAAGTGTCAAAACAGAAGTATCAGAACAGAAAAATGCATGTAAATGTTTGATGGTAAGAAACTCTAATGATATATTACATAATTTCTCTCTTTCTTTTAATATATTCATATGTATGTTCATTTATATAAGACAGAAGAATTATATACTTCAATTAATATAATCTATTGTAATAATTACACATCATTTGTAATATTGCTTTAATTAGTTCAGTTTCTATTAATTAATATTTAAATCGAGTAAATAACACTACATTATATAAAACAGTCATAATTATAGTTTATTCAATCATATATACTAGATTTTACTCATCTCTTTGCTACACCGTATTCAGCAGATATGGTAATTTAAATATTTTATAATACTTTTAGTACTAAGTACAAGTTTTACCCCTGGTTGAAGGGCCAAATGGTAACTTACTGATATGATATCTAGAAAATATATCTGAATGATTCGTGGTGCATTTCAACTACTTTTGAAATTTTCTAGCTTAATTATCTGTTCGATACAGTTATATAAATATATCAGAAGCTTAAGCTACTACTAGAAAGACCCATTAGTAGAGAAACATGGTCATTACTTTTCCATTAGCAGTGCAACATGGATATTATCTCTTCCAATTTATTACATGAGAAGTAGAAATAAATACTATATTTTAAGTAAGAAACATACCTATACGAGTCTATATGAGATCTGATTTCAATAAATAATTTACTTGGTTTTTCAATAATGAATCTTAAAATCCATTAAATCCATTAATTAAAGATACGTAGTTTTAAAATTCTAATTTAGAAAAAATCATAAGTATTAGAATTACTTATGGCCACATGTATCCATCACATTTAATGAAAAATATTTTATTATGTTTAGAAGAAAATAAACTTTTAAAATGTGGATACTAGATTGTAATTTTTGATGAAATATATGATTAAAGTACCAAAATACAAGTATCAAAAGAGAAAAATACATGCAAATGTTTGATGGTAATAAAATGTTATGATATATAACATAAATTCAAGCTTTCTTTTAATATATTCAGATGTGCGTTCGTTTATATAATACAGTAGAAATATATATTTCAATTAATATATATTCGCATCTATTGTAATAAAAACATACCATTTTTAATATAGCTTTAATTAGTTCGTTTACTTTTAATTAATATTTAAAGCGATGAAATAACACTACATGATATAAAACAGTCATATTTACAGTTTATTGAATCACATATTGTAGATTTTACTCATCTCTTTGCTACACCGTATTAAGCAGATCTGGTAATTTAAATATTTTATAATATTTTTAGTACTAAGCACAAATTTTACCCACGATTGAAGAGCCGATATGGTACCTTACTGATATGATATCTACAAATAAAAAAAATCTAAATGATTCGTGGTGCATTTCAACTACATTTGAAATTTTCTGGCTTAATTATCTGTTTGATAGAGTTATATAAATATATTGCTAGCGTAAACTACTACTAGAATGACCATTAGTCGAGAAACATGGTCATTACTTTTCCATTAGCAGTGTAATATGGGTATACTCTCTTTCAATGTATTAGATGAGAAGTAGAAATAAAGCAAAAATCCGATATGTTAATTAAGAAACATACCTATACGAGTCTACATGAGAGTTGATTTCAATAAATAATATACTTGGTTTTTCAATAAGGAATCCTAAATTCCATTAAAGCCATTAATTAAAGATACTTAGTTTTAAAATGCTAGTTTAGAAATAATCATAAGGTTTAGACCACCTCTCGCGGCGGGTGGTTGAAATATCTACCAGAAAGTGAAGTCTACAAAAATACGTCTCTGGTTGAAATAATAACCAGGTACTTTCCCACTTTTCATTTTCACCTGCCACAGTGTTTGTTCAGTTGTCATCAGAAACATCGTTGTCTATCACGTGTTTTATTTTCTAGTTTAAGGAGAGGTGGATTTCTCCCCAATGTGGAAATTCCCTTGAGTCATTCTCTAAAAGTGTAACAACTTTTATTGCTATTAGTTTTTGCATTTCGCAGTATTTCTTACATTTGCTCCTGATAATTTTGTCAGGAATTCGGTGAAGGAAATTTTATTATTCATTTAATTCCGGTTGTTATAGTAGACAAAATTTTCAAATTTGTAAAGAGATGCAAAATTAATTGATAGCAAATTTAATAGTACTTGACTATTTTAAAATGATTTATTTGTCTGTGTTATATCTATATGTGTACGTATTAATTGTTCAATGCTTATTTAAATATTAGTAAGAAAGGGGAAATATAATTGATCAATTTGAAAATTTTCTTGTATAATAAATGGTATGTTCAAAATAAGTATGTAGGTATCTTTAAAAATAAATAGCAAAGAAAGTTAGTAATTACATTAAAGGCCTGACTAAGTAATATTCGTATCCAGTTTGGAAGGTGAAAAACATTACAATTAATTCAAATGCTACAGTTTATTTTTATACTATTAAATTCACTTATTATAGGTGGCCTTAAATAAATTATTAATAGAATTTTTCTAGTATTAATACTGCAAAAATTTTCGTGCCTAGGACATGTGCCCAGAGTGCCTAATTCATAGTTTTACTTATTTTTTTTATACATTCATCTAAGCATTGCAGGAGAATAGGGCGATAGATGATAATTTTATTGATACCTTTGTCTTCAAATCAATGATTATGCTTTATCTATTTGTTTTTCTACTTATTTAATTTATAATTCAGTAATTAGTTTTATAATTGTGGGTAATAAAGAAATAAAAAACAAAATACTATTAAAATCTTTTTTCTAATTTAAAATTATAATTTTATATGAATGTAATTATGCTCTAAGATACTTACAAATTTGGGAGGGAGGGGGTAGAAAAATTGGTTTGGGCCCTGCGGTTAAGTATTTTACTCAGGATGTGCAGCATAGACGATCTAATATTAGTTGATACAATTTTATCTTTCTTTAAATAAATAGGAAACTAAATTCGACAAAAAAGAGATACAAAAGATCTACAAAATTAACATCAAAATATCTTACCCTAATATTGCTTGATTTTAATCATTATATACTAAATCTTGTCCACTTATAAATTTTAATGTAATCTAATCTATATAATATACCTATTAATACCTATATAATTTAATGTAATGTATATTAATGATTTGTAAGCGTTGTCGATATTGTGCAACTTAAAAAAATATCTAAATATATTCAAATAAAATTTTTTAATATATTAAAATTTTATTTCTTATTCTGATAGCACTTATTTTAGGTAAATTTTTTGTCATATTTTCGGTGTATCAAATTAGAAATTCTATCATATAAAATAAAATCTCTCAATGTCATTAACGAAATATTTACGGAAATTCGTAAATGAGCACAAAAAAAATAAATTTCGAAACTTCATAATAGTTTTTATGCTTTAATAATTATAATTTCATCTTTCTGTATATTTTTACTACAATGTAAATATTCTTATATTTCTTCACATTCTTTTGAAAATTTCCATTGTTTATTTTTAACATCTCTCCCAATACAAAGTACAAAATATTTGTATATGTAGGGAAATTTCCCCTTTCATAATTTTAAAATTATGTCATGCATTGTTTTTTGTCTAATTTCACTGAATATGGTATTCCAAATAAACATAGGATGGGGTATTGAAAATAGCTCTACGAGTTTTTCCCTCTGAATAAGGGGAGATTTTTAGTAGGGGAAATTTTTCAGGAGGAAAAAACCACCTGCTATATGGGCGGTAATAAGAGATTTGAAAAAAAATTTTCAATTTTACAACTCCTCTTCAACCTCCACTCAAAATACGTGTTCTGCAAAGATCGGTCGATTTACTTGAAAAATTGAAATAAAAAATAAGTATCTAACGTGTTCTGCAAAGATCGGTCGATTTACTTAAAAATTGGAAAAAGAATTTACCAAGTATCTAACGAGTTCTATTAAGATCGCTCTATTTACTTAGAAAATAAAGAAAAATTTATATAAAAATATACCATTCAAATTTAAAATGGTTAAACAGAAAACAGAAACTCAAAAGGCTGCTCGACTTCAAAAACGTCGTGAACAGTATAGAGCTAAACGAGAAAAAGAAACTTCTGAAGAGCGAGAAAAAAGGCTAGCAAAGACTAGACAAGCAAAAAAGGACAAAAAGGTCAATGATCCTATACTTCATGAAGAGAAATTGAAAATAAGACGGCAGGAATATGCAACGAACGAAAGTAAAAGACAAAAGAACCGTGCATACGTCCAACATATACTAACTGTTTTTGTTTATGTATCAATTTGTTGAGTTAAGATCCCCTCGCCAGTATTCAAACACCAAGCTGCAAGCACGCCAATTTCGCCAAATGTGGTTGAAGCACCAACAAGATCCATGATTAAAAACAGGAGAGTGGGCTAAGAAGAGGAGTTGAATAAGGTCCGTGTTTGCTTATTGTTGTGAAGAGTGGAAGTATGAAACACGTGCTCGAAAGGGAAAAAGCACTACAGCTTACTCTCCCGTCGTTATCTGCATGAATATCAAAAAAATTCCCGCCGCGAAAAGGTTAATTATGGGCACATGTTTCACTCACATTAGAGGAAAAATATATTATATTGTTTAGAAAAAAATAAACTTTTAAAATATGGATACTAGATTGTAATTTTATGATGAAATATATGATTAAAGTATCAAAACAGAAGTATCAGAACAGAAAAATATATACAAATGTTTGTTGGTAACAAAATGTTATGACATATTACATAAATTCTCTCTTTCTTTTAATATATTCAGACGTGTGCTCATTTATATATGACAGTAAAATTATATACTTCAATTAATATAATTATTTCACCTATTAATTATTCTTTAAAGCGATGAAATAAGTCTACATAACATAAAACAGTCATGATTATAGTTTATTGAATCATATATACTAGATTTTACTCATCTCTTTTCTACACCGTACTCAGCAGATATGGTAATTTAAATATTTTTATAATATTTTTAGTACAAAGAACAAATTTTATCCCCGCATAAAGAGCTGATATGGTAATTTACCGATATTATTCGTGGTGCATTTCAACTACTTTTGAAATTTTCTGTCTTACTTATCTTTTCGATACAGTTATATAAATATATTGCTAGTGTAAACTACTACCAGAAAGACCCATTAGTAGAGAAACATGGTCATTACTTTTCCATTAGCAGTGCAACATGGATATTATCTCTTCCAATGTATTAGATGAGAAATAGAAATAAAGCAAAAATACTATATGTTAAGTAAGAAACATACCTTTCTGATGTTGTCCATACGAGGAATGATTGCAACAAATAATATACTTGACTGTTCAATAATAAATCCTAAAATCAATTAAAGCCATAATTTAAACCTACGTAGTTTTAAAATTCTACTTTAGAAAAAATCATAAGATTTAGAAGTAATTATAGCCACGTTTCAAACACATTTGAGGAAAAATATATTATTATATTTAGAAGAAAATGAACTTGTAAAATGTGGATGCTAGATTGTAATGATTTGATAAATTTATGATTAAAGTATCAAAACAAAGAGTATCAAAACAGAAGTATCAGAACAGAAAAATACATGTAAATGTTTGATGGTAAGAAACTGTTGTGATATATTACATAATTTCTCACTTTTTTTAATATATTCAGATATGTGTTCTTTTATATAAGACAGTAGAATTTTCTACTTCAATTAATATAATTTTTTAATCCACTGTAATAATTACACACCATTTGTAATATTGCTTTAATTAGTTCGTCTTATATTAATTATTATTTAAAGCAAGTAAATAACACTACGTGACATAAAACAGTCATAAATATAAGTTTATTGAATCATATATACTAGATTTTACTCATCTCTTTTCTACACCGTATTAAACAGATCTGGTAATTTAAATATTTTATAATATTTTTAGTACTAAGCACAAGTTTTACCCCCTGTTGGAGGGTCGATATGGTACCTTACTAATGTGATATCTAAAACAAAATATCTGAATGATTCGTTTTGTATTTCAACTACTTTTGAAATTTTCTGGCTTAATTATCTGTTCGATACAGTTATATAAAAATATTGCAAGCGTAAACTACTACTAGAAACACCCATTAGTAGAGAAACATTGTCAATACTTTTCCATTAGCAGTGCAACATGATTATTATCTCTTCAAATTATTAGACGTGAATTAGAAAGAAAGCAAAAATCCTATATGTTAAGCAAGAAACATACCTATACGAGTCTGTACGAGAGCTGATTTCAATAAATAATATACTTGGTTTTTCAATAATGAATGCTAAAGTCCATTAAAGCCATTAATTAAAGATACTTAGTTTTAAAATGTTAGCTTATAAATAATCTTAAGATTTAGAATTAATTATGGCCACATGTTTCAATCTCATTTGAGGAAAAATATATTATTTTGTTTAGAAGAAAAGAATCTTTTAAAATGTGGATACTAGATTGTAATTTGATAATGAAATATATGATTAAATTATCAATACAGAAAGTATCAAAACAGAAGTATCAGAACAGAAAAATACATGTAAATGTTTGATGGTAAGAAACTGTTATGATATTTTACATAATTTCTCACTTTCTTTTAATATATTCAGATATGTGTTCGTTTATATAAGACAGTAGAATTTTCTACTTCAATTAATATAATTTTTTAATCCACTGTAATAATTACACATCAAATGTAATATAGCTTTAATTAGTTCTTTTTCTAGTAATTAATATTTGAAGCGAGTAAATAAAACGACTTGACACAAAACAGTCATAATTATAGTTTATTGATTCATTTATACTAGATTTTACTTATCTCTTTTCTACACCGTATTAATCATATATGGTAATTAAAATATTTTACAATATTTTTAGTACTAAGCACAAGTTTTACCCCTGGTTGAAGAGCCGATATGATACCTTACTGATATGATATCTAGAAAAAAAATCTGAATGATTTGTGGTGCATTTCAACTACTTTTGAAATTTTCTGTCTTAATTATCTTTTTGATACAGATATATAAATATATTGCTAGCTTAAACTACTACTAGAAAGACCAATTAGTAGAGAAACATGGTCATTACTTTTCTATTAACAGTGCAACATGTATATTATATCTTCCAATGGATTAGATGAGAAGTTGAAATAAAGCAAAAATAGTATATGTTAAGTAAGAAACCTACATCTACGAGTCTGTACGAGAGCTGATTTCGATAAATAATTTACTTGGATTTTTAATAATGAATCTTAAAATCCATTAAATTCATTAATTAAAGATGCGTAGTTTTAAAATGCTAGTTTAGAAATAATCATATGATTTAGAATTAATTATGGCCATATCGTAGGGGCTGCTGTAGCACCATATACTATAGCCGGTAACGCCACGTCAGCGACTTTGTCAGCTATCTCAGCCAATTGGTCTAATTTTCCGATGAAACTGACAATACCGTTTGAATTTGGGATGGTAAGCGTTGCAACCATAAATTTTTGAGAAATTCATCCTGCAACTGACCACCGGATAGTTCCTTCATCTTGCGTAATAAATGACTTGGTTTGTCATCCCCCAGTTGCAACTCAGTTAGTAACTTCTTAATTTTTTGATGTTCTGAATCAGTAAATTCGCTAATTAAGCGTTCGGAGAGTATTTGGACATGTGAGAGTGTTTCTGCATCCAGAGTTGAAACGAGCGCAGCGTATTTCGTTTCATCCTGCGTAATCTGACTCAAAACGAAAGCGCTATCACACTGCTTGATCCATAGTGGTACATTCCCGCGCCAAAAGCACGGCAAACGTAACGCGATTCTCCCTGTAGAAGAGCTATCCGAAGTTTCTTGAGTGTTATTTATGGGCTGACTCATAGTTTAAGGCGGCGCTTTACTCAGCCTCCGATATGACGAAGCTAATGTTAAGTGAATGGAAAAGTTTTTCCTAGTTTACAAAATCACATTTGGATTTTTTCAGAATTTTTTTTTTGCTCGAGGTATTTGATGCCTTAATAAATAGAAGCTCTTTTTCAAATTTTTATTTTTCATTCAAAATCTATTTTTAAAAGGTAATCAAATTGGTAAATTACCCCAAAAAATGGGGTAAAAATGAAATTTTGGGGGGTAAAAAGTATATATTTTTAATTTGCTATTTTAATAAACTTGTTAGAATTTTTTTCAACTTAAACAATTTAGCGACATATGGAGGCCACGCCATCTTACTACCCACCACACTAAAGTGTTCTTGCCATCTCACTACCCACCACTAAAGTGTTCTCTTTGCGCAATAAAGCACATTTTATTTTACTTTAAATTGAGTACAAATAAAGTGACAAGTCAGAGAGCGAGTTTTTATAAGTTAGTTGCTGATTTTATCATTAATCATTGATATATCGATAAGGGTAAGCCGCAATTTAGAAATTTAATTTGAATATTTTACAAATATTATTTTCTGTATCCCTCCAGATGGCAAGAAATAGAAAAAGAACATACCAAGAAGAATTCCTTAATTACGTTGTTTTACACAAATAGAAGACAATGGTACAATGAAACCACAGTGTGTTGTATGTATGGAGGTACCGACTTCAGAATCTTTCAAAAAAAGTCAATTGAAGAAACATTTAGATAATTTGCATTCATACCTGTCTTCCAAACCACGAGAATACTTTGCAAATTTAGAAATATCTGTTAAAAGACAAGGATTGAATAGCAACTTGTTTGTTACATTCGATCAGCGTTCATCATGAAGGGCTAGCTTTGAAGTAGCCTGGTTGATTGCTGGAAAAAAAGAAACCATACACTATTGGTGAAGATTTTGGTTAAACCAGCTGCTGTAAAAATGGCGGAGATTATGTGTGGTCAAAAAGAAGCGGAGAAACTGAATTCAGTGCCCTTGTCTGCAAAAATTGTGAAAGAACGAATTTCTATATTAGCAGAAAATGTGAAGGATATATTTCGGGGTAATGATTAAAAAAGTTCCCCGACCGATGCATTAGAGGAATAATATTGTGAGGAATATGCACAAGCAACAAACTAGTGATGGATGAAAGCACATACCTTATGTAGCGATAGCGTCACTGGATGCTTCGAACGGAAACAAAAGTTTTCAGAAGGAATTGTTGAAATATCTTCTAGTCGCCAATGTCATAGGTCACCAATATCGTGGTTGGTTATTTAAAAGAGGCTGCCTTAATCACACATCATTTATTTACGAGAACGACATTTTACAGCTACCACAATCACGGCGACAAGAAGTATCCGTGAGTCTGTTGTGTTGCCACACAGCTTTTTCTAACGGCTAAGTAGCCACCACAGCCATATGTTTCAGTCACACTTGAGGAGAAACATATTTTTACATTTAAAAGAAAATAAACTTTTAAAACGTGGATAACAGATTGTAATGCTTTGATGAAAAATATGATACAAGTATCAAAAAAGAAGTATCAGAAGAGAAAAATATATGTAAATATTTTATGGTAATAAAATGTTATGATATATTAAATAAATTCTATCATTCTTTTAATATATTCAGATGTGTATTCATTTACATAAGACAGTAGAATTATTTACGTCAATAATTATAATTTTTCATCTATTGTAATAATTTCACATCATTTGTAGTATAGCTTTAATTTAATTCATTTTCTATTTATTATTTAAAGCGATTTAATAACACTGTATGACATAAAACAGTCTTAATTATAGTTTATTGAATCATATATACTAGATTTTACTCATGTCTTTGCTACATCGTAATAAGTAGATCTGGTAATTTTAATATTTTTTTAACATTTTTAGTCCTAAACACAAATTTAAACCCCGGTTGCAGAGCCGATATGATACCTTACCGATATGATATTTAAAAATAAAAAAATTTGAATGATTCGTGGTGCATTTCAACTACTTTTTGAAATTTTCTGACTTAATTATCTGTTCGATACAATTATATAAATATATTGCTAGGGTAAACTACTACCAGAATGACCCATTAGTAGGAAACATGGTCATTACTTTTTCTTTAGCAGTGCAACAGGGATATCATCTCTTCCAATGTATTAGATGAAAAGTTGATATAAAGGAAAAATAATATATGTTAAGTACGAAACATACATATACGAGTCTATACAAGAGCTGATTTCAATAAATAATATACTTGGATTTTTAATAATGAATCTGAAACTCTATTAAAGCCATAATTAATTAAAACTACTTAGTTTTAAATTTCTAGTTTAGAAATAATCACAAGACTTAGAATTAATTATGGCCACATGTTTCAATCACATTTAATGAAAAATATTTTATTATGTTTAGAAGAAAATAAATTTTTAAAATGTGGATACTAGATTATAATGATTTGATAAATTTATGATCATAGTATCAAAACAGAAGTATGAGAACAGAAAAATACATATAAATGTTTGATGGTTAGAAACTGTTATGATATAGTACATAATTTCTTTCTTTCTTTTAATATATTCATATGTATGTTCATTTATATAAGACAGATGAATTATATACTTCAATTAATATAATCTATTGTAATAATTACACATCATTTGTAATATTGCTTTAATTAGTTTGTTTTATGTTAATTATTATTTAAAACAAGTAAATAACACTACGTGACATAAAACAGTCATTAATATAAGTTTATTGAATCATATATACTAGATTTTACTCATCTCTTTTCTACACCCTATTAAGCAGATCTGGTAATTTAAATATTTTATAATATTTTTAGTACTAAGCACCAGTTTTACTCCCCGTTGGAGGGCCGATATGGTATCTTACTGATATGATATGTAGAAAAAAAATCTGAATGATTCTTGGTGCATTTCAACTGCTTTTGAAATTTTCTGGCTTAATATCTGTTCGATACTGTTATATAAATATATTGCTAGCGTAAACTACTACCAGAATGACCCATTAGTAGAGAAACATGGTCATTACTTTTCCATTAGCAGTGCAACTTAGATATTATTTCTTCCAATGTATTAGATGAGAAGTAGAAATAAAGCAAAAATCCTATATATAAGTAAGAAACATACCTATACGAGTCTACACGAGAGTTGATTTCAATAAATAATATACTTGGTTTTTCAGTAATCAATTCTAAATTCCATTAAAACCATTAA
>CM063506.1:94793639-94796139 GCA_032207245.1 Pardosa pseudoannulata
TTATTGAATGAAGTATCTCACTAACGAGAAGCGAATTTCAATATTAACACATTGCATTCGGGACAGGTACTAGTACGTTTTCTGACGATTGATACTTGAACGCCGGACACCTACTAGTATGCAGGGTTGGCATGATTTAAATCAGAGTTGATTTAAAGCACCTTTTTAAGTTTTCCTTTCAATATCAATTTTATTGAATGAAGTATCTCACTAACGAGAAGCGAATTTCAATATTAACACATTGCATTCGGGACAGGTACTAGTACGTTTTCTGACGATTGATACTTGAACGCCGGACACCTACTAGTATGCAGGGTTGGCATGATTTAAATCAGTTGATTTAAATCATGATTTAAATCTTGATTTAAATCAGTTGATTTAAAGCACCTTTTTAAGTTTTCCTTTCAATATCAATTTTATTGAATGAAGTATCTCACTAACGAGAAGCGAATTTCAATATTAACACATTGCATTCGGGACAGGTACTAGTACGTTTTCTGACGACTGATACTTGAACGCCGGACACCTACTAGTATGCAGGGTTGGCATTAATCAGTTGATTTAAATCATGATTTAAATCTTGATTTAAATCAGTTGATTTAAAGCACCTTTTTAAGTTTTCCTTTCAATATCAATTTTATTGAATGAAGTATCTCACTAACGAGAAGCGAATTTCAATATTAACACATTGCATTCGGGACAGGTACTAGTACGTTTTCTGACGACTGATACTTGAACGCCGGACACCTACTGGTATGCAGGGTTGGCATGATTTAAATCAGTTGATTTAAATCATGATTTAAATCAGTTGATTTAAAGCACCTTTTTAATTTTTCCTTTCAATAACAATTTTATTGAATGAAGTATTCACTAACGAGAACATTTCAATAAAAACACATTGCATTATATAGTACGTGTTTCTTTTACTTGAAGGAATACTATATGCAGGGTTCATGATTTCATAGTTATAAATCATGATTTAAATCTTGATTTAAAATGATTTTTTTTTTAAAATCATTGATTTAAATATTTTTTTTCACTTCTCTTAAAAATATTAAAAAGACAGAGAATTAAATCAGTCAGCACATAACTCATAAGTAAATAAGTAAAATAGATAGCATGTTTTTAAGAATTTATTGTTATCAGAACTTTGTAGGGTAGGTACAATGACTAGTTTGACATATTCATTTTATGTAATGGGAGTAAAGAAGTATTACAGAACTTGAAATCCAGTTTATCTAAATAACAACAGCTGTGGCATCATCTGCTAGAATAAAAAGTTTTCTCCTTTTGGTATTGTTCATTTTAGCCTTCGTAACAAATTAGGAGTGGATACGGCCTCAAAAGTAGCGTTTTTATTGAAACAGTTAAATCCATCATTCGTTGCTTAAAAAATATTGAAATAATTGTGATTTTTTTGTTTTTTTAAATAAATAGTTTGCATTAAATGAATATTTAATTTGTTCTTTAAATTTACATCTTATTTAGTTTGCACCATCCAATTACAAAATAATGAAATGTATTTAAATGAAAATTTATGTATTTAATTTTAGGTAATCAGTGTATAGAATATACTAGACAAATAAGTTGTTACTTATAGCAAACTATTCCTTGTATATTGCAAAAAAATATAAAAACACAACAATAATTAAAATAAGAATTCAGAAAAAAAATCAAATAAATCTGATTTAAATCAAATAAATCAGATATTTTTTATTTTTTTTTTAAATCATGATTTTTTTCCAACCCTGCTAGTATGTTTTCTGACGATTGATACTTGAGCGCGGGTCACGTACTAGTACTGTTTAGTGTAACAACATGGTTTGTTTGGGGATACAAAAATAACGGTATATACAGAAAAACAAAGCCGAATGTTCTTGTGTGCTACATAGATTCTGGAACAATTTAGACAAATAAAATCTAGTTTTTACATTATTAGTTTTATGCTCTTTTCATTTTTTATAATGTAAAAATGTTTATATATAATATAATTCGAAAAAATTAAAACGATATACTACTATTTCTATTTGATTTTTCATATTTATGATACTAATATATATTTATCTACTAGAAAATATATTTTTTGTTTACAAAAATCTGATGGTTGTTATTTATATATTTCTATTTATGTATTTATTTATATATTTCAATATAAAATACGAAAAGTTGGTAATAAATGTAAATAATTTTCGATCTCTTGAGATTTAACTGAATAACTAAACTGACGCGCAAAAGCCCGTCTCCGGTACAATTCCGCTGTGTAATGTACCCGCACACAATGTGTTAATAAATAGATTAATTTAAGTAGATTTTTTTAATAATTACATTTTTATCTTTAGAAGAACATGTCTAATCATGTACCCTAATGTTTAAAATAGCCATGTCTATTGCATAATAAAGAAACATTTTTTTCTGTTTTCAAACGCTGTTATATGAAATATAAAATGCTGTGTAATAAAATAATTTTTTTAACATTGCATATATAGAAAATATACAGTAT
>CM063506.1:94801139-94806139 GCA_032207245.1 Pardosa pseudoannulata
AAGGGATTTCCTATCAGCTTACTGTAGACAAGAATTTGACACTACAAAGCAAATATTTTTAATTCTCTGCATAACACTATGTATGTAAAGAATATTTAAAACGAGTTAATAAATGTAGTTCATGTGTATATACAGTTATTTTTATTAAATATATAAACTAAAATAAAGACTTTGTGATTGAGAAATGATCAAAGGGAAGGGATTTGCTAACTGTTTATTGTAGATTAGAATTTGACATTACAAAGCAAATATATTGCTATAAATAGAGAATTGATTACTACTAACATTTAAGATTTTAACAGAGTACAATAGATAAGAATATTATAACGAAAGAGATACATAATATATAAACACAATTAAATAGAATTAAATGTGTATGGATTGGATCAGATTTTGGCAAATGAAATCCCAATAAGATTTATGATTAAGGTAACCGTCTACGTTAAAAATGTCATTTTTTCCAATTTTTTTAATTTTTCTGTTGTAAAATTTCAATTTTTATTCTTCTAAACCTGTTTTTATTTTGTCTCTATGGCATTTTAAAGAAAAGTTACAGCTGTTTAAACATCAGTGACAGCTGTCAAAACAAAACGGAAGTATCGGCTTCGGAACAGGAAGTTGTAAATTTAAAGCCTTTTAAAAAGAGCATTTTTTGGACAAAACTTTTTAGATTAAACATTTTTGTAGTATTTTTAATAATTAGCAATTACAAAGTTCTGAAGAAAAAAGTGTAGGGAATATTAAACATGTATTTTAATTTTTTTTACAGTTAAAGTTGCTTTTATAAACTTCAAATGCGTTTTTCTCAGAACGGTATTTTTAATAAAATGTTGAAACTTGAAATGTGATTTCTCAAAAAGTTCTTAAAATATTTTGTTGAAAATTATTATCAATGCTTTTGATAGTATTTACTAGTAAATGACCTAAAAGCTTTAAATTTGGATAATTTTTAATGATGTTACACTCATAGTTAGATATAAAGGTAATGAAAATTCGTTAAAAATTCAATGTGTATGATTTTGAAAGACCAAAATTTTTTATCAAATGTAAATTAAGCAAAGATTTTAGGTGATTCACTAGTCCAGTGTATAAGAAATGTGTTGCATAAAAAAATATTGAAATAATTTAATTTATTAAAAAATTAGACCTTTTGAAAGAACCCGATTTTTTTACTAAATTTTCTTCATTTATTAGAAATTTTATAAAAACTTCTCCAGGAATAATTTTTTAAGTGCAATTATCTATTATAATATAAAAAATAAATCTAAATATGTAAAAACATAAACTAGTGTCTATTTTTTAAGAAAAAAATTCTCTCAACGTAGACTTATACCTTAAAGGAATTAAGAAATTACTTAATTCAAAGATTTGAATATTTTCACTCCAAACCTCTTCCAAACCATCTACTTTAAAGAAACATCAAGAAAAAACAGAGTTTATTGGATCGTAGCCAATTTAATCCCCCTGCTCCGCTCTCTAAGCGAACATTATTATTATTTTTTTTTTCAGATGGCTCTACGCTCAACGGTAACAAAATAAACCCTTACTTTACAAAACTATCAAACAACTAGCATATATCATATGACGGGATCAGTAAACTTTATGCCGTATGTTATGCTAACTTTAGTTATGTTGTATATTATATAGCATATATATCCTATGAATTAGTAAAATTTTTAATATTCCAGAACTGTTAAGTAAATGAGGCAGGTAATAAAATGGTTTGTTTTTTGGCTGAGAATTTAGTTCACTCTCAATAGTTTATTTATCGTCATACTCCTCTAGAGTCTCCCGATCCAGTTTAGAATCACATGGAATTCATTTAGTCAAACCATGTGGTTATGTATAACAAACAAACAAACTTCTTAATTTCCAAATATATATAAATTAAAAGTTAGATATTTAGTAGTCCTCGACTTATATGAAAAGAATTTATTGTTAATACCGATGATAAAATTTTCATTACAACAAAAATAATCGATGATTGAATTTAAAATTATCACTTATATACTTAATCTATTATTTAAGTCAAATATAAAAGAAAATTATTTGCTTAATATGTAAGTTCAGCGATAAAACGTATGAAAATAATGCACGCGATATTTAAATAATTTAAAACAAGAAATGAATATATGAGATGGTTAAAGGAATGACGTCATAATGCTAGAAAAAAAATGTTATTTTTACCTATTTATTACGTGAATAAATTGATAAATTTAATCGCCTGCCCTTAGCCGAGGAATCCATTCCAGGCCCACAACCGCTTCAAAAATTTGCCGACAGACACCTTAGGCTATTATATAGGGGATTGCTTACTGAGCCAACACCACGGCTTCTACGAAACAGCATGAAAAGATTATATTTAAATAAAAATCAAATCTGGAGTAATTTAATTTTGTTTTCTGTTAATTTTGTAATTTAATTTAGTTGTTTTAGTATAAGTTGTAGCACAAAAAAATATGTTTAAGAAAATCTGGGATTTTAATAAAATTGCTGGTAATGGAAAGTTAGCACATGATTATATTATAAAAAATTAAGCATATTATGATATTTTAAAGAGTAGACATTTAAAATTTTCTGTTTTAAGAAATAGCAGTTTCACCGATTTGTTATCATTTTTCAATGCTTTACAAGGTGTAACAAAGAGTTACATTTCAACAACGCCAGCCCGAAACTGACCTAGACGCGAAAGCGAAGTGAGTGACATTCTTTCGACCCCATTGGTCAAGAGGGTTTGCTAATCGTGGAGTAGCCAACTTCGGCCCAGGCAACGCTGTCCAACGAACTTTTTCGAGAGATCTGAGGGCCCCCTTTGAGAGACAGAGAGAGAGCAAGGAAGAAGGAGTGTAGAGCTTAATTTCTTCTGCACCATTTCGAACACCACATTTTCCTTCTAAGACCAAGACGCCATGTTTGGCTTATCTTCGACCGGGTGTGGTCTCTTTGGCATAATGGCCTAATTAGCATTTTTATTTCCTATTTACACCTTTATTTATATTCAAAATAAACAAAATTCAGCAGGAGAAGTTAGTTTTTTTTTCAATTGTGTAATTTCTCACGAGTACTACACTGATACGTGCGGCCTGCCTAGACACTCTGTTGGTCAGAACCTTAAAATAAGGCATCTTTTCTTAGTAACAATATATTAATGCATTATTGAATGGCTTTTATTTTTGGGGACAATAAACAATAGAAGCTTAGCCATTCGTCTCTTTTACGAAGCAGTTAACAAATAATCTTGACCTATCTCTCCCAAGACAGGACATAAGATGTGTTCCTCAGTACCTTTATATGACTTTTGTTACTACACATAACATTATCAGACATGCCAATATTCATGCACTTGTATCCGGAGCAACGGTGTGGTTTGATATTTTAACCCATCCACCGGCCACCCCCCACCCCCTTTTTCCCTTTCAAAACAGTCACCCTTTTCGTAAATTCTAGACGGAACTTACCTTACCATACTAAAGTTGCCGGTTTAAAAGTTGTCAGGCTACTTTTAAATTATTTTCCCTGCAAGGTAAAGGAGTTCTGTTACTCAAAATTAGTTTCTTTCATCTATTATCGCTTTACAATATTTTTTTTCCTCAAAAGTGTGCGATACGAGTTATACGAGGGCGAACGAGAAGGGGTCGACAGGTCCGTTTTCGAACAGGAATTCGCTGTCGAACCCCCGTCGACGCGTCCGTTCATGCTAATGACATATTATACATAAGTACATATCTTATCGGTTTCTAAATTAAAATTAAATTTAAAATATTTACACAGTAGTAAATTGTAAAAGGAAAATTTAAATTTATGCCTTTAAATATTTATGATTAGCATTTTAGCTTTAACAAAGTATTTTTCAGAACAGTGTTTCTTATAATAACACTGACCCTGATTCAAATATTTCTATTTTTCTATCATCAGGGATTATAGAAACTTTACTACTTAAATTTCACCTAAATTCAGTTTGGTTTTACCACATAGTACTGAAAACTTTTAACACGCTGTGTGAAAAAAGTAATATTTAGCATTATTTTTTTATAAAATTTGTATTTAATTGCTGAATTGTAATATTTTAGTGTTCAAAACTTTTGTAGTTTTCCGGAAAAATCTCAGAATTTTATGAATTCATCAAATTTTCAAATTTTTCCGGAGTTGCTCCGTAGAATCTATAGTACTTGGCATATCTGCATTATTTTTCACTAAATAATTCTGAAAGTACCGTTTTTACAACAACATCCCTCACACGAATTGCTAGCTTGAACGTTAGAATTTCAAACCTTCATTCGATGAAGGTTGCCTAGTAATAGATACATTTTTAAGGTCACAAAATGTATCAAATAATTAATAATTATGTAGGATGAAAGAATGAATTACATGTTTAATTCAATAAATTATTTTGGAAGAATTACTCACACTATTAATCACAATACATAAAAATAAAAAATTCTTTTAGCACCTTATTTCATTGATATAACTGTAAATAGTCAATGGATAAATACTTGTATTGCGACTGGTAATTATTTAACCTAATACTCTAAGATTAGAATCAGATAAAGAGTCCTATAAATTGGCAATCAATTTTAGAGCTGTTTGTATAAATGAAAGACTCTTTTAGGACTCTTAAAGTTGCGTATTCGAAGAGTTTCAATGTATTATTCATATCCAACGAAATAAGTCACAGTACATAAAACTAAAAAATTCTTTTAGTATCTTATTTCATTGAAACATTAACTAAAAATAGTCAATGGATAAATACTTGTATTTCGACGGGTAATTATTTAACCTAACACTCTAAGATGAGAGTCACCTAAAGAGCCTAATAAGTCGTCAATAAATTTTTGGATCTATTTGCATAAATGAAAGATTCCTTTAGGACTCTTAAAGTTGCGTATTCGAAGAGTTTCAATGAATTATTCACATCCTAACAAATAAGTCACAATACATAAAAATAAAAAAATCTTTTAGCATCGTATTTTATTGATATGTTAACTGGAAATAGTCAATTC
>CM063506.1:94813639-94816139 GCA_032207245.1 Pardosa pseudoannulata
TCATTTAATAAAATATCTATAAGAGGAAATATATATTAAATAATTATAGAATTTGTATATCTTTAAAACTTTATTCTTGTAATCATAGGAACATAAAGCAGAAGTGGCAGAAATTTATAACATCATTTCAAGTGACTGGAATAGTAAACAATCTATGGCATCGGTTAATAACATATTAATAAGAGGAAATATATATTAATTAATTATAAAATTTGTATATCTTTAAAACATTATTCTTGTAATCATAGGAACATAAAGCAGAAGTAGCAGAAATTTATAGCATAATTTCAAGTGATTGGAATAGTAAACAATCTATGGCATCAGTTAATAAAATATCAATAAGAGGAAATATATATTAAATAATTATAGAATTTGTATATGTTTACTACTTTTTTCTTGTAGTCATAGGAACATAAAGCAGAAATGACAGAAATGAATAACATCATTTCAAGTGATTGGAATAGTAAACAATCTATGGCAGCAGTTAATAAAATATCAATAAGAGGAAACATATATTAGATAATTATAGAATTTGTATATCTTTAAAACTTTATTCTTATAGTCATAGGAACATAAAGTAGCAGAAACTAATAACAAAATTTCAAGTGATTGGAATAATAAACAATCTACGGCATCAGTTAATAAAATATCAATAAGAGGAAAAATATATTAGATAATTATAAAATTTGTAAATCTTTAAATCGTTATTCTTGTAGTCATAGGAACATAAAGTAGCAGAAACTAATAACAAAATTTCAAGTGATTGGACAAGTATGACATCAGTTAATAAAATATCAATAAGAGGAAATATATATTAAATAATAATTAAATTTCTGAATCTTTAAAACATTATTCTTGTAGTCATTGGAACATAAAATAGCAGAAATTAATAACATAATTTCAAGTGATTGGAATAGTAAACAATCTACGACATCAGTTAATAAAATATCAATAAGAGGAAAAATATATTAGATAATAATTAAATTTCTGAATCTTTAAAACATTATTCTTGTAGTCATTGGAACATAAAATAGCAGAAATTAATAACATAATTTCAAGTGATTGGAATAGTAAACAATCTACGACATCAGTTCATGAGGTGAAAACTGTTACTAGAGGTAATATATTTAAAAATTAAAATTAATATGTATATATATAAGATATCGATATCAGCTACATTTCAAAATATCAAAGAGAAAAATGCATTGAGAATGATATTTCTATAATTTGTAGATAACAAATTATAATAAAATAAGTGAAATTATTTTTATATTAACAATTTGCAATCTTTCCCGAGTGTCACTTGGGTTGCCATTTTCGTTGAAAGAATCTACATACTTTTGATCGGGTGTACCACTAAAATTTCATCGGGTACATCTAGAAATTTGTGATATTTTGATCGCTATATCTGAAAGATACATTTTTATTTTATATATATGTTTTTGATTTGTGTTACATCAAGTGAACTTAATTTGGTCTTTTTAGGCCTAAGATGACATATTTATACCTTTCTTCATAATTCTTTACTTTTTTTATACAATTTACAAATGATTGTACTACTGTAAAAATGTTAAATAAAGTTAATATTGTGGCAATTAATAGAGTTAATAATTAAAATAGCATAATAAATATAACATGAATCTGAGAAGGAAATCACTTTCGCTCAAACTCCAGTCTAAATTTAAGTTCATCTTTCAACTGCATATTTCTGATACATCATTACCGCATCTAGCCTTTTAATACCATTCATTTCAAGAATATTGTGTCAAACTATTTTCTTACTCATTTGAAGTTATAACTTATGCATTTATTTGAGGTATTTTCGTTTATTGAGGAAGCACTTGTAATTTTTATTAGGCAGTTGAGGTTTCTCTCAAAACACATTTAATTTGTCATTTCCGTCAAAAAGCAAAATATAATGCAATAGGAATTTTTTTTTATATTTTTGAACTCTAAATAGTCTTTATATATTTAGTTTTCCAAAGGATTTCAACAAGATTTAGTATGAAAAGTCCCAGGATCGAATCTTCGTAAACGCGATGTGAGATTTTTAATTTTATCTAATTACATTTTGGGATAACTGTTCCCGTAGTGGAGTGAAGTATTTTATATATATATATATGTATATATATATATAACAGAGTCTATATATAATTATATATATATATATATATATAATATATATATATATATATATATATATATATATATATATATGTATATATATATAGTATATATATATATAGTATATATATATTATATATATATATATATATATATATATATATATATATATATATATATATATATATATATATATATATATATATATATATATATATATGTATATATATATATATATATATATATGTTTATATATATATATATATATATATATATATATATATATATATATATATATATATATATATATGTATATATATATATATATATATATATATATATATATATATATATATATATATATATATATATATAT
>CM063506.1:94817595-94842595 GCA_032207245.1 Pardosa pseudoannulata
ATAATTGACAAAACCTGCTGAAGGCGGAGCCTATTATTTAAATCAGTATAACATCAGCTGAGTCCTACAAATATGATATTTAGAACTGGTGTCAAGCAGAAGTGGCATGGTCGGCTAGCCCGCATGTATAACATCAGCTGAGTCCTACAAATATGATATTTAGAACTGGTGTCAAGCAGAAGTGGCATGGTCGGCTAGCCCGCATCCACCGTTACCTCGTCGCTTTCGTCGGGTGAAAGGTTCTGTCCCCGGCGAAGACAAAAATTCTGAAACTTTTAAAATTAATAAAGATTGTTTTTCGCGTTTATTTATTATTATTTAGGCCCTTTTCGGATTTTTAGAGTAATTTACTTATTTTTAAAACATATATTTTATTTTTTTTTTTCAAAATCCTTTAACTTTAAAGTTCCGGATCATTATTATTCAATAGTAAAAAATTTATAAAACTTCATCTAATTTAATAAAAAATATTTTTATGTTGAAATATTATTATTTAGGCCCTTTTCGGATTTTTAAAGTAATTTACTTATTTTTAAAACATATATTTTTATTTTTTCAAAATTCTTTAACTTTAAAGTTCCGGGCTGTTTCCCAGTTAGGGGGGGGGGACGGAAACCAGTTCGTTGGGGACGCCAAGCGTGGGAGATATCGCCAAATTGTAGAACTCTATTTTCTGGCAAACCTTGCTCTTCTTTTCGGACTCTTCCACCAGCCCCTAAAAAAGGTTGGGGTGTCAATCGGCGCCTTTATTTTAGGGTATTTGGGGAAATGACACGTGATTTGAATATCTGACCCTTATTGGTTCCTGTAACTAACAATACTCCAAGACCGCTGAATTTGGATTTTCTAGCGTATATTTCAAGTCTTTGTCCATTTCAGCTGTGATCCGGAGGTTTGTCCATTTTGCCTGAGCTCTTGTGGTAATTTTTTTTTTCGTTTTTTAAATTTAATACTGGAGCTCACACCAATACAATTGACAGCTTGTGGAGCTCAATTAAGAGATATTTCCGCACAGTTCGAAAGCGTGAAAATCAATTTGATTCGTACCTTTGTGAATTTATGTGGAGGAAAATGAAAGAAAATCCGCAAGATGTTTTTCAGGACTTTTTTTTAATTCAGATCAAACGTGTATATTCACCAACAACTCAGGATACTTAAATTAGGTTAGCGCTTTATTTATTTTATATTTTATGCTTAATTTAACAAGTGATGTTATATTTCACATTTATATTTTTTATTTACTGATTTTTGAACTTTTTTTTATCAAAATTGTGTCTGAATTTAATACAAAATGAAGACGAAATATTTTAAACTATATTATTTTATAGTGTACTACATTGTTAAAAGTGATACGCTAGCAATAAATAATTTTATTACGACCCTCTACTGTTATTGTTACGGAAGGTCAATTATAATTTAGAAAAAAAAATTATTTTACTCCCTTATTATATCTAAATTTTATTATAAATTTATTTTTTTTAAAAGATTTAATTTTTATATTTCCATTTTAAATATTTAATTCTGGAAGTTTTGTAGTACTATATAACTTTTAATTTTGAAGTTATAAAATAATTTATTAAAAAACAATAGTATTTTAAAATTTAACTAAATATTTTATAAGCATAATTGCCTAATATAAAAATAATTTAATTTTATTATATTTTGCTAATTTGCACTTATTGCAAAAATTGACTGTTTAGTTCAATAACAGTACAAGCGTTAAATACATTAAAAACTCAATTTAAATTTGTATTCACCGTAACAAAATTTCAAATCTTTTTTTGTTCAAAATATGCTTTGAAATTAAGTATGAACTTAATACGCAAATTGTAACACTTGGCGACAATTTGGCGATCATTGTACAAAAATAGAGCCAAAAACATGGCGGCTAAATAATTAAAAATCGGATCATTATATTCAATAAAAATTTTAATAATCATTAAACTTAATCTAATTTAATAAAAAATACTTTATGATGAAATATTATTATTTAGGCCCTTTTCGGATTTTTAAAGTAATTTATTTATTTTAAAATAAATTTTTTTTTTCAAAATTTTTAATTTTTCTGATCTAATCACTTCGACTTTTATTCGTACATAGGACGCCTAAGGACGCCGTGCGCAGTAGGTAAGCGGCGGATTTACATCCAAAACAAGCGAGGCAATGCCTTTAAAATATTTATATTTTTCAAATTTTTTCGGCTTATGTAATTAATAAAAAATATTTTTTTACTATTTAAACTTTTACTCTCTTTTTTTTAACTAGAATCAATTTCTATTCTTTGCTCTTTTATGTTTTATTTTTCGTTTATTTTTTCTTACTGATAAAATTTATTTCTGAATAGATCCATTGCGTCATCATTTGATTTATGTACGGATGTCCCTGGCCACAAAAATATTTTATGTTTTTCTATCCTAAACTCTCTACTCTCTAGTTTTGTGTTATGAACTCACGAATCCACCCTTCTATCTCTTTGCTCTTTTATGCGTTTATTTTTCGCTTGTTGTCATTTTTGTGCTCACTGACAGAAGCCTTCTGGATTGAAGGGCTCGGCCCATATGGTCCAGTTAACCCAGCATCTTTAAAGCATATTTGAAACACAACAGTAACAAAACTTAACTTTATAAGAAAAAAAACAGATTAACAATTTAAAAGCATTATTAAAATAAAATTAGCATAACAATTATCATTTTTTACATTATTTAAAATATATATAACAGATTACTAATATTTATGATATATATGAACAAAATAAACACAATATATAGCATTTTAATAAGGACTAATATCATAAGAAATCTAACATGTGAGGGGTTTCTCCCCCTCACCCCCCCTTGTAATAAAAGAAATGCAAAACAGATTTAATAACAAATAAAAATTGGAAATATTTATTTATATATGTTTGAAATGTTGATTAAACCATGAACAGTCAAAATACACTAACCGTCGTCAATAGACAGATTAAGTTCACTGGAGGCTAATATAGAATAGTAGCACTAAACCCGCACCATAATACCTAACGTATTATTGATTTTCAGTTAATTTTCAACTGATTTTCAGTTAAAGTATAATTGAGTTTCAGTTAACGTATAACTGAGTTTCAGTTGCTATGCATAGAGCAACTCTTTGCTGTTTCTATGCTCAATTTGTACGGTGCCTCCTAGACCACAAAGCTTGCACACTGAATTAGAAACATAAGGGAGGCGGACCCATAGAAAAGATTGTAATTGTTTCAACCTCAAGGGAAGAGCTAACTGGGTTTCCTGGGCCAAGTTCTCTAGTTCAGGAGTTACTAGTAATAGTACACATAAGCTATAGATATTGGGTTGGAAGAAATTAAGCAAATAGTGTATAGTTATAGGTAGAACAATAATGCATTAGGTTGCTTCAAGCCTTACAGCGAGTAATATGAATTAGAAATGTACAAACACCAACTGGTAAAATGTACGCTAGAGATTTGTGACAGTTTATTTTATATCATACTAAGAAATTAGCATAATTTTAGAAATTGAATTTAAACTTATGATTGCTGAATTTATTTTCCATATAACGATATTGCAATATAATAAAGTAAAAAAAAATTATAATAAACATCCAGATCGCCGATAAATTTATTTTTATAAATTATATAATGTTAAAATTAGATCAGTATCAAACTGTTTGTGTAGCCCTAATAATAAAATTTAAGTAAATGTCTGGAAATAACTAAATGTACAAGACAAAAAATATATTGTTATTGAGCTTTATTTACATTTTATTCCCTTTTCTGACTTTTGTTATTACAGCTCATAGTCTAAATTAGGTAATCAATACATTAAACTAATTTACAAACATATACATACGAGTGTTTCGTGAAATTTAAAGATAACAAAAAAAAATATTAGGACTTAAATAAATTTTAATTTTAACATAGTTCTTTCCTAAGCACACATTTTAACAAAATTAACAGCCTTATATTTTTAACACAGTAAATATTTGTTTTAACATAGTTGGTTTTAGGTTTAGAAAAGAGGTTTAATATTGTTCAAAGATGTTTCATAAATATACATTCATTTAAAAGTTATATTATTTTCACATACTTATATTAAAAATCATTAAAAAATTTATACGTGGCACTTTTTTAGGTTGAACACTTAAACAATTTTCTTCTATTAGATTTTTTGAGAAATAATTTTAAAATTTTCTTTACAATAGAAATTGAACAGTGTCAGCTGATACACTAATATATGATAATACCACACACCAAGTAACTGAAAATAAAATTTCATATATATTTAATTTCTTGAATTAAGGTAAGGCTTACGCACTTGCCTTAAATAATTTTAAATTAATTGCCTTAATTAATTTTAAATTAATTAAGGCAAATAAGGCAAATGAATAATTAATTTAAAATTAATCTGATAATAATTTTAAAATTTTTCTTTACAATAGTAATTGAACAGTGTCAGTTGATACACTAATATATGACAATACCAGTGGCTTACATAGGGTGGGGTTTGAGGATTCAAACTCCTCCCACATACCCAAGTAACTGAAAATAAAATTTCATATATATTTAATTTCTTGCATTAAGGTAAAACTTCGGCTTACGCACTTGCATTATATTCTGACACTTTCATTATATTTTGTCAAATTATATTATAATACACACTCATAATATATTATAATTTAACAAAATTGAGGGCATGTTACGTACAAGTATTTATCTGTCTGTCTGTCTTTTGTATAAATTCGACGGTAAAAGAAGTCTGTGTGTGCCAGTGGGCATTGCTTTTAGTCTTGAATTATTTTCATGTGTGTGAATAAAAATACACTTTGTAGAAATTACATTCATCGCTACCTGAAGTGCTCTTTGTTTCTTCTTTAAAAAACTATTTTCAAACGCTGAAACTCTTTTATTATTTTAAAAATTTTAGACATGTTATTTGCATAATCTAGAGTTTCTAATAATGCAGTCAGTAGAACCTCCATCAAAATTATGCTGTTATCCTATTTAATTAACAAAATTTTCAACTTAAATATTTCTCCCTCTCATGGAAAACTGCCATTGTCAAGGTGTAACTCTATTATTGCTAAAAAGTATCGGCCCATTAGCTTGCTCTCCTCTTTACATAAACTTCTTAAATACATTCTATGTCAGAAGAAAAACACCTTCTTTAACACACACAACATTATGAATAATACACAATTTGGTTTCAGAGCGCGACATTCAACTACGCTCAGTTGGTAAATGTTTCTGTATTCATCCATGGTGGATTCGAAAGCCGAATGCATACCGAGGTTATTTTCTTTGCTATTGAGAAGGCATTCGATAAAGTATGGAACACAGCTGTCGCATAAAAGATTATTAAATACTATTTTCTTGGCTGCTATAATGCATCTCGGACACTCTTAAATTCTCAATAGATACTTCAGTAAAAATGTTATGTTAGCCTAGTGTTTGAGAAAGAAGAAATTAATACTCATTAATAAACACGTGGACAAATATATCTTGATTAAATGATTTTATACAATTAAATAAATGTCTAAGGAACACAACTGTAATCAACTTATCATTTGTAGATATCGAAGATTTTTCTCGAGTCGGCGCCGGCCCTAAAAACAATATGGCGATGATTTTCCTCAAAAGGTTTACCATCAAGCCGCGGATGCCAGTAGTGTTCACCTTCTACTCTCCTCTGGTCACAACCTTGTCCTCTATAAAAATCAGACTGCCTCGCGTAAAAAAAGTGTCCACTCAAGAACGGCGAGCGGTCAAAATTCCCCAAACCAACGGAGCTTCTATTGGTTGGGAGAAGTCCGAAGTTTGTTTTTATATCAAACCAGTCCTGTTCTGGTATGTCTTTGACGATGACTCACGAAAAGAGGTAAAAAAAGCTGAACCGAATGTAACTTATTGTTACAACTTCATAATCCGCCATACATAAATCTTATTCACACTAGACACAATTAATGCTGGGGTTTCCCTAAGATTCTAAGTTTGACTCCACGTTCAACATCTATATTAATGATATACCGCAACACCACACTAGACATGTTTTCGGCCGATACGGAGATTCTAACCCAAAATCAAAATGTAAAACACATGCATATATTCTTATAAAGATATATCGACATCCTCGAATGATGGTTTTAGAAATGGAATACTAATTTTAATTCCTATAATACAAAAGCTATTTTCTTTAGTTATATTAGGATCCCACTGTCACCTGTCATGGGCTGTGGCCAACTTGTTTACTTTGAGTGTGAAGTTAAATACATTGATGTTTATTTAGACCTATGTCATTGGTAAAGTGCTTAAAGCAAGGAAGGACCTTGATCACCACTTGTATTAGAATTACTGGGGAAACAAACTCTTAGTATAAGACAGTCTTGCAACCCATTCTCCTCTATGCAACCCCGGTCTTGGACTCTGCTTCAGATCCAGAGATTTCAATACAAAATAAAACGTCAAGGTCTATTCGAAAAGCACACAGGTATATCTCTAATGAAACAATGATGAATTTTCACGTTTTCTAATTTTAATTTTAAACGATAGAAGACAAACAAGTAAGCAGGACAGGAACTATATTTCTTTCATTTGAGGGCCTAATTAGTGATTTCTAGTGGGTTTTATAGCAGACTCTTGAACGTCTCTCAAAAACGACACTTTTCCTCCGCCGAGTTTGTGACGTCATCTTTCACAAGATCACCGATCGCCTATGCTGTTTGCATGTTAAAAGGCGACTTTTAAATTTATTTCTGTGTAAAGTATCGCATATAATAGAAACTCTTTTATCATATTACAAATATTGTATTGTGCCACTCTGTAAAAATACAACAAATAATTGCATTGATATGATATTTTTCATCGTTCCCAAAGATCCACATACACGTAAAATCTAGACAAATGCGATGAAAAGGGATGAGAAATTAAACCCCAAATTATCATATAAATCTCTCTGTTTGTGAAGACCATTTTTCGGTAAGTAAATGCTTGCTTTTGTTTAAATATTACTAATTTAGAACAATTAAAATATATAAAATACATCTATACCTTTAAAAGGACTGTTGATTAACCAATGTTATTTAACTTTTAAAACTGCTATTATTCGAGTATTATCAGAGAGTTCAAGTACAATAAATATTTGATAAAGTATATAAATATCGAAAAACATATAAATATCTAAAGCATATAATTATCGACTAAATAACTCGCAGAAGGAGAAGATTATGTATTTTCAAGGTATTATAAATAATTTCTTCAGAGATACATACTTTCTTAAGTGTATCAATTCACAATGATATTTTTGTTTAAATTGGTGACTAATTTAAAAAAAGTATAGTATTTTTAAAATACTTTTATATTAAAGGCAATAAAATTGTATTGCTATTTAAAAATGTATAAATAATTAAGTGAAGTATTTAAAGGTTTTTAATTTCTTGTCTTCAAATTTAAAATATCTAAGAATTGGTTTGGTTTTGGTTTGGTTTTGGAGCGCTATGATCTACTTTTTGCAACACGAGGGCTAATGGTAAATACCTCCTCTAATTTTTATTTTAATATTACATCCATCTCTATTTATAAAAAGTGAGGCTACTACAAATGTGTGTATATGATATATGTACATTTATTTTACTTGCCTATGTCTACAAACAGAAGAGATGTGATTAAAATAAATAAAATATTAATACATGTTAAGTAAAATTGGAAAAATATATAAATGATTTTACAAACCTCTGAGATTTAATTCCCCGTATTTCTGCTCCCATAAAATCCGGGTTTTTTTTTTTTTTTTTTTTAACAAGAACGAAAACATTAACATCATGCCAATTTTGGTAGTTTGTCCGACTGCCCTTTGGTAAATAAAGGTAGAAGAGATATTTATAACAAATTGAGATAATTAAGCTATCGAGATCGATTTTATTTTATTTAAACCTTCAGGTTTAAATAAAAATAAATTTTGATACCTAGAAAATTCCAAGAACTTGCAAAAACAAAATCGGAAAATAGTGCACGCTTACAAGCAATAAGAAGATATTGGATATAGTGAACGATGACGTCACAACCAATCACGGAGCGTTTTGATGTCACGTGATTTTCGCTTAACTTTAAAATTAATTTTTAAAATGACGGACCCAGTTTTTTACATTTTTGAGAAAATTTTTTGAATTTACGAGTCTAAAATTATCAGAAAAATACTATGATGTTCAAACCCCCACATGTGCAAATTCTTCATTCACAAAGACTTCAACATTAATATTGTTCGGAAGGAGATTGTACCAATGCAACTAAATTCATTACCAGCATTTACTCCATTACTAAAGAAATATTTTCCACTATTGCGAACTATGATCAGGTTGAATACCTTAGGCGATTACAGTATTTCAACCCTGGTATTCTTAAGGCTCCCTAGCTAACTTTAAATTAAATTTTATTTTTCTTTTATGTTGAGTACAGGAAATTTAATTTCCTTTTCATTGCTGTTAAAAGTAAATTATTTGCCCATAATATTTAATTAGTAATACAGGTTTTGTTACCCTTAACTCTTGTTAAGGTCCTTTTTTCCCATTATGTTTCGATTATTCAATGCAGAATGGTAAACCAAATGTCCACTACCTCTAATGTTCAGTACTGATGATTAGAGCCTTCGGCCCATAGGCACCCCAAAATCTCGGAAAACCAACACCATCCCCAAGGAGATTCTTTCCTTGTAATTGCAATCTGAACTCTATGCCAGAAAGTATCCATTCTAACTTGTAATAATATACGTTATATTAAAATTTTCCGTAGTATGCGTATAACTCAACCACTGAAATACTATTAGCCGTAAAATGTTGAAATTCTGTATTTTAAAAATTCGTAACATTCAGTTTGGCAAATATCTTTTTGATTACAATCTGCATACTATATAATGAAAAATGTCAATATAATGTATATTAACACTGTGGGACATAACTAAAAATATATTAGCCATTGAGTATCGACATTTTGTATTTTGACTAAAAGAACATCTACTCGAACTCCTCGTCTTTGGACTGCAATTTAAATACTAGAGTAAAATTTCAACGTATATTAATGCTGTATGGACAACATTCAAAAACGGTTAGAGTTAAAATGTTGCGATTCAGTAATTAGGACTATTAACATCATACTTTTCTCCACTGCTTTAATTACGAACTGAACTCTATATAGCAAATATTTCAATGTAGAGGACAATAATATACGTTATACTAAAATTTTTCTTTTTGTAGGCATAACTCTCAAACTATAAACTGTAAAATGTTGAATATTTCTTATTTGTGACTATTATAACATATTGCTGTGCTCAATTCTAATTTGAACTGCCTGTAACAAAAGTTTCAATCTAAAGTGCAATAATATACATTATATTTAAATTTTACGTTGTGTGTATTTTTCAAATGTATTAGCCTTAAAATTTAGAAGTAATTTCGTATTTACGTCTATTCTAGCATTTAGTTGTGTATCTCTCTTTTCATTGTAATCTAATATCTATGAAAGTTTCAATTTCGTATTAACTGAAATCGGACACTATACAGTAACTCTTGCAATAACGTCGATTGTCTTCGACGTTCAATATCATCACCACAATCAAAATCTTCGCCAATTAACAAGCATTCTTAACAATGCTTTTAAATCATAGAAATAAGAAGAATGAA
Organism: Pardosa pseudoannulata; assembly: GCA_032207245.1. Taxonomy (NCBI): domain Eukaryota; kingdom Metazoa; phylum Arthropoda; class Arachnida; order Araneae; family Lycosidae; genus Pardosa; species Pardosa pseudoannulata. The sequence goes on from CM063506.1 coordinate 94,827,256, forward strand.
GAAAAAACACACATAAATCAGATTCACATAATTTTTTATTTGTTGAAAATAATTTTGAAATATTTGTGGTAGTTACAGTCTTGTTTGGAGTACAAGAAGTATTTTTATCATGAATTATTTCGGTTCAGAAAAGCAGTATAAGGAATATTATTGCTTCGGGTCTCCGCTAGAGAGCAGTATACGATCTCTACTTATAACCTTGAGAGACAAAATCGTCCATGAATCTTGAAGACAATATGCGAATGACGATTCTGATGCCGCATTATCATGCAAAATTTAAAAAAATTTAATATATCAGGCTTACGGGGAAGCCATGTAATGCACGCATCAGATATTATTTTAGTTGTGATATGAGCTCAAAAATGTTCGCTTTAGTTCGTATTGTGTTTGTCAAACACATTTCTCTGAGTATAAAGTAAGGTAGTAAACTAATAGAATACTGTATCCTTACGGAGGAAGTGTAAGGTGTATGACAGAAACTTTTGAACTTATGCAAACTTACAGAAAAAATGTATGCTTATTTCCGAATTTGTAGTAGAGTTTTTTAAATAAATTTTAAGTTTAAAAACTGCTTTTTCTAATAATTATATTAATAAAAAGTATTATTTTGTTTGAAAATTTTACCATACCATTAAATAATAGTGTCCTCCATAGAACGGTAATTTTTGGAGCACATTACCCGGGCAGGGCGGTATCTCTAGGTGGTAAAATGAAAGGTTCTGAGAGGAAGGCTCGAAACGCTCGGTAACGCCACCGTTTAGTAGCTGTAAGGCATTACCATCACAGCGCGTCCAATCTTTACGGACGAACATCTGGCAGAAATTTTGTAAATAATTTAATAAGAACTTTGAAAAATTCTATTGGTAGTTTTCCTGAATCCGATTTACGTTTTGGATCGGGGATTTTTCGATGTATTTCTATCTTTTCCTTATATTTAATCGCATTTTAATCATATTTAGCCATTATTATTATATTAATTTTTTAGCCTTTTTTTATTATTAATCTTTTATTATATATTTTGCTTACCTTTTATTATTTTCTTAATATATTTAATGGAACTGACATCTGTATCACTTTTTTATTCACCAAGAACCGCTCCCTTTCACAATCTTACATCTTACTAACTGGAGATATGTCCTAATGGGCCAGGGACTCCGATAACCACCATCAAATGGAAGCTGGTGATTAATAACTCATTGTGCTATGAACTTACGAATCCACCCTTCTATCTCTTTCCTCTTTTATGTGTTTATTTTTCGCTCGTTGTCATTTTTGTGCTTACTGACAGAGGCCTCTGGATTGACGGGCTCGACCCATATGGTCGAGTTGCATCATTAACTTTGATGCCTTTGATGCAAGAAATTAAGTTTCAAGATAATTTAGTTATAATAATTATTATTGGAAAAAATTGGTAGGATAGTTATTATTTTTTCTCTTTTGGAGCTCATTTTCTAAACCTGTGTTCATTTTAATTAAAAGTGTGTATTATCAATACTTTGATTTGAGAGAGTAGTCGCTTTGCAATCTTCCTGCGGTTTAAACATGTATAATTCGTTAAGAGAAATGTTTTATTATTTTTAATATTTTTTTGCTATTTTAATTTCATAAAAATTATGACGTAAATATATTCCCGTTCGAAATTAGTAGCTACATTTAAATTGATAAGTTTGCCCCAAATTATTAGATACATTTTAAGTAGGTGGAGTCATCAATAACTTCCGATGCAGTTTAACATCAGTAGAATTATACTACGATGAATATAACGCGGTATACTAGATATTGGTAGCAGTAACTCGAATGTGAAGTGATGGAAATAAGAAATAATATCACTTAATCTAATAAAAGAATGACAATGATTGTTATTATGAATAATAATCCAAGAAACCTACCATATAATTCCGCTTCATTAAGTGCAAGAAATTTCTTAAATATCATTTAAAATTGCTTTAATTGCTATTAAAACTACCACAACTTGGTATTTTCATTCTCATTTTTTTACATTCCTCAAATAGCACTAGTTTTGGGACAATTTTTTCAAAGCAAATTTATAGGGTTCGTATGTTTTATACCATGCCTCATTTTGTACTTATTCTAGAATATGATAAATTTCACTCAGTATATGAGAAAGATCGTTTACTTTCTAAAACACAATGGAAATCAAGTTAGCATGGGCACCTGGACATAGCAAAATCTCTAGTGGTGCCGATTTTACAACCTTTCATGGTGTGCTTTGTTTATTGTGGGAAATTTTAAGATAAGATATAATAATAAGAGGTGAAGTCATTAAAATTTATATGCAACACATTACATTTGTAAGGTTTATTCCTTAGTAATAGTAATTAAAAATATAAGAGAAATATTTAAAAAAAACTAGGTTAAATAACACATGTCATAACAGGTACAGTAAAAATAACTCATCCTATATCTCGATTCATGTAATGTATTGTATTAAATTTAAATTTCTTTAATAATTTAAATTTAAATAAACTTTTTCGCTTGTAACGTACTCGTATAAATTTTCTTAACTGTTGTAGTAGAGTGTATTTTCTTCATAACAATTTCAAAATTTATTAACTAGTAAATAGCTTTATATAATTACCTATAAAAGAGTCGTCACAAAATGGGGCGTGGCTGATTAGCATGAGGCCCTTCGATTTTCAAACAATTAGTTATAACCGAATATTTATGTTACTTTCGATATTAATAAAGGCTTTTGAATAAAAACTGCTAGGATCTTTCTCCCCTTCCAAAAAATTATTTCCAAAAGCCAGTACATATGATAGATTTAAAATCAGGCTTTGGTTCAGGCTATCGATCACGGAGAGCGTAACTTTCTATGCGCATTTCCCTGTTAGAATAAATTAACGTTACGACTGTTTCTAACGGGTAACGTTATGATCACTTAACACGGAGGGAATTACTAACTACATAAGAAATATGGAGTGCGCACACAGTCCACAACTCCATTTATCGTAAGAAAATCAAACATTTAGGTACTGTTACTTTATTATCATCAAAGGCATCAAAGGTCAGTGATGCAACTGGACCATATGGACCGAGTACGTCAGTCTTCTGTCAGTAAGCACAAAAATGACAACGAGCGAAAAATAAACACCTAAAAGAGGAAAGAGATAGAAGGGTAGATTCGTGAGTTCATAGAACAAGCTAGAGAGTAGAGAATTTAGGGATAGAAAACATAAAACATTTTTTCGGCCAGGGACATCCGTACAAAATATTTAAAAAATAACAATTTAAAATAATCAAAAATCAAAAATCTACTTTATTATCGCCGTTCTCCATATGTTAGTAAATAACGGAACACCTGACACTGAAGTGTATATCTCCAGTAGTAAAGATAGCTAATTGGACATGAGAGCAGTTCATAATGATAACATGAGTATTCAAGATGCCGGTTACAAAAGGTAAAAATAAGATTTAAAAAATAATAAGTAAATATTAATAAATAAAAAAGAAATGAAAAGAAAAAAATAACTAAAAGTTAATAAAAAACACAGAAAATTGGGAGTAAATACCATTAAATGCGTTTAAATAAGATGAAAAGATATAAATAATAATGTAGATACGATAATGTACAGTGGAAACCCGCTAGGAAAAGTAAATCGGATACAGATGAAGCTCCAATAAAATTTCTCGGGCAAGAAGTGGGCGTGGCCTAAGCCACCTCATTATTTTGTCTTTAAACGCCTGAATTTTATTGTTCTGCTATTCAGATTTTAAAAATTTTAAAAGTTTTTCTTAAGAATAAAATTATGAAGGGGAGGAGCCTAATATTCAAGTAACAAAAAGTTTTAAGGGGGCCCAAACCCCCGAAAACAAAAAAAGTAGGACGGCCATAGGAATAGTGTTAGCAAAGGAATTGGGAATGAACCAATGCTCGGAAAGCAATGGATACGAGTGGAAACGATAGGTAAAGGTTAAAGATGATGTGGTAACTGGACCATGGGCCGAACCCTTCAATCTAGAGGCTTCTGTCAGTAAGCACAAAAATGACAATGAGCGAAAAATAAGCACATAAAAGAGCAAAGAGATAGAAGGGTGGATTCGTGAGTTCATAGCACAAAATCTAGAGAGTAGAGAGTTTAGGGATAGAACATAAAATATTTTTGCGGCCAGTGACATCAGTACGAAATAAGCAAATAATATTAATAAATAATATTCAAAATCGAAAAAAATTGAAAATTTTGAAAAAATTAAAAATAAACAAATTGCATTAAAAATCGGAAAAGGGCCTAAATAATAATAAATAAACATAAAAAACAATTTTTATTAACTTAAATTAGGTTTTAGAGATTTTGTCACCGTCGGGGACAAAACCGTGCACCCGAGGAGAACGATAATGCAAGGAGCAGGCGAACTTTAATTACCAAGCCACACTTCCACGCTTGTAAATAGTAAAATTAGGTATTTGTTGGATTGAGTTGGCGATGCGTGGATTGCAATAATAGGCTCCGCCCTCAGCAGGGGAGCAGAAAATCAAAACAGTTCCGAGGAAAATGAGCAAAATACATGAAATAAAAATAATTTAGCGTACGAAAAGTGATGTATGGCCAATTTTAAGTATATTAAAGCTTTTTTTCTTACATTTTTTTTATATTTTTAATAATTGTTTTGGATTTCTTATTTTTTATTTTAACAACACAAATTAATAATGATCTTTGGCGAGAATGACCAAAGGCTTTTTTCTATTGCTAGCGTCAGCAGAGTCGTAATTGACAAGATTATTTATTAATTCATTGCTTAAATTCTTAGAAACGTTAGGACATCACACGGGAGCTCGTTGTCTGACCTGCCTATGCCAGGCCCTCTATGTCAGAAGTTCTGTCAACATGCATGTAATAAGATATCAGATAGTATTTTGAGGAAATAATGTGAAATTAATAGAAATCTGAAAAAATATTGATGGCTAAAGACTTACATGCATACATATTATTTTTTTATATCTGCCACTTACGAAGATAGAAAATAAAGAACATTACGGTTAGGAATGCCTACCTCACAGAATAAAATTGCCTACCCTACACAGTAATGTTGTTCTTTAACACTAAACATACCATATAACGGGTCAAATGACCCACAAAGTTTATTTTAAAAACGCGATGGGAAATTAGTTAAAAATTCTTATTCTTTGTGTTTGCAATAAATAAAAATCGACAATATACAATTTTGTTTAGCTATAATAAAGTTTATTTGTCTATTTCCTTCCAATTTTCATGTTTCATACATTTATAATCAGAAAAAATAAAGTCCGGTCATTTGACCTGCTATGGTAGAAATAGGTATGTATTAAGTGTTGGTATGTTTAGTGTTAAGGTGATATTTATGCCCCTTGGATAACCCTAAGGACGTTAGCCATAAGCTACTGGAATTAAGGCAGAGGGAGAGTCTTTTATTTTTATAAAGAGTAATGATAAGGTGACAGAACGACTTTTCTCAAATTGGATCAACCTCAGAGATATCGTTTCAGAACTTGAAGGACTTTGTTACCACGAACATATTTTATTTGCCCCAGTCACCCTTAGCGAACGTTTCGTTCGTTAAGGGTAACTCGGCTGCGTGGCCGGCTCGAGCACCGAAACCGCAACCTACGAGTTAGGAATTCGTTGCTTTTGCTATCTGAGCTCCTGCGGCTGACACGGTAGTAAAAGTAGTGAATACCTACAAAGCCATAATATAGGAAAAGCAAAACAGTATGAACTAAAGCGAAAAAATAAATAAAATACGTAAACTTAACCGCAAAAATACATTTCGATTACTTGAAACAAGATAATAAAATAGTAGTTAAGTATTGTTTTTTTTTATTTTTAAATTTTTATTTATTTAATTTTTATAGCTTGAAGTGGGAGCGGCATTATTCGGATATTACAGTGGCGGTTGAAACTCGATTTTCTGGAGGTAAAACTCCAGAAAATGGAGGTAAAACTCCAGTTTTACCCTATAGTTGCCTTTATTAACTAAATTTTATTCCTTATTTCCTTATTATCTTAGGTTACTTAAAGGTCATTAAATTGCATAAATATATAGACACAATAATAAAGTGGATGAAACTTCGTGAGTTCATCTTATATTGAATATAAAAAACAATATAAAAAACTATTCATTTTGGACATGGTTGTGATTAACATGTGTATGGAATGGGTTAAGAAATGTGGGCCAGACCGTTGAACGACATATACCTTACATTAATGATGTGCTTATAGCATCATGAAATGAACATTAATAACTTACACCAAGTTTTTGACCACCTAAAAAAGCATAGGTTTACCCCTTCTGGAGTGCAGCCATTATCTAGTAAAAAGTGGGCATTTTTTTCATTTCCCAAACTTCAGATAGTTGCTGATCTTAGATGTTTCTTGGCAATAATAAATTTTTATAGAAGTTTCGTCCCAAATGCTACCTTAACTCAATATAAACTTAACGATTTTCTTAAAGACTCTAAAAGAAATGACAAACGTCCCATTACTTGAATATACTGCTGCCTTTGAAAAATGTAAAACTGATCTTAAACATGCTATGACTTTAAGTTTTTACTCTCCTGGTCAAAGGCTATCTCTAATGGTTAATGCTGCGGACATCGCCACTGGAGGTGTTTTACAAACCCATAGCGACCATGGACCCCAGCACCTTGGATTTTTCTCTCGGAAGCTCACTTCCACTTAGAAAAAGTATAGCACATTTGACAGGGAATTACTGGCAATTTATTCCTCTGTCAAACATTTTAGGTACAGTCTTGAAGGTCACAATCTTATTATTTTTACTGATCACCGATCACTTACTTTTGTTATTAAGAAACCTAGTGAATCTGCTCTCCAAGGCAAAATAGGCATTTATCATATATCATACGGACATTCGACATGTTTCTGGAGCAAATATTGTAGTTGCTGATACAGTGCCTCAAATCTAGGAAATTAGTTCAAATTCATTTAATTTTGAAGCCTTAGCAGAGGCACAAAATAAAAAGACCTTGGGCTTCAAAATCTTTTAAATGGTGATGATTATTCCCTTAAACTTCACTCAGTACCAATATTACTAAATTTAAAACTTTGGTGTAGCATAGAAAATGATAAAATGAGACATTTTGTGCCAAAGGAATACAGGAAAACAATATTTGATGCCCTTCACCTCTCATCGTGGTATTCATGATACAAACAATCTGGTGCTCGACCGTTACGGCTGGCGATCTATTTCTAAAGATATCACCTCTTGGACACATTCTTGTATTAGTTGCCAACAATCTAAAGTTAACAATCATACCCACAGTCCCATTCAGACATTTTTAAAGCCTGCTCACAGATTCGACCACGTTCACATTGACTTGGTCGGTCCTTTGCCACCTTCACTCTTATATTCTCACGTGTTGAAAGGTACACTAGATGGCAAAAACCATCCCTGTGTCTAATATTACTGCTGAAACTGTGTCACGTGCATTCGTGACACATTGAATTTTTCGGTTTGGCGTGCCTTCCATCATTACAACAGATCAGGGTGAACAATTCCAGTCCTCAAGCACATCAGAACAACTCCATACCATCCCGTCAGCAATGGAATGGTGGAGCGATTACATCGTTCTCTAAAACAAGCAATCAGGTGTTACAACACTAACCGATGGAAAGAAGTGTTACCCCTTGTCCTAATTGGACTGTTGTATGCCCTAAAAGAGGATCTGTAGTGCACAACATCAGAACTATTGTTTGGTTCAACTTTACGACTGTCTGCAGAATTTCTCTCACCATCTGCCAATCCACCTGAGGATCCATCTGATTTTATAAGTTGACTGAGGCACCATGCATTCCCTCACTCCAACTTCAGCATCAGCCCACAGCACTCTATTGACTTTTATCCATCTTCTGTTTTCAAATTGTACCCACGTGTTGGTTCTTCATGGTGGCATAAACAGACCTCTTCAAATGCCCTACGACGGACCATACAAAATTTTGCAGCGAAGAGCCAAGCATTTTACTATTCGCATCAACAGCAAGCCTTCAACTATCAGTGTTGACAGACTAAAACCTTGTTTCCATATAGAAGCTGATGACCCTTCTATTAGCTAGGCACCTCCACTATCTTCTGCACCACTTGTTACACATATGTGTACCTCATCTGGTGAAGGGATCCTAAAAAGTACTCTGTGAAATATGTGTAAACCACAAACAACGCTGCTACAACTGATGAGGACACCACAAATTGTGCTCCATCAAGCTCTGCTCCAATTACTACTACCCATTCAGGAAAGCGGATTCGTTTCAATACGAAGTACAATAATTCATCATCTCAACTTAGGTACTAGGTGGGGAGTACTGTTGTGGTTCCTGAAGAACTTCCGTAGCTAACCCCATGGTTAAGAAAGCATAAAATTTTTGGAACTGTAGTGAAACAAAAATGATAATAACTGAGAAATTAACGGCATGTACGCAGTCAGTGCCATGTGCTTGTACTTGATATCCGGCTGCTGCTCTGTCTTTTACTGTTTCTTTACGTGTTTTATGTTTTAACCTTCTGATATTTTAATTATATTTTTTTATTAAATTGGTTCAATTGGTAATAAGTGTTATCATTTCAGTTTATTGGAAAAACGAAACTTGATAAACACTTTATATCTATCCGAAATGTTTATGGTTTTTTTTTACCTTAAACCAGTTGATTTTATTACCTTCAGTATTCATAATTCTCTTCCAGTAAAGTCTCCGAGAAAGTCTTGAGATATCTAAAAAATTATTGAAGTTAAATTCGCGAACAGAATCTGCCGAACAATAGCCACATGGTTGAGGCGCTGATCTTTGGTACCGGAGTTCGTGGATTCAAATCCCACTGAGGTATGAATGTTCGTAGCCGTTTGGCATGGGCTTTTAGCAGTAGGTTCCGGTCTCCTAAGCCCTCGTCTTGTAAAAAAGTAGACCTTAGTGCTCCAAATCTGAACAGAATATGGAGGTGCAATCTTTCACTTCTTTGAAGAGTGCACTGCCAAAATTTGACCTAATAGTTGTAGATAGAATTTCGAAGTATTATTTATCAAACAATTCCAAGTCTTCCATCATCAGCAGTACATGTCAAGGCCGTAGGCAAGGGGAGAGAGTAGGGGTACCGGTCCCCCTCCGAAATTCTTAAAGACCGTTTCGTGGAAAGAAAAGGGCTCGTGTGTGTGGGTCTGTCATCTGCCTAGCTGTGAATATATAACATTGGGCTTAGAACAGTGATATTGAATTAAGGAATAGGTGCAAATAGGATTCGACGTGTAAGAACAGACTGACTAGCCCTTTTGGCATCTCGTCACAGTGTTGATGCATAATCGAAGAGTTTTTGGCAAAAATTTCAAATAGAGCATATTTTATAATATTCAAGTAAAAAATTGAACGTTTTAATTTTTTTCAAAATTATTCCTTTTCTACAGTTAAAATTCTGTTTTAAAAGTTATTATATATTTTTAATGTTAATTTTACTATTAAATAAATTATATAGTTACTACATGACTACATTTAAGGCTATAAATTTGTTCATGATATCATTTTTTATTATTTTGACATTTTAAAATCACATTGTATTATGATACTCATAAAGATCATATATAGAAAAACCTGTGGTTTTATTGAAGTATTCTTCACAAAAAACAATGTCCCCCTCCGAAAGTAATTTCTGGCTACGACCCTGGTACATGTTGAGCGTTTTTAAATAAGTTATGAAGCTTCGAATTCGATGGTTTGTACAAACACAAAAAAGGTTTATATACAGTCTTACAAGGTCAATTTTTCAGATAGAATATACAATTCAATTTAATCAAAACATCTCTAAGAAAGGAAAGATACCAATTAACAAAAAAGCAATTTCATTCTTCCAGCTGGAAAAGTAATCAAAACTCTAATATAACTATATGAGACGTGCTGTTGGGAGCCTGGCAAAGTTCATAAGTGAGCTGTGTCTGGCGCCTTCTATATAATCAAAATAATTTCCACACATGCATCTGCCATTCACTACTTGATTACGAAGGTTACATACTATTGACCAAGCATGTCAAATTCAAAGACTAGTGAAGATCTAAGTTTACGATTGCCGCAAAAAATAAATTATTAAAAATTCTTCTACCTTTATAGAATGGCATGTTTTTTTACGAGTAGAACTTTAAAGGCTTTAAAGGTGATGTGGCAACTGGACCATATGGGCTGAGCCCTTCAATCCAGAGGCTTCTGTCAGTAAGCACAAAAATGACAACGAAAAATCCCCTATATAATAATAGCCTAAGGTGTCTGTCGGCAAATTTTTGAAGCGGTTGTGCCTGGAACGGATATAGGCATCCATATTGAATTTTTTATGAGTTAGGGTTAGCAAAATTCAAAGCGAGTTCAAAATCTAAGCCATCCCCCTTTTTTAGCGTTTAATGCTATTATTTCAAGCCTTATTCTCCCCCCGTTAAAAGCAGGCGATTAAATTTATCATTTTCGATACCATTCATATATACCACCAAATAATCCCTGTCCCGTTTGGGTTTCGAAATCAGAAGTGTGATACTGAAGAATGTTCTCAATGGCGTTAATTAATTGCTCAAAACAAACGCCCTTTTAATATAAAACACTTTTTATTATATTTACGTATGCGAGATCTTTAAATGCACAGAAAATGTCACATAGAAGAATTTATGGCGTAAATAATATTAACATATTAAAGCACAAAAGCAACTCAAGAGCCATTTTTCTCGCATACGAAAGAACAGCCATGTTTTCACTAAACAAAATCGTTCGTTGCCACTTGCAACTTACAGAGGAAAAATAAAATAAAAAGATAATATGTGGGTAGAACATCAATTTTAACAGACGATTTGACATTCTCCCACCTAAGTTAACTTTTATCTTAAAATTTAACTTACAACTAACTACACCACAATAACAATAACATAATAGTAACAGTTCACAAGTCTAGTAAACACATAAAAGAGAAAAGGGATAGAAGGGTGGATTCGTGAGTTCATAACACAAAACTAGAGAGTATATTTTTGTGGCCAGTGACATCCGTACAAAAAAAGCCGAAAATATTGAATAATAATGATCAAAATCGAAAAATTAAAATTTTGAAAAAATAAAAAATATGTTTTAAAAATAAATAAATTGCATTAAAAATCCGAAAAGGGCCAAAATAATAATAAATAAACATAAAAAAAAACAATTTTTATTAATTTAGATTAAGTTTTAGAATTTTTGTGATCGCTGGGAACAGAACTGTACACCAGAGAAGAACAGTGAAGCAGCGGTGGAGGCGGACTTAGCCAACAATGCCACACCTCTACGACTGTGAAAGTTACGAGCCAACAATGCCACACCTCTACGACTGTGAAAGTTATGAGTAGTACAATTTACCAAAGGCCTACTAAACAATAAAAATTTAAAAGTAAAAAGGTAAACAATGCAAAAAAGATCTGTAGATAAATAGTTTGTAACTCATATAAAGTCTTGTTATCGAAAACAAAAACAAAAAACCTGTAACACATAGTCAAAGAATATAGACTCAGGAAAAAGAAAGGGGATGTAGAAATACTGTAAACATGCAAGTTAAATAGGTTCAAGAACTTTTTAGAAAAACAACTTTTTAGGCTTCTCATATTCTGTTTCTTCGTTCCTGTTTTAAGTTTGATGCCGAACGATGGCCGAATGGTTAGGATGCTGAACTTCGGAACCGGAGTTCGTGGGCTCGAGTCCCACTATGGCATGGATGTTCGTAGCCGTTCGGAATCTGCTTTAAGCAGTAGGTCCCGGTCTCATTATCCCTCGTGTTGCAAAAAGTAGACCGTAGCGCACCAAACCAAACCTGTTTTGATTTTGTTTTTTAAATTATTAATTTTATAGATTTCAGGTATGGATTTTTTAAAATTCCTTGTACGCTGTATATTTTTTGTACAGGCTAATAGGTACACATTATTTAAGTTAATTTTTACTACGTTCCAGATTAAATTTTTTGCTAAGCAGATAGCTGTAATTGCGTTGGACTTTAGTTCTATCAAAAGACAAAGTTTTTATTAATCTTTAGAGCAGATGTGATTTATATTTTCTGCATTATGACATCACTACTTCGAGATAGCCAGTATCTATTATAATATTAGCAGGTAATCATTTACAGGTTTTATGTTAGAACTGGGTGAATAATATAACTTAAAAAACGGATGTATTTGCTCACAATATGCATTAATACTATTGCGTAAACTTAAGAATCCAATTCTTAATAGCCTATAATTCGTCTAAGCGAAGTTCACTATGTGGCATGACGGTAATAGCCGTCCAAAACGAAACGGTCGTTTTTAGACACTACGGCTATAGCGGCACGAATTTGCATTTACTGGAGTACAAGTAGAAGTTTAGTGTCATTTTTTCAGGAGACACAAGGAAGAATCCGATGTTCTTGACTAAATGATTTATTACACATCAGCTATATACATTATTTCACAAGTATAAAACAAAACAATCTGATCACAGGAAGTGATGAGTACAGGCCTGAGTAGAGACGGGTACCTAAACTAATTCAGACTCTGCCGAAATATGGTAGCATAGACGGAAGACACAATTCGTAGCTTTCTCACGATATCACTAAAAAAACACTTAAAAACTCTAGTACAGTTCAGACGAACATCAACAATCCTGAAGAGGATTATAACAGCATACGAAGAACACCAAGCACAGGGTATCACTTCAATCTCACAAGAGATTTATCCCAAGACGGGATTATAGCAAATTAAACTCTCCGGCAGAGAGACAGGTCAATGCGACCAACGAGTTAGCCGATGCGGGCTACTCAAGAAAAGATCCCAAGGTGGGATTATAGCAAGTAAAACTCTCCGGTAGAGAGACAGGTCAATGCGACCAACGAGTTAGCCGATGCGGGCTACTCAAGAAAAGATCCCAAGGTGGGATTATAGCAAGTAAAACTCTCCGGTAGAGAGACAGGTCAAGGCGACCTACGAATTAGCTGACTCTGGCTAACTAACTCTTTCCAAAAAAAATATCTTCTTCGTCTCTTTCTAGGGGAGGGGCCTCCAAGAGACGGGCCTCACCCACAATTTTATTATTGGGTCACCTAGCGATGACCTCATCTTCGACCAACTGCATTGGTCCGGGTTAACCATTATCGGCCGTAAAGCTAAGATTGCATTAGCGGCAACATCTGAGAAGCGGCAAACCCTTTGTCGTTCCGCGATCATCTTTTTAGCTGACAAAAAAGGTACCGTCCAGTCTGGCGTTTTGTTCCTTCACTATAGTGCGCGGCCGTGTAGACTTCATGGTGCCGTAGAAAACAATTCTTTTGTATTCACACAAGTCCACCTTTAGAAGCAAAGTTCTTTGACGATACACCGCTATATCACGCCGTTACAGCTTCCTCCCCCCTAAGGAAGAGAATTCTCCGGAGTCTGACGATGGAAATTCTCTAATGAACTTAAAAGTGAGTCAACTTACTCTCCACTCGAGGCCAATTAAATACTCAAAATTTAACACATTTAAAATTAAAATTTACAATTTAAATTCTTATAAATACACAAAATTGAAATACTTTTAAGCACTAAACACACAAAAAAAAATTACTCAAATGTTAAACTATTTACACCTACAACAAGATGACACATCCAAGGTTATAGACGACTGAGACAGTCAGCGTTTTGATTTTCCTTTCCAGGCCGATAAACAACTTTGTATCGGAAAGGCTGCAAAACCAACGACCAACGTAATAACCTAGGATTGGTAGTACACTGCTTTTCAACCACGTCCTTCGTTTACTCAACTCGCTATCCCTAGCTAAACTCTCGAAATCATAGACATTCGGATCCGCTTCCGGATAAATAATGTCTAAGTCTTTCCCTGAGACTTTATCCTCCTCTGATTCAGAATATATCAAGTTAACAGTTTGTGCTCTCTGATGATAAGGTTTTAGCATGTTAACATGATATACCTGAGTCTTGTTTCTATCCTGCGTTCTAACAATGTAATTGGTATCGGAAATCTGATTTTCAATAATACCTGGGCCAACCCATTGCACTGCTAATTTGTTTGGTCGCGCTGTGGCTAGCACCAAAACTCGATCACCTTTTTTAAATTGTCTCCTAACAGACCCTTTATCGTACAAAAACTTCCTTTTGTTCTGAGCTTCTGTCATTCTTTCTACAGCTAGCTCCTGACATTCTTTTAATCGGTTGATCAAATCAAATACGTATTCCGTCACCGCGAAATCGTTTTCTCCGGGATTTACCCAATGATCATATAATAAAGTTTCCGGCATTCTCAAATTTTTCCCGTACACTAACTCTGCGGGGCTGAAGCCCGTACTTTCATGGGTTACAGTTCTAAGCGCTAACAGGGCTGCAGGAAGGTTTTTTTCCCAGTCCTCTTTTGATTCTAGACACATTACCCGTAAAAGCCGTTTTAGGGTTCTGTGAAATCGTTCCACAGGGTTAGATTGCGGATGAAAGACCGACGAATGAGTTACCCTAATTCCAAACTTCTCAAAAAATTCGGAGGTTAGGTTGCTCGTAAAACTTGTGCCCAAGTCACACTGAATTTCCCTAGCATAACCGTACCTACTGAACAATGCCATTAAAGCGTCGATTATAGAAACCGATCCAATATCCGTTACAGGAATGGCGTCAGGGTATTTCGATGACATACAAATCGCCGTGACTAAATATTTGTTTCCTTTAGCACTTTCGGGAAGGGGACCTACCGTATCAATATTTATTTTTGAAAACACCTCCGTTATAATAGGTACAAGTTTGAGAGGAGCCTTCTTTTTATCCCGGGGTTTTCCTACTCTCTGACACGGGTCACAACTGCGGACAAATTCTTCCACTTCTTTAATGCAATGAGGCCAGAAGTAATAACTTAACAACCTGTCCTTAGTCTTTGTCACTCCGGCGTGAGCGGAAGTACCCTCATGCGACATTGATAGAATCTTAGGTCTAAATTTCTTAGGAATAACCAACTGATAATTCTCATGACCTCGGTGGTCTACACTTTTCCTAAATAATAAATTATCTTTAAAACAAAACTCGGTTTCACCTTTTTTCTGTTTTTCCCAACATGGTGTTAAGGTTTCACATTTTTTTTTGTTCGCAAGCTAACGCGTTTTGATCGACTTGCAACAGATAATTCCCATTCTCTTTAACGTCGGGTAAAGAAATCTGATGTGCGTCATCGCCATCAGAAATTATAGCGGGAATATTTTCTTCAGCGTTATTTAACTCACTATCCGTAGTACCTTCCTCTCTCCTTTTGTGACTGCGCGTAATCACTTGACAAAGACTTGGCTTTGATTTAACCTCATCGATTAGTCGAGCTGTTCGATTACCTAGCAAGTACAC
>CM063506.1:94850095-94852595 GCA_032207245.1 Pardosa pseudoannulata
ATGATCCCGTCATATGACAGGCTATATGCTAGTTTTATAAAAGTATGTATATATATATATATATATATATATATATATATATATATATATAATATATATATATATATATATAAATATATATATATAAGTATCTAACATGTGTAGGACAAGTCAAAGTGCTGATAAAGTCTTGATAATGTCTTTATTCATGATTATTGTACAGTCTAATAGTCATCCATCAAACACGGCGGCGAATGGCTAGATTCCACACTCTTACAATGAATCTACATTTGTCCAAAATTTAAAGAGTAACCCCTTCTGAAGAAGCTGTCTCTTTATTCTTACGCGCCATGCGCTTTCATATTAAGTTATTAGTCATTCATGCACCTGCATTACAGTATGCTCTGTGTTTTCTGCCTTTAAACCCCTTCATTATTAAATTTAATTTTCTTAAACCTGTCATATATATATATATATATATATAATTTAATATATATATATATATATTATATATATAATATATAATATATAATAGATATATATTATATATTTTATAATATATATATATATATATATTAATATATAATATATATATATAAATATATATATATTTCTATTATATATATGTGTTGTTGTTTGTGTGTGTGTATCATGTATGTATGTATATTTGTGTGCTGTGTGTAGATATGTAATGAGAAAGACAACCTCAGAAAGGTTAAATGTGTAGATAGATAGACACGTGTGTACTTATATGTATAAATTTTCAAATATTCACTTGGTAAAAATTTTTTAATGAATAAGTCGGGACGAATATTGAAAGAACATACTTGTATTTAAGCCGTGCTGTAGCTCAGCATTAGGACTACGTTATCTTCTTACAGTCCACTTTTTATCCCGTATTTATATAACGCTACCTATCTAAAAAAACAGTTTTCTTCATTCAATGCATTCAGGGATATGCGGAATAAAAAACTGCAGCTCAAAATCCTGCTTTGCATAAACACATCCAGAAGAGCTCACTTGCATACGTAAACAAATTTCTTTTAAATTTTAAAGTCGGAGACATACTTGCGGGTTCCAGGGGCAATCTCTGTTGGAGAAGGTAAGGAGAGGGGAGTTTCGTAAGATATTCTTCAAAGGGCATTTTCGTGAATGCAAGTTTATAAAATTTTAATATTAAGTTAGGTATGGGATAGAGTGCGCTGAAGTTCTCTGCTGGAATGCCTGACTACACACAGATGATAAAATGTCTCATTTGAATTCTGGAGATCATAGTATGAAAAGATGCATTTTGGGTATTAAAGTATGTTTTTATGCAGTATGATAACATATTCTAAATAATATAAAGATTTAAACATTTTTAGGAGCTTTAAAAGTATTTTCAGTGATAACCCATAGTAAAAGTTTTGTATGGTTTTCTCTATAAATAGGGTCCCATACAATGTTTTTATCCGTTGAATCATTTTATATATTACCTGTTTAACATATTTCCCTAATGAAGTGGCCAAATGATGGCCGATTTGTTAGGGAACTGATCGTCAGTACCATAGTTCGTGATTTCGAATCCCACTATGGCATGAATGTTCGTAGCCGTTCGGAATCGGCTTTGAGCAGTAGGTCCCGGTCTCATTAGCTTTCGGGTGCAAAATAGTAGACCGTTGATCACCAAACCAAATCAAACCATAATGAAGTAATGGGATTCTGAACACATCATCTTTAAAAACTTAGTTTGAAGAGATTGTGAGTCCTCGTTTTTGTTCCAAACCAAATCAAACCATAATGAAGTAATGGGATTCTGAACACATCATCTTTAAAAACTTAGTTTGAAGAGATTGTGAGTCCTCGTTTTTGTTCCAAACCAAATCAAACCATAATGAAGTAATGGGATTCTGAACACATCATTTTTAAAAACTTAGTTTGAAGAGATTGTGAGTCCTCGTTTTTGTTCCAAACCAAATCAAACCATAATGAAGTAATGGGATTCTGAACACATCATCTTTAAAAACTTAGTTTGAAGAGATTGGGTGTCCTCGTTTTTGTTCCAAACCAAATCAAACCATAATGAAGTAATGGGATTCTGAACACATCATCTTTAAAAACTTAGTTTGAAGAGATTGTGAGTCCTCGTTTTTGTTCCAAACCAAATCAAACCATAATGAAGTAATGGGATTCTGAACACATCATCTTTAAAAACTTAGTTTGAAGAGATTGGGAGTCCTCGTTTTTGTTCCAAACCAAATCAAACCATAATGAAGTAATGGGATTCTGAACACATCATCTTTTAAACCTTAGTTTGAAGAGATTGGGTGTCCTCGTTTTTGTTCCAAACCAAATCAAACCATAATGAAGTAATGGGATTCTGAACACATCATCTTTAAAAACTTAGTTTGAAGAGATTGGGAGTCCTCGTTTTTGTTTCTCGTTTTTGTGATCAAGTGTGTTTTCTGTTAAGAGCTAATAAAAAATTAAAATTTTCAGTTTTTAACATTGTATTTATATAGTTGAAATTAATATTTACATT
>CM063506.1:94860095-94870095 GCA_032207245.1 Pardosa pseudoannulata
CATTTTTCTAGTATTTTTAATAATTAGCAACTTGGCAATTAGAAATTTTTGAATCAAGAAAGTGTAGGGAATTTTAAAGATGTATTTTAATTTTTTAACAGTTAAAGTTGCTTTCATAAACTTCAAATGCGTTTTTCTCAGAACGGTATTTTTAATAAAATGTTAAAACTTGAGATGTGATTTCTCAAAAAGTTCTTAAAATATTTTGTTGAAAATTATTATGAATGCTTTTGATAGTATTTACTAGTGAATGACCTAAAACGTTTTAATTTTGGATAATTTTTAATGATGTTACACTCATAGTTAGATATAAAGATAATGAAAATTCGTTAAAAATACAATGTGTATGATTTTGAAGGACCAACATTTTTTATCAAATGTAAATTAAGCAAAGATTTTAAGTGATTCACTAGTCCAGTGTATAAGAAATGTGTTGCATCAAAAAATATTGAAATAATTTAATTTATTAAAAAATTAGACCTTTTTGAAAAAACCCGATATTTTTTACTAAATTTTCTTCATTTATTAGAAATTTTATAAAAACTTCTCCAGGAATAAATTTTTTGAGTGCAATTATCTATGATAATATAAAAAAAATAAATCTAAAAATTTTAAAAAAATGAACTAATTTCTACTTTTAAAGAAAACAGTTCTCACCACGTAGACGGATACCTTAAAATATATAAAAATTTACTTACTACAATGCATTTGAATAATTTCAATCCAAACGTCATCCAAACCATCTACTTCAAAGAAAC
Organism: Pardosa pseudoannulata; assembly: GCA_032207245.1. NCBI lineage: Eukaryota > Metazoa > Arthropoda > Arachnida > Araneae > Lycosidae > Pardosa > Pardosa pseudoannulata. Next base: position 94,860,854 of record CM063506.1, read on the forward strand.
ATAAAAAAAAAACAGAGTATATCTGTTCGTAACCTATTTAATAGCCTATCGTAGTGAACACTATTATTATTATTTATTTTTCAGATGGCGCTACTCTCAACGGTAACAAAATAAACACACTTTACAAAACTATAAAGCAATTGCTGCCTCTGATCCAGCATCTTTGCTACTGGACGGAACAACATCAAAAGATTATATTCAAATAGAAATCAAATCTAGAATAATTTAATTTTGTTTTTTGTTAATTTTTTATTTATTTTAGTTGTTTTACTATAAGTTGTAGCACAAAAGATATATTTAAGAAAATCTAAGACTTAAATAAAATTATTAGTAATGGAAAGTTAGCACTACATTATAAAAATTTTATCATATTATGAGGTTTTAAAGAGTAGACATTTAAAATTTTCTGTTTTAAGTAATCAGTATGTGTTAAAAATGTCATTTTTTGTGAAAAATCATAATTTATTTTATTTCTCTATGTTTTGTCTCTACGTCCTTTTAAAGAAAAGTTACAGCTGTTTAAACATCAGTGACAGCTCTCAAAACGAAACGGAAGTAGCAACTTCGAAACCAAAAGTTGTGAATTTAAAGCCTTTTAAAGAGCATTTTTTGGACAAAGCTTTTTAAATTTTCATGAAGATTAAACATTTTTCTAGTTTTTTTTAATAATTAGCAACTTGGCAATTAGAAAGTTTTGAAGAAAGAAAGTTTGGGAAATTTTAAACATGTATTTTAATTTTTTAATAGTTAAAGTTGCTTACATAAACTTCAAATGCGTTTTTCTCAGAACGGTATTTTTAATAAAATGTTGAAACTTGAAATGTGATTTCTCAAAAAGTTCTTAAAATATTTTGTTGAAAATTATTATGAATGCTTTTGATAGTATTTACTAGTAAATGACCTAAAAGCTTTAAATTTGGATAATTTTTAATGATGTTACACTCATAGTTATATATAAAGGTAATGAAAATTCGTTAAAAATTCAATGTGTATGATTTTGAAGGACCAAAATGTTTTACCAAATGTAAATTAAGCAGATTTTAGGTGATTCACTAGTCCAGTGTATAAGAAATGTGTTGCATCAAAAAAATATTGAAATAATTTAATTTATTAAAAAATTAGACCTTTTATAAAACCCTATTTTTTTTACTAAATTTTCTTCATTTATTAGAAATTTTATAAAAAAAATTTCCAGGAATAAATTTTCTAAATGCAATTATCTATGATAATATAAAAAAATAAATCTAAAAATTTTAAACAAATGAACTAGTTTCTACGTTTAAAGAAAAAAGTTCTCCCAACGTAGACGGATACCTTAAAATATATAACAATTTACTTACTACAATGCATTTGAATAATTTCAATCCAAGCGTCGTCCAAACCATCTACTTTAAAGAAACATAAAAAAAACAGAGTATATCTGTTCGTAACCTATTTAATAGCCTATCGTAGTGAATACTATTATTATTATTTATTTTTCAGATGGCGCTACTCTCAACGGTAACAAAATAAACACACTTTACAAAACTATCAAGCAATTGCTGCCTCTGATCCAGCATTTTTGCTACTGGACGGAACAGCATCAAAAGATTATATTCAAATAGAAATCAAATCTAGAATAATTTAATTTTATTTTTTGTTAATTTTTTATTTATTTTAGTTGTTTTACTATAAGTTGTAGCACAAAAGATATATTTAAGAAAATCTAAGACTTAAATAAAATTATTAGTAATGGAAAGTTAGCACTACATTATAAAAATTTTATCATATTATGAGGTTTTAAAGAGTAGACATTTAAAATTTTCTGTTTTAAGTAATCCATATGTGTTAAAAATGTCATTTTTTGTGAAAAATCATAATTTATTTTATTTCTCTATGTTTTGTCTCTACGTCCTTTTAAAGAAAAGTTACAGCTGTTTAAACATCAGTGACAGCTCTCAAAACGAAACGGAAGTAGCAACTTCGAAACCAAAAGTTGTGAATTTAAAGCCTTTTAAAGAGCATTTTTTGGACAAAGCTTTTTAAATTTTCATGAAGATTAAACATTTTTCTAGTTTTTTTTAATAATTAGCAACTTGGCAATTAGAAAGTTTTGAAGAAAGAAAGTTTGGGAAATTTTAAACATGTATTTTAATTTTTTAATAGTTAAAGTTGCTTACATATATTTCAAATGCGTTTTTCTCAGAACGGTATTTTTAATAAAATGTTGAAGCTTGAAATGTGATTTCTCAAAAAGTTCTTAAAATATTTTGTTGAGAATTATTATGAATACTTTTGATAGTACTTACTAGTAAGTGAGCTGAATGCTTTAAATGTGGATAGTATTAGTTACATATAAAGGTAATGAAAATTTGTTAAAACTTCAACGTGTATGAATTTGAAGGACCAAAATATTTTACCAAATGTAAATTAAGTAGAGAATTTAGGTGATTCCCTAGTCCAGTGTATAAGAAATGTGTTGCATAAAAAAATATTGAAATAATTTAATTTATTAAAAAATTAGACCTTTTGAAAAAACCCGATATTTTTTACTAAATTTTCTTCACTTATTAGAAATTTTATAAAAACTTCTGCAGGAATAAATTTTTTGAGTGCAATTATCTATGATAATATAAAAAAAAATCTAAAAATGTAAAAACATGAACTAGTTTCTACGTTTTAAGAAAAAAGTTCTCCGAACGTAGACGGATACCTTAAAGGAATTAAGAAATTACGTACTACAAAGATTGGAATATTTTCACTGGAAACCTCTTCCAAACCATCTACTTTAAAGAAACATCAAGAAAAAAACAGAGTATATTGGATAGTAGCGATTTAATCCCCCCGTTCTAAGCGAACACTATTATTATTATTTGGCTCTACACTCAACGATAACAAAACAAACACACTTTAGAAAACTATCAAGTAATTGCTGCCGCTGATCCAGCATAATGGCTACTGAACGGAACAGCATCAAAAGATTATATTTAAATAGAAATGAAATCTAGAATAATTTAATTTGGTTTTCTATCAATTTTGTAGTTTAATTTAGTTGTTTTACTATAAATTGTAGAACAAAAATATATTTAAGAAAATCTAAGACTTACTGGTAATGGAAAGTTAGCATTACATTATAAAAACTTTAGCATATTATGAGATTTTAAAGAGTAGACATTTAAAATTTTCTGCTTTAAGGTATCCGTCTACGTTAAAAATGTCATTTTTTGCCAAAAATCCTATGTCATTTTATTTTTCTATTGTAAACTTTCAACTTTTAGACTTCTAAATCTGTTTTTGTTTTGTCTCTACTGCATTTTAAAGAAAAGTTACAGCTGTTTAAACATGAATGATATCTCTCATAACAAAATAGAAGTAGCGACTTCGGAACTTCAACTTGTGAATTTAAAGCCTTTTAAAGATTATTTTTTGGACAAAAATTTTTAAATTTTCATGAAGATTAAACATTTTTCTAGTATTTTTAATAATTAGCAACTTGGCAATAAGAAAGTTTTGAAGGAAGAAAGACTAGGAAATTTTAAACATGTATTTTAATTTTTAAACAGTTAAAGTTGCTTTTATAAACTTCAAATGCATTTCTCTCAGAACGGTATTTTTAATAAAATGTTGAAACTTGAAATGTGATTTCTCGAAAAATTCTTAAAACATTTTGTTGAAAATTATTATCAATGCTTTTGATAGTATTTACTAGTAAATGACCTAAAAGCTTTAAATTTGGATAATTTTTAATGATGTTACACTCATAGTTAGATATAAAGGTAATGCAAATTCGTTAAAAATTCAATGTGTATTATTTTGAAGGACCAAAATTTTTTATCAAATGTAAATTAAGCAAAGATTCTAAGTGATTCACTAGTCCAGGTTATAAGAAATGTGTTGCATAAAAAAATATTGAAATAATTTAATTTATTAAAAAATTAGACCTTTTAAAAGAACCCGATTTTTTTACTAAATTTTCTTCATTTATTAGAAATTTTATAAAAACTTCTCCAGGAATAAATTTTTTGAGTGCAATTATCTATGATAATATAAAAAAAATCTAAAAATGTAAAAACATGAACTAGTTTCTACGTTTTAAGAAAAAAGTACTCCCAACGTAGACTTATACCTTAAAGGAATTAAGAAATTACTTAATTCAAACATTTGAATATTTTCACTCCAAACCTCTTCCAAACCATCTACTTTAAAGAAACATCAAGAAAAAACAGACTTTATTGGATCGTAGCCGATTTAATCCCCCTGCTCCGCTCTCTAAGCGAACATTATCATTATTATTATTATTATTTCAGATGGCTCTACGCTCAACGGTAACAAAATAAACCCACTTTACAAAACTATCAAACAACTAGCATATAGCCCGTCATATGACGGGATCAGTAAAAAACTTTACTGGCCGTATGTTAGTTTGCTAACTTTAAGTTATGTTGTCATATTACGTGACTAGCATATAGCACATCCTATGACGGGATTAGTAAAATTTTTAATATTCCAGAACTGTTAAGTACCCAATGAGGCAGGTAATAAAATGGTTTGTTTTTTGGCTGAGAATTATCTGGTTCACTCTCAATAGTTTATTTATCGTCATACTCCTCTAGAGTCTCCCGATCCAGTTTAGAATCACATGGAATTCATTTAGTCAAACCATGTGGTTATGTATAACAAACAAACAAACTTCTTAATTTCCAAATATATATAAATTAAAAGTTAGATATTTAGTAGTCCTCGACTTATATGAAAAGAATTTATTGTTAATACCGATGATAAAATTTTCATTACAACAAAAAATAATCGATGATTGAATTTAAAATTATCACTTATATACTTAATCTATTATTTAAGTCAAATATAAAAGAAAATTATTTGCTTAATATGTAAGTTCAGCGATAAAACGTATGAAAATAATGCACGCGATATTTAAATCATTTAAAACAAGAAATGATTATATGAGATGGTTAAAGGAATGACGTCATAATGCTAGAAAAAAAATGTTATTTTTACCTATTTATTACGTGAATAAATTGATAAATTTAATCGCCTGCCCTTAGCCGAGGAATCCATTCCAGGTACAACCGCTTCAAAAATTTGCCGACAGACACCTTAGGCTATTATTATATAGGGGATTGCTTCCACTGAGCCAACACCACGGCTTCTGGACGAAACAGCATGAAAAGATTATATTTAAATAAAAATCAAATCTAGAGTAATTTAATTTTGTTTTCTGTTAATTTTGTAATTTAATTTAGTTGTTTTAGTATAAGTTGTTGCACAAAAAAATATGTTTAAGAAAATATAAGATTTTAGTAAAATTGCTGATAATGGAAAGTTAGCACATGATTATATTATAAAAAATTAAGCATATTATGATATTTTAAACAGTAGACATTTAAAATTTTCTGTTTTAAGAAATAGCAGTTTCACCGATTTGTTATCATTTTTCAATGCTTTACAAGGTGTAACAAAGAGTTACATTTCAACAACGCCAGCCCGAAACTGACCTAGACGCGAAAGCGAAGTGAGTGACCTTCTCTCGACCCCATTGGTCAAGAGGGTTTGCTAATCGCGGAGTAGCCATCTTCGGCCCAGGCAACGCTGTCCAACGAACTTTTTCGAGAGATCTGAGGGCCTCCTTTGAGAGAGAGAGAGAGAGAGAGAGAGAGAGCAAGGAAGAAGGAGTGTAAAGCTTAATTTCTTCTGCTCCATTTCGAACACCATATTTTCTTTTTAAGACCAAGACGCCATGTTTGGCTTATCTTCGACCGACTGTGGTCTCTTTGGTATAATGGCCTAATTAGCATTTTTATTTCCTATTTACACCTTTATTTATATTCAAAATAAACAAAATTCAGCAGGAGAAGTTAGTTTTTTTTTCAATTTTGCAATTTCTCACGAGTACTCCACTGATACGTGCGGCTGGCATAGACGCTTTGTTGGTCAGAACCTTAACATAAGGCATGTTTTCTTAGTGACAATATATCAATGAATTATTGAATGGCTTTTATTTTTGGGGACAATACACTCTAGAAGCTTAGCCATTCGTTTCCTTTACGAAGCAGTTAACAAATAATCTTGACCTATCTCTCCCAAGACAGGACATAAGATGTGTTCCTCAGTACCTTTATATGACTTTTGTTACTAAACATAACATTATCAGACATGCCAATATTCAGGCACTTGTATCTGGAGCAACAGTGTGGTTTGATATTTTAACCCATCCACCGGCCACCCTCCCCACCTTTTTCCCTTTCAAAACAGCCACCCTTTTCCTAAATTCTAGACGGAACTTACCTTACCATACTAAAGTTGCCGGTTTAAAAGTTGTCAGGCTACTTTTAAATTATTTTCCCTGCAAGGTAAAGGAGTTCCGTTACTCAAAATTAGTTTCTTTCATCTATTATCGCTTTGCAATATTTTTTTTTCCTCAAAAGTGTGCGATACGAGTTATACGAGGGCGAACGAGAAGGGGTCGACAGGTCCGTTTTCGAACAGGAATTCGCTGTCGAACCCCCGTCGACGCGTCCGTTCATGCTAATGACATATTATACATAAGTACATATCTTATCGGTTTCAAAATTAAAATTAAATTTAAAATATTTACACAGTAGTAAATTGTAAAAGGAAAATTTAAATTTATGCCTTTAAATATTTATGATTAGCATTTTAGCTTTAACAAAGTATTTTTCAGAACAGTGTTTCTTATAATAACACTGACCCTGATTCAAATATTTCTATTTTTCTATCATCAGGGATTATAGAAATTTTTCTACTAAAATTTCCCCTAAATTCAGTTTGGCTTTACCGCATAGTACTGAAAACTTTTAACACGCTGTGTGAAAAAAGTAATATTTAGCATTATTTTTTGATAAAATTTGTATTTAATTGCTGAATTGTAATATTTTAGTGTTCAAAACTTTTTTAGTTTTCCGGAGAAATCTCAGAAGTTTTTGAATTCATCAAATCTTCCCATTTTTCCGGAGTTGCTCCGGAGAATCAGGAGTATTTGGCATATCTGCATTATTTTTTCAATAAATAATTCTGAAAGTGCCGTTTTTATAACAACATCCCACACACGAATTGCTAGCTTGAACGTTAGAATTTCAGACCTTCATTCGATGAAGTTTGCCTATTAAAAGGTACATATTTAATGTCACAAAATGTGTCAAATAATTAATAATTATGTGGGATGAAAGAATGAATTATATGTTTAATTCAATAAATTATTTTGGAAGAAATACCCATAATATTATTCACAATATATATCATAAAAGATTATTTTAGCCTCTTATTTCATTGATATGTTAACTGGAAATAGTCAATGGATAAATACGTGCATTGCGAGTCCAATAAGTCGTCAATCAATTTTTGGAGCTGTTTGCATAAATGAAAGTCTCCTTTAGGACTCTTAAAGCTGCGTATTCGAAGAGTTTCAATGTATTATTCAGATCCAACCAAATAAGTTGCAATACATGAAAAAAAAAAAATATTTTATCCTCTTATTTCATTGATATATTAACTGGAAATAGTCAATGGATAAATACTTGTATTGCGACGGGTAATTATTTAGCTTAATACTCTAACATGAGAGTCACCTAAAGAGCCTAATAAGTCGTCAATAAATTTTTGGATCTATTTGCGTAAATGAAAGATTCCTTTAGGACCCTTAAAGTTGCGTATTCGAAGAGTTTCAATGAATTATTCACATCCTAACAAATAAGTCACAATACATAAAAATAAAAAATTCCTTTAGCATCGTATTTTATTGATGTGTTAACTGGAAATAGTCAATTCATAAATACTTGTATTACGATTGGTAATTATTTAACCTAATACTCTAAGATGAGTCACCTAAAGAGTCCAATAATTCGTCAATCAATTTTTGGAGCTGTTTTGCATAAATGAAAGAACTCCTTTAGGACTCTTAAAGTTGCGTATTCGAAGAGTTTCAATGTATTATTCAGATCCAAACAAATAAGTCGCAATACATAAAAATAAAAAAAAATTCTTTTAGCATCTTATTTCATTGAAAGATTAACTGGAAATAGTCAATGGATAAATACTTGTATTACGTCGGGTAATTATTTAACCTAATAATCTAAGATGAGAATCACCTAAAGAGTCCAATAATTCGTCAATCATTTTTGGAGCTGTTTGCATAAATGGAAGATGCCTTTAGAAGTCTTAAATTTGCGTTCTCGAAGAGTTTCAGTGTATTATTCAGATCCAACCAAATAAGTCGCAATACATAAAAATAAAAATTTCTTTTACAATCTCATTTCTTTGAAAGATTAACTGGAAATAGTCAATGGATAAATACTTGTATTACGTCGGATAATTATTTAACCTAATACTCTAAGATGAGAATCACCTAAGAGTCCAATAATTAGTCAACCAATCTTTGGATCTGTTTGCATAAATGAAAGACTCTTTTAGGACTCTTAAAGTTGCGTATCTCGAAGAGTTTCAATGTATTATTCAGATCCAACGAAATAAGTCACAGTACATAAAACTAAAAAATTCTTTTAGTATCTTATTTCATTGAAACATTAACTAAAAATAGTCAATGGATAAATACTTGTATTACGACGGGTAATTATTTAACCTAATAATCTAAGATGAGAATCACCTAAAGAGTCCAAAAATTCGTCAATCAATTTTGGAGCTGTTTCATAAATGAAAGACTCTTTTAGGACTTTTAAAGTTGCGTATTCGAAGAGTTTCAATGTATTATTCAGATCCAACCAAATAAGTCACAACATAAAAATAAAAAAAATCTTTTAGTATCTTATTTCATTGAAACATTAACTAAAAATAGTCAATCGATAAATACTTGTATTACGACGGGTAATTATTTAACCTAATAATCTAAGATGAGAATCACCTAAAGAGTCCAATAATTAGTCAATCAATTTTGGAGCTGTTTCATAAATGAAAGACTCTTTTAGGACTTTTAAAGTTGCGTATTTGAAGAGTTTCAATGTATTATTCAGATCTAATCAAATAAGTCACAATACATAAAAATAAAAAAAAATTAACATCTTATTTCATTGATATATTAACTGGATATAGTCAATAGATAAATACTTGTATTGCGATGAGTAATTATTTAACATAATACTCTAAGATGAGAATCAGTTAAAGAGTCCAATAAATCGTCAATCAATTTTGGAGCTGTTTGTATAAATGAAAGACTCCTTTAGGAATTTTAAAGTTGCGTATTCGAAGAGTTTCAATGTATTACTCATATCTAA
>CM063506.1:94882595-94905095 GCA_032207245.1 Pardosa pseudoannulata
TGGGGACAGATCATAACGGTCACAAATGCATTATTTAAAATAATAAAAATAATTGGAATGACCGTGTATGTCATAGGTTTGGTAACTTAAAGTCTTGATGCTGCATGCAATTTACGTGTTATTTTTGTTTGGCCTTCTTAAAGCTATCCTTTATGAACTTTTATTAAAATAGTATGCCTTGCCTGCTAGATGACTTTGGGGTATAAATAAAATTTTAAAGTACATGTCAATACAAAATTTATATTGTATCCACCTAAGAAACTACTATCTGAAGAATCTTAATGGATATAAAGTAAGTCCTACAGTTATATAATAACACTCAGAACACTGCATGGCGTCTTTTTTATAAAAGTAAAGATCTGTACTCTGCAAGCTATGGTTGGGTTGAATGAAACCGTTGCTGGACGCTTGTGTTTCCCGCGGCAGCGCAACATGCCTGCACCACCAGCCTTTGAGGTAGGCAGGGTGTTCAAGAGCTTCATTTTAGAAATAATTTATTTTTTATAAATAATTTGTATAGGGAAAGCGCATTTAGACTAAAAAACATACATTGATGGTAGTTTTTAATTAATATCTTGTTAATTGTGGTCTAACAAAGCTAAAACATAAAAAAAAGTTTTTCCCAAATATAAATTGTCCATCGATATATTTATCTTGATCTGAATATCCCAGCCGTTTTCAAAGAGTCAGTAAGTATAATAGAATGTGAACAGCTGCTATTATTTAGGAAATTTCAAATTCAAATTAAATTAAACTGTTTGAAATGAGTTGTAAAATTACTAGGAATGCGGTAAGAGTATTAAACATTAGCAACGATAATGAAATACGTTTATACTATGTATTTTAGGTATACTAGGAATACGTTTATACTAGGTAACTAGGTATTCTTATATATTAAAAATTAAAAATAATACGTTTCAAAATAATGGTGGCTAAGATTATAACAATTAAAATTATCCAAAGTGAAAAAAAATATTAAAAATTCTATTACTTAACATGGTCATCATATTTGTTCATATTTAAAGGAAAAGTAGATAAAAATAAATCAGATTTGAGAAAGAAATGCTTAATTTAATGGCATTATTAAATTATGGACAATACAGAAAAATATCTTATTTACATAATGGTATAATTGAAACTTGTACAAAGTTTAAAATAAATAACTTTTAATCTACTTAACTGAATGTTTAATCTATATGTTGAAGTATATCACACTTAAAGAGGGTAATATGCACAAAAGGTGCTAAAGTATTAAAGTAAACATTAAATCCAGAATTTCTTTAAAATATGCTTAGAGAAGATAAATCACATTGATGTTCTGTAGATTATGAATACTTATGAATTGAAATAATTTGGTTCATTTTATATGGTTTATATATCAGTTTGATAGATAACTAAGATATCAAGACTGTATATAATATTTTGAAATATTAATTTAAGTTCTAAGCTATAGAGGGAGTGCAAAAGTAATGCCATTTATCCATGATTTGGAAAGAACAAAATTCATTATATAGACATTTTGTATTGCGTAGGGTACGTGTCTTGCCTGGTTCTTACGAGTGCAAAATTTTAAAACAAAACAATAACAAAACTTTATTTAACGAATGAGCTGCCCTACGCGGCTGATGCATAATTACTCGACGCTGTCTCTACACAGACTACACTCTTCTTGATATTATCATAGAAAATTGCACTTAACAAATTTATTCCTGGAGAAGTTTTTATAAAATGTCTAATAAGTAAAGAAAATTTAGTAAAAAATGTTTAAATTAATCTTCATGAAAACTTAAAAATTTTGTCCAAAAAACGCTCTTTAAAAGGCTTTAAATTCACAACTTCCGGTTCCGAGGTCACTAATTCAGTTTTCTTTTGACAGCTTTCACTTTATTTAAACAGCTGTAACATTTATTTAAGATGCTGTAGAGACAAAACAAAGACAGATTTAGAAGCCTAAAAGTTGAAATTTTACAATAGAGACAGAAAAATATATGATTTTTAGCAAAAAATGATGTTTTTAAAGTAGACGGATACCTTAAAATAATAATATTAGAAATATATTGTTTCTATTTTAGTAAGTTATAATGTTTCTTTTCTTTATATATTTTTTAAAGTAATCACTTTATTTAAAAACACTTCTAATTTTTTAGTGTGTTTAAATACATAGAGTTCATCAAAAATATGTAAAATTAATAACTTAACAATTTAATAATTTAATAACTTGATCAATACACATCTGTGAATATAAAATTACTTTGTGTTACAGCATTTTACATTATATATGACATTGTTTTATAACTTTTATATACAATACAATAAAATTTATACAAAATCGATAATAATTTATAGATGTCGTATTTACAAGTGTATTAACTTATGTAAGTATATAATATAGTGACTAATTTAAAATGTCCTCTATTGGTAAAAATATTCCTAATGTGAAACTTATAAAAATGTTTAAATGAAATTATAATTATATATATATATATATATACACATATATGACGAGACCTTGTTAATACTAATTCTACGTAATTTTTATAAATAGAAAATAATTAGACAGTAGAAAATAATTAGACATTTTCTGTGGTACATTGAAAAAATAATAACAAGGAAAAAAAAACGATTAATCAGTAAATTCCCCGGTGAACACCAAAACTTCACGTAAACAAAATTTTGACTAATTTTTTCTTGCTTTGTTTTTGACAGGATATAAAAATAAAAATATAACATATACTAATTACTCCGCGAATTTTTTTATGGTGGAAAGTTCGAAACGTTTTATAAAAATGCAATTAAATTGTATAAAAAAATTCACGTCAAATTAAAAGGCTTTTTTTATGCCGAAGAATAAGTTTTTGGTGCTGATAGGTTTTTTTCTACACGGCTAATTTCTAAAGGTTTATATATATATATATATATATATATACACACACACACACACACACACACACACATATATATATATATATATATATATATATATATATATATATATATATATATATATATATATATATATATATATATATATGTATATATATATATATATATATATATATATATATATATATATATATATATATATATATATATATATATATATATATATATATATATATATATATATATATATATATATATATATATATATATAATATATATATATATATATATATATATATATATATATATATATATATATATATATATATATGTATATATATATATATATATATATATATATATATATATATATATATATATATATATATATATATATATATATATATATATATATATATATATATATATATATATATATATATATATATATATATATATATATATATATATATATATATATATATATATATATATATATATATATATATATATATATATATATATATATATATATATATATATATATATATATATATATATATATATATATATATATATATATATATTTCTTTTTTTCTATATTTCGTCGAAATATTATATATATATATATATATATATATAAAATATATATATATATATATATATATATTCAGGAGTGCTGTGTACGCGTAAAACGTGTTTAACTGGAGTGAAGGGACAAAATCCACTCGGACATTAGTGACATCATTGCAATCCGTTTGGAATTTATAATTTATTTTATATCGTTTTATAAGGAATATTGTAAACTGTGTTGAGGTTTAAAATATTTATAGTAATATACATGCAAACCTTCAGAAAATTATATATATATATATATATATATATATATGACCGAAACAAAAAATGACCAAAATAAAAAACGGTTTGCACGGTTAGTATCGCTAGGGCATAATATGTTTTTAATAGAAATAAAAATAACTCAAAAAGAGTCGATAGAAGTCGATGATGTACATGAATCAAAGAAAAAGAAATGTAAATAACAAACAGAATGCCTCCAAATCGTTTATTACAACAGTATGTGCTCCACATGACCACCACCACAGGTGATAACATACTGTAGGCGAGTTACAAATCCAGCAACGGCAGAGTGCAGCAGGTTCAGTTGTATGCAAGACACCTCTCGACGAATCGCCTCTTTCAGATCAGAAAGATGGATCGGATCGATACACACAAGATTTCAAATATCCCCACAACCAAGTCTGGTACTCAAATCTAGAGACAGACTAGGCCATGGTAACGCCTGTTAATGATTTTCTCTTCCCTGAATGTCTGGATCAGGGAACCCTTGACCAAATTAGCAGTGTGACTAGTTACTCCATATTGCATAAACGTGACTGTACATAGCGCATCTCTTTCATGCAAAGCTGGCAAGACATTATCGTTTAGAAGTGGTAAATAACGCTGTGCATTCACCTATCAGTTTTCCACCCATATTGGGTGCTTCTTTTCAAAGAAGAAGGATCCTATGATGAACGAACCTGTAAATCCACACCACACTATAAATTTTGGGAATGCAATGGTTTCTGCGTGTATTCACGTGGATTACACGTTGCCCAGATGCGACAGTTAAGGGTATTAACGTCGCCATGAAGCGGAAATTAAGCTTCATCTGTCCACAAGATGTTAAAGACGCAGGTGGCATTCTGTTCGATTTTGGAGAAAGCTAACCTCGCAAATGTTTCTCTCTGTTCGGTATCCGCTTTTAAAAGTTGATGGCATGACTGCAATCTGTATGGATACAGATCAAGGATTCCATAAAGTATAATGAGTGCCGAGGATGGTGGTTAGTCCAACCATCTGGCAACTTCAAGACCACTGCTCGTTCCTGACGCTGATTCGGACGCTAATGTATCAATTTCGGCTGAACACACGGTGAACGTGCCTCATTTAAACGTGGTCGTCCGGTTCTTACACGATCTTCCAAATTTCCGGTTTCCTCAAACCACTGAACAAGCTCTATGAGACCTGTCACTGTTAAAGACCTTTTTACACTCCTGACATACTTCTGAATTCGGAACTTATGCAAGGCAGCTATCGCTGATTCCTGGTTAGTGTAAAACAATTTCACCAACAAAGCTTTATAATTCGCACTCGGCATCCTGGTTTGCATACATGGTTTACAGCGGTGAATTGGTTGTGTATTTATAGGATCGCAAGTTCTTATAGCAGTCTCATTTGCATATTTCCTCCGAAGTCGCTAGTACCACGTCATCTGTTGGCTATTTTTGAGTAACTGTTTCTTCTGTTTTAAAAGAAATCAAATGTCTTAGGGATAATAACCCTGCAAACCGTTTTGTATTTTGGTTATTATGAATTTTTAAAATTTATACGGACTTTTGGATCACTTTTGGTACTCCACTCTTTGGTCTTTTGGTATATATATGTATATATATATATATATATATATATATATATATATATATATATATATATATATATATATATATATATATATAAGGCAATGAATGGTACTCCTTCTGGAATTTCACTTTGAGATGCAGCCAAAAGCATCATTTCATATATATATATATATATATATGTATATATATATATATATTTAGTGTGTGTGTGTGTTTGTTTGTATGTGTATGTCTATATAGTTTACGTATATGTGTATACAATTTTGTGAAATCATTAGTAATTTAATTAGCCTTAAAGTGTCATATTGCTTTCATATATGAGTAGTACTGACTTAAAATATTCTGATAATACTTAATGACTTTATGAATATGATTCTGACTCAAAGCATTTAATACCTACATAGTCTTTCAGTTTATATCAGAAGAATTACGAATAATGTTATGTATGTTCCTTTTGTGATGAATCGAGAGTTCTTTTAAAATTTTTATTTAAAGTTTTAAGTACTTCCTGAGACATAACCATTAAAATATACATTTTATACATTATATTTGTATAGTTTTTAATTATTGTGCATTTTGTTTATTTTATCTTCCAGTTGTACCTTATAAATAAAAAGGGTTATTTTAAACTGCAAACACCATCTTAGAAAGTTTGTGAAACACCTAAATAATTTTAATACTTATGATATTTTTTTTATTTTTCGAATAATTTCCAGCACTACGCCTTCCAAGTTAGATATAACTCACTTATATGGGAAGTTTTTATATTTTTATAAATTAATCTGTAATCATTTGCAGTGTTTTTTTTTTCAATTTATTATACTTATAATGCTTTTCACAGCAAAGGTAATTAAATTATTCATCGACATTGTATACTATCTACTAGTTTTATTTTCTAATTTATTGAAATGTTCAATTTATCATTTAATACCCCTATACATATATAAAAATAAATCATCCATTTTTATAAATAAAGAAAAAATCCCTATATTTATCTATGATCCAGCTATAAATTAGAAAGATGAAAGAATTTTTAATTAAATTTTTCATTACTCAAAGCAAAATGTAATATATTTTTTTCTAATTTTTCACAAGAAATCTGCCTTAATTTTAGATCACAGACCGCTTTTCATCAACTTATTTAGAAGCTAATGGAGTTTAATTTGTGGCGTTCAAAATTCTTTTGAAGGAGAGTTCACCAGAGACTTTCACTAATTATAAAAGTGAGTAATTTCTTACCACGTTTCTAGACCAGTACTTTGATATTTCAGAGAAATTCCCTATGCTAAACTGATTTTTACTACCATATAAACAGATACTATTCGCATCTTTTTTGAGTTAGCTAGTAATCTTGTATTAGTCGATTTGATACTGATAACTGTTTCTGGAATATAAAAAAATATAAGTTAAGAAGTTATTTTTCGATGAAGTTCTTTCTATAAAATTACTAAAATATAAAATGACAGCATATTAAATGATTTATGAAAAAAGGTACCTCACCGTGAAATATATATATATATATATATATATATATATATATATATATATATATATATATATATATATATATATATATATATATATATATATATATATATATATATATATATATATATATATATATATATATATATATATATATATATATATAATATATATATATATATATATATATATATATATATATATATATATATATATATATATATATATATATATATATATGTATGTATGTATGTATATGTATATATATATATATATATATATATATATAGAGGTAGAGATTACCAAACGTAAATATTTTTTCAATAATATAAATTACAGATTATATAAGAATAAAGGAGTACAGTATATGAAGAACTTACGACTTCGTCAAAATAAGAAGTGAAACAGCTATTTATCTTGCCGTTGGACAGAATGGTTAGAGCACTTGGCTACCTGACTCAAGAGTGTGGATTGCAATCCCGAGTAAATATTGGTTATCTGTGCCCTTTATTAGATGTGTAGTTGACAGTCAGCTAGCAACAAAGCAAGTGGTTCACTGATAGTGCTGCTTCCTCAAAATGACAACATATTAAATGATTTATAATAGAGGGACCTCACCGTGAAACGTATATAGGGAAGAGTTTACCCAACGTAACTATTCTTTAAATAATATACATTATAGATTATTTAAGAATAAAGGAATACAATACATGAAGTACTTATGGCTTTGTCCAAATAGGAGGGGAAACAGTTGGGCAGAGTGAATAGATCATTTGGCTAACTTACTTAAGGATGTGGATTAATATCCCGCATAAGTCTTGGTTGTTTGTGCCCTTTACCAGATGTATATTTGACAGTCAGCATAGTGCTTCTGTAAGAAAGTGATCAAAAAAGTAAGTTGTTCACTGATAGATATGCGTTCTTAAAATGACAGCATATTTAATGATTTATAAAAAAGGACATCACCGTGAAACGTATATAGAGGAAGAGATTACCAAACGTAATTATTTTTTCAATATAAATGATTGATTATTGAAGAATAAACTAATACAATACATGAAAAACTTTTGACTTTGTCGAAATAGGATTTGAAACAGTCATTGGCTGCACATTGGACAGAGTGTTTACAGCATGTTTATCTTATTCAAGGGTGTCGGTTTCTATCCCGCATAAGTTTTGCTTGCATGTGACCTTTATCAGATGTGTAGTGGACAGTCAGCATACTATTTCTGTAATAAAAGGCTCAACAAAGCAATTTGTTCACTGATAAGGCTGCGGTCTCAAAATCACAGCATATTAAATGATTTATAAAAAAAGGGACCTCACGGTGAAACGTAGAGACTACGGCACTTAACTATTTTTTCAATAAAATAAATGGTAAATTATTTAAGAATTAACTAATACAATGCATGAACTTATGACTGTCAAAATAGGAGGTGAAACAGCCATTTATCTTGCCGTTGGGCAGAATGGCTAGAGCATTTGGCTAACTGACACAAGGGTGTGGATTACTATCCCGCATAAATCTTGGTTGTCTGTGCCCTGTATAAGATGCTTAGTTGACAATTAACATAGTACTTCTGTAATAAAATGATCAACAAAGCAAGTTTTTTACTGATAGGACTGTGCTCTCAAAATGGCAACTCATTAAATGATTTATAAAAAAGGACCTCACAGTGAAACGTATATAGTGGGAGATATTACCAAACGTAACTATTCTCTCAATAATATAATGATAAAATATTTAAGAATAAACTAATACAATACAGGAACTTATGACTTTGTCGAAATAGGAGTTGAAACAGTCATTGTCTCCTCGTTGGGCAGAGTGGATAGATCACTTAGCTACCTTACTCAAAGATGTGGATTACTATCCCGCATAAGTCTTGGTTTTTTGTGCCCTTCATCAGATGTATAGTTATCCGTCAGCATAGAGTGTCAATAAAAAAAATGTTCAACAAAGCAAGTTGTTCGCTGATAGGGATGGTCAAAATTACAACATATTAAATGATTTATAAATAAAGGACCTCAACGTGAAACGTATATAGGGGGAGAGATTACCAAATGTAACTATTTTTTCAACTCCTCTTCTTAGCCCACTCTCCTGTTTCTAATCATGGATCTTGTTGGTGCTTCAACCACATTTGGCGAAATTGGCGTGCTTGCAGCTTGCGTGCGTGGCGTGCTTGCAGCGTGGCGTTTGAAATCTGGCGAGGGGATCGTAACTCAACAAATTGATACATAAACAAAAACAACATTTTGAGGAAAAATTTTACAAAAATTGAATATTTAAAATCTAATTGAATTAAGAAAGAAAATACAAAGGAAACACATAACATTCATACTAAATAGACTGAAACATTCACTTAATCACAAATTAAATAAACTGAGTGTGATTTTCATCACAAATTTGTGATTTAGAGTAAATTGTAAAATTAATTTAAAAACTCTTTGACTTAAACTGTATTTTGAGTGGAGGTTGAAGAGGAGTTGTAAAATTGAATTTTTTTTTTCAAATCTCTTATTCAATAATATAAATGATAGATTATTTAAGATTAAACTAATACAATACATTAAGTACTTTTGAGTTTGTCGAAATAGGATCTGAAACAGTCATTGGCTCCCCGTTGGGCAGAGTGGATAGAGCATTTAGCTACCTTACTCAAGGCTGTGGATTACTATCCGGCATAAACCTTGGTTGTTTGTGCCCTTTATCAGATGTATATTTGACCGTCTGCATAGTGCCTCTGTAATAAAATTATCAACAAAGCAAGTTGGGATGCGTTCTTAAAATGACGGTATAATAAATGATTTATAAAAAAAGGGATCTCACAGTGAAACATATATAGGGGGATATATTACCAAACTTAAGTATTCTCTCAATAATATAAGTGATAGAATTTTTAAGAATAAACTTATACAATACATGACCTTATGACTTTGTCAAAATAGGAGGTGAAACAGTCATTAGCTCCCCTTTGGGCTGGGTAGATAGAGCATTTGGCTACCTTACTCAAGGGTGTGGATTACTATCCCGCATAAATCTTGGTTCCTTGTGACCTTTATCAGATGTGTAGTTGACAGTGAGCATAGTACTTTTGTAATAAAATGATCAACAATGCAAATTATTCACTGATATGGATGCTTTATCGACGCCCTGGTATGTTATAATTGATAGGTGAGGTTCAATTAAAATTTCATATATTGTCGAACACCTTTCATTTTAGGTATAAAATAATATCAACAATAATTAAATATTGCCAGTCCTACCAATATAGAATGTATGGACAAAATAGTCCATACATTCTAGTTTCTGTACTATCACCATTACAGAAATTATTATGAAAATATACAATATAAGCAGTTATTAAAATTATATAACCAACAAGTATACGGGTCGATTAATCAAATAATTAATTTACGAGAATAAAAGTAATAATAATATAATTAAAGTATATGATTAAGTAATTCAAATATTAAAGTAAATCCTTTTAACAATTCATAACAGGTTACACAATTTTTAAACAAAATATTAACAATGTTTTATGTTTCCAATGGTAATATGCACAGCTAAAAAATAAATACTTTTCTTTGATTATCAAGAGCCACCCTTTCTTTGGAAAACTTATTATTTTTGAGGCAGAAACGAGATGATTTCTCCCAAAGTATTTAATGTAATTTTGTTCAATAATCCTACACACTATTTTTCCCATTTAAAGACAGTATTCGTGACTTATTTCATGCAACAAAATGTAAGGCACAAAACGTAAATAAATAATTTTCAGGAAATTTTGAATTACTAAAATAGTTAAAATACAATTAGGGCGCTATAGTATAAAATGTTTTAAATCATAACTAACAAAGGCATTGTTTAACTTACAACCTAATTATCTTTTAAAATATATCCCTACATTTTTTAACCCTTTGTTATCTTTAATTAAAGTACTAAATAGATTTTAAAAGTAGACCACCCATCACACTTTTCAGTGAGAATGGAATGGTTTCCTTTTTTAAGCTTCATTTTAGTTTTTATGTTTCCTTCAGAGTCACTTCAGAGCTTCATGTTGAATTGTAGTCCTCATTAAGCAAAGTTTTTTTCACGAGAGTCAAGTAATTTTTTTGACTTATCTATAGTTTCTCGAGCTGATCTTTTCAACTTCTAGATTGTTTTTAACGTCAGGTATTTCCTAAAGATATTTTGATTTGGAAAAATGATTCATGTTTTTGTTGTAACTATTTGACTTTACTATGAGTTTCACTAGCAGTTCATTTTAGGAGTAGTTATTCCTTGACAATTGTTCCTACTTTTATAACTGCCTTTAATGCACCTTTCAAATTATTTTATTCACCTATATTTCAGAATCGGACTTGTAACGACGTGCCAACGGTATGCCTACATCAAAAACTTTGCTTTCAGAAATGGGCGACACGCTTATGTGGAGACAAATGTGCTGTTTTCAATAATGTGTGCACCACGATGTCTAGACTTTTGTGTTCTACAGTAGCGAAACAATATACCAGACAACCGGGCTTCCAGATTGACAGCCAGAAAGATAATCATCGGAACCACCAAGGAATGCCGCGACATTGGATTTTCGCTGACACGAAATTCCAGAGACCCCGGGGTTTGTGGCCGGTGATTGTCTAGCCCAGACCAATCCAGTTGGTTGAATGTGAGATCATCGCTAGATGATCCAATGATAGATTTGTGGGTGAAGCCCCCTCTCTTATAGGTCCCACCCCTAAAAAGAGGAGATTTTATTTAAAGAAATAGAGTTAGCTAGCAATCAGGTAATTCGGAGGTCGCCTTGACCAGTCTCTCTATCGGAGAGTTTCCTTAGCGATAATCCCACCTTGGGATTACTTCTTTAGGAGTTAGTTAGCAGTCAGTTAACTTGGAAGTCGACTTGACCAGTCTCTCCTTCGGAGAGTTTTTCTTAGCAAAAATCCCACCTTGTGATATATCTTTTTCTGAGATTGATAAGGATACCCTGTGCCTTGAGTTTCCTTTTAATTCAATCTTCTTCAGGATTGGCCATGTATTCCTCTTAGGAACTCTGACTTTGTTTTATCTTCTTCGAAGATACCAATTGCTACTTCAAACAATATTGTCTAATTGAGTGTAGTGTCTACATAATTTCTACCGACAACGTTTGAGCGAATATACCGAATTGTTATCTTTGAATCTATTTTCCGAATTGTTATCGGTTACTAAATCATTCGGCAATTACCTTTTGTGTACGTTTCTATTTAGGCCTACCTCTAGTGTTTCACAAGCTTGTGAACTGTATCTGTGTTCTGTATAGAGAAATGTGCATATAGCAGTGAGGTATAAATAAATCATTTAATCAAGGAACACCTGCTTCTTCATTGTGTCTTCTAGAACAGAGACCGGATACGTTACAGACTGCACACTCGAAGACCCACTATTTTCACTTGAAGAAATGCGCATTCGAATGTCCTCTATGTTAACGTTATTAAATTGGGTTATTAACTAGAATTTCAGCCTACAGACTGAGATTTTGATGTTGCGATATTTATTTCACAAGCACGGCATCAAAAGTAATTGAAAGCAATCGATGATGTAAGTATAGGCGCAATACCGCAGTAGGGAGCAGTTTCCAAAATGATAATTATATAAATAGGAACCACTTCCTATGTCTATCTTCAACAGAGGTAACAATGTGCAGCGGTATCACAGCGCTAAATCAGCACTAAAGACATTCCAGTACGACTTTGGCGCCACCACTTGGCGATAAACTAAAAATGTAACCGTACATACTATTGTTTATATACAACTTATATAATGTAGCGCGCATTATCTTTCAGTTTCTGTACAACCGTTGTGGTTCACTCTGCGCTGGTAATCCGCATTCCTTCTCCTTGCAGCAATGTTTGTAAGATCTAACTATTATCTTTATCAAATTGTTATGTTTATTTTACGACTGGCACATTGTATCTTTTAATTTAACCTTTTATTTTCTTTAATTTTTGATGCAAGTTTGAAACTAGCATTCTTCAAATGTATTTGCCGAGTTAAAATTTACAGTAAGATACAAGAGACATTTCGAATGCACAAAAATAATTTTCCCAAATAAAAAATTAAAATAAAAGCTTCTAAAATATGATTCCTTTCTACTTTGTGTGCAGAGTAGTGATGTTGGAGGATGTGTGTTTAAATTTCACTTAAATCTTGGCTGTAATTTACTTTGTTTTGGGTTGGGATATTAAGTTGACAATTACGTTGACAGCAATCCCAGTGTTATATATTTATTTTTTCTATTCTCTATAGTTTTTTAAATAAAATGGTAAATTCATAACAAATTTTAAATTAACAGTGTGGGTAATCACGTATTTAAAATAAAGAATACAATCGCACTTGGTTTATTGCATTGGCACATGACAAATGATATCTCTAATTTTCCATTTTCCCCATGTAGCCATGTAGTACAAAATTAAGGAATAAAGCAACATCTTCGGAACGCTTTAAAAGTAATTCTCTATCGAATTATGCTAATGAAGCATCCAAGATGTGGGAATGACTTTGGGTTCTCAGGGACATTAAAACACATAGCAAACGGACAACTTTTATATTCACAAAAGTTAAAAGCATTTCATAGTAGCACGATGCAATTAGCAGCTTTGTAAATGTCTTGAGTATTAATTCCCAGAGGTTGATAATTATTATTGTACGTTTTGGCACTTGAAAATTAAAGGGAGTTACTAATGACTTCGAAGAATGAATTTCAGCAGCATTATAAAGTATGAAAGTGATTTGTCCTTGATTTCATAATAGAAATGCTTTCTCAAAGTCATATAGAGTAAGAATTCAATCGCGTTGAATCGATGCATTTATTTTTAATAGATAGGTTTCCTTTAATTTTCCTTCAAATATACATAGACATACACTCATGCTTATCGAAACATTTGTTTATAGAAATATTTTAAAACAACAAATTGATTTTAAATTAGATCTCTGTAACAATTTATTTACGAGTCTACATTTAAATTACATACTTATCTGGGATTTAACAATCTTTTATTTATTTTCTTGTATTTATATTAACTTGTTGGTGAGCACCAAGACGACAAGCTAGCTATTTATAATTCAAAAGCATCTATATAATATTTACATAAATGTCAGCTCGTGTATGTTAGCTTCCCTTTTTCTGCTCAAATTAAAAAAACGCATACCCAGTAAGCGACTGAAGCATTTTCACAATAAAATAGAATACAATTGGCTACTCTTAGGAATGCTTAAAAACAGGTACAATTAGTTAAAATTAACAAACACATACATTGATTTTGTCTTTTATATTTATTCGCCTTTTATTGTTTTGTCTTCTAGTTGAAGAGACTGTTTACTTTTACTGATTTACTTTAAAGAAATTTTCAGAAATTTTGTCAGTAGTAATGCCAAAATTTTAATTGTGGTACTTGAAACTCCATAAATATAGTTATTGTAAACTAAAAAATTGGTATCTGTACTCCGGTGAAAGTTCGCATGGAGTATCTCTCCTGTTGCCCAAACATTCTGATAACCTAGAAGGAACAATAGCTTTGAGTATTTTCCGTCAACCCGTAATGATAAAACTCAATTTTCATTAGCTAATTTCTCTGCTTAACCGAGGGCTTTATGAGCTTGAATGAAGATCTGGGTCTCCCCGCCAACTTGGCGATAAAGCTCAGAGCAAGATAGCTTAATATTTTTTCCTGATTTCACCTTGTTCTAACAATTTGTATCTATATTTTAATTTATATTATATTTGTATCCAGCTCTTCCTCTGGAACCCGTTTCTTATAAATTAAATGCGCATAATGCTTAAAAATATTAGGTATAATGAACCATTAAAGGTTCACTATAGCTAATTTTTAATACTTAGAGGATGTTGGCTTTGTAAACTATTAAGGGATTAATTGCAAATAAATGTTAATGTCCGTTTTCTCAGTAGTTTTGGTTAGTTAAGCAAACGTATATATTTCTATTACAATGGCGCAATCTACATCAATTAAAGTCGACCAAATAGTAAGGAATACAATGTTGCTCGGAGGAAATACCTTTGTGTTTTAGTAAACATCGCCAATAATTTCCTCAAATTTGCTAAGGGGTACCCTTTTCTTCATTAGTACCTCATTATGATTGTAATAGTAGTTGTTTTCGAGGTCACAAATGAAGATAAATATGATGCCAAATGAGGTGAGAACTCTGTTAATTGAAACTTGTAATTTTATAATCAACCTCTTTTTTTTTAAGTGTATAGAACGCACCAATAATTTAAAAAAAGAGCTTATTATAAAAATTATATTTAGTTAAAATAGAATTCATTGCAATAAAAACAATCAATATCGTAAAGAAGCTTAGGATGCCAATGATTCCTAGCATAGGGAAGATCATATATAATAAAAATAGATATTTCCTGATCCGAAATATCTCCGGGTAGAATGAAATAATAAGGACACTTGAATAGCAAGAACGGATATACTTTCCAGTGGTTGAAATTATTAAAATCGAACTGGCTGTCTAAGCTAATTGCTCTTTATTGCTCTTTTATATCTTCATGTAATATTTATAACGCCATTCTAGTAAGCTAAAGAACATTCTAGTAACTTCTAGAATTAACTAAATAATAATTAGAAATACATTAAATAGACATTGAGGCAACGCGTGTATGGGAATCTCGCTTTAATACCCGGTATGATAGCAACCATTTTCCAGAGTATTTCACGGGAAAAGGCAATATCATTCCAAAGTCACATGTAAAAATTTAGAAATCAGAACTAAAATTTAAAAAATATATATCTAAATTTGTTTGGTATAAATTAACTTGATATAATTCAATATTGTAAAATTTAATATCCATTTAAAAATAGTTATATTGTCTCCAAATGTCAACACTGCGAATAAATTAAAAAATATGAAATCCTATGTTATGATTACCTAATTTTTAAAACTTGTATTACATTTTAGGTAAAATTGTCCAGAGTTATGTATTCTGTATAGGTATGTCCCTCAACTAGCATCTTCAAGAAAGAAATTGTTTCTTAATACTCTTGGTAAACTATTATGCCAATTGACGATTTTTTTCTTTTTTTCGAAAGTACTAGTTTTATGATGTTATTTTGCCTGTACGTAAAGTAGTTGGTTCTATAAAATTTTATAAATTTTTATTTGCCTTAACAATAGTTAGAATTATTAAAATGTTCTGCAACAGAATATGCATTAATTGACTTAGTAATATATTTTTCACTGCTTTCTCCATGCAAACACTGGGAAGCGATTTCAGTTTTACGATGTTATTCTAGATATGATGTTTATACGAGATGAACTGGTAATAAAAGTTTAAAAAATTAAAATACTTATATTTTGCCTGTAAGTCATGCTATTGTATCTATTATATTTATAAACTTTTATTGGCCTTAACAGCGTACTAAAATGCATATTCTGTTGAATAACATTATTGAACATAATATGCATTAATTGGCTTTGTAGTATCGTTTAAAACTTCTTTCTAATGGAAACACTGTTAAATTTTCCAGGTTTATTCGCTATGTTATTCTAGATATGATATTTATATGAGAGGAACAGTTGATAAATATTTGTTTTACAAATTAAAATACTTATACCAATATCAAATGTGTCTTTATAAAAATAAAAACATTGACAAAGATAGTGTTGTGTATATTTATATTTAAAACAAGGTAAACCAAAGAAGTAGATACTAAATACGACTGAAGAGAGTGAGTGAAATTTATTATTTACTCTAAAGACTGTTATTTAGATTGAGGTAAAATTATTGTCGTCGAAATAAGACAAATATGTTTAAAAATATCTGATAACGCGAGAAAAACAATTAAACATTTTACGTCCTGAAATTCAGTATTAATAACTGACATATAAAACATCATTATCTGTTATGCACACAGACAATATACGGATATATGTATAGATAAAATCTAATTCTTAAAACGTATCTACATGCAACGATGGAAAATGTATTATACCAAGGTACACATGAGAAAAAGATCATTATGTTTCTACATGTGTGTATGTGTAAATATGTGTTTGTGCGTGATGTAAAAATTGAATTTGTAGTACTTGAATTAATTTAAAGTCAAAATATTACCTCAATTAATAGATTACTAAGTTTATCGTACGTTACTTGCCTTCAACTCTGCAGATGAATAGCAAAGTTCGTTTTATACGTTGTTTTGGTACACATAGTAATTCAGTAAACATGCAATTAGAAAATAATATTATCCTTACCCGGTTATTAAAAATTAAAGTTAACAAACATTTTTTTTCCTAATACTTAGAAGTATTTCGTACTGTCTTGAAGCAATTAGCAATTTAAGGACGTAATTACGAAGGGGCTGAAAAATTGAATCCCGGAGTTGGTTCTATATAATTTTATAAATTTTTATTCGCCTTAATAATAGTTAGAATTATTAAATTGTTATGCAACAATATATGCATTAATGGACTTAGTGATATCTTTTCCACCACTTTCTCCATGCCAACAGTGGAAAACGTTTTCAGTGTTCTTCTCTATATTATTCTATATATAATGTTTAAATGAGAGGAACTGGTAATAAAAGTTTAAAAAAATTAAAATACTTAAATTTTGACTGTAAGTCAAGCAATTGGATCTATTAAATTTATAAATTTTTATTACCCTTAACAGCATACTATTTTCATTATTAAAAGGTTATTCAACAGAATATGACTTGACTTTGTAATATCGTTTTCCACTTCTTTCTCCATGAAAACACCTTGAAATTCGTCCAGTTTTATGTGCTGATATTCTAGATATGATGTTTATATGAGAGGAACAGCTGATAAATATTTGTTTTAAAAATTAAAATACCTATACGAATAACAAATTTGTCTTTATAAACATAAAAACATTGACAAGGATACTGTTGTTTATATTTATATTAAGACCAAGATAAACCAAACAAGTAGATACTAAATACGACTGAAGAGAGTGAGTGAAGTTTATTATTTACACTAACGACTGAGGAAAATATAGACTCAGGTAAAATATTGTCATAAAAAGGACTATTGTGTTTAAAAGTATCTGATATCGCGATAAAAACAATTAAATATTTTACGTCCTGCAATGCAGTATTAATTATACTGACGTATATAACATCGTTATTTGTTATGCACACAGACATTATATGGGTAGATGTATAGATAAAATCTAAATCTGAAAATGTATTTACAAGTAACGTTGGAAAATGTATTATACCAAGGTACAAATGAACAAAGTACCATCATGTTTCTATATGTGTGTATATATAAATATGTGTTTGTGCGTGATGTAAAACTTTAAATTGTAGTACTTGAATTAATTTAAAGTCAAAATACTATCTCAGTTAATAGATTACCAAATTCCTTATGTTATTTGCCTTCAACGTTGCAGATTATCTCCATTGAAATTTTTTCTTGTTTTCTACAGTTTTAAAATTACAAATTTAAATCAATTGCAAAATTCGTTTTCCACGTTGTTTTGGCACACATATTAATGCAGTAAACATGGAATAAGAAAATAATATTTTCCTTACCAGGTTATTAAAAGTTAAAGTAAACAAACATTTTCTTTCTTGACACTCAGAAGTGTTTCGTACTCTCTTGAAGCAATTAGCAACTTTGTAAGGGACTGCAAAATTGAATCCCGGAGGTTTGAAGTTTTCATCACGATGTTTATAACTTGAAAAGTTAATGATACTTCCTAATGACTTCAAGGAATAAATTTTGTGTAGAATTAATATCAGACCCAAAGATATATATTTTCAGTTTTATAATGAGAATGCTTTGTTTAATTAGTTGAAGAAAATTTATGTAATTATAAACTACACATAAAGGAACTTCCTGGAATTTTAAAATATTTTTGAAATATGTTTAACAAACTGAAGATTTGTTTAAATATATGGCAATCGATATTGCTTTCTTTTCTGTGGAAGTTTCTATATACAATATGATTTTTTTACGTTTTATAATTTTAATTTTAAGTAATAGAAGAC
Organism: Pardosa pseudoannulata; assembly: GCA_032207245.1. NCBI lineage: Eukaryota > Metazoa > Arthropoda > Arachnida > Araneae > Lycosidae > Pardosa > Pardosa pseudoannulata. The sequence continues at coordinate 94,901,411 of CM063506.1, forward strand.
AAAAAAAGTAGGACAATACCTATTTTTCATTCATTTTGGGGACTAATTAGTGATTTCTAATGGGTTTTATAGTGGACTCTTTAACGTCTCTGAAAAACGATACTTTTCCTCCGCCGAGTTTGTGAAGTCACAGTTCATGAAAACACCGACCGCCTATGTTGTTTACATGTTACAAGTCTACTTTTAAATTTGATTCTGTGTAAAGTATCGCATATAATAGAAATGTTTTTATTATGCTTGACATTAAAAAATCATATTCTGAATAGTGTATTGTGCCACTCTATAAAAATACAACTAATTCCAATGAGAAGATATTTTTCAGCGTTCCCAAATATCCAAATGCACTTAAAATCTGTACAAATACGATGAAAAGGGATGAGAAATTCAACCCCAAATTATCATATAAATCATCGCCATGGGTTTGTGAAGACTATTTTTTGCTAAGTAAATGTTTGCTTTTGTTTAAGTACTACTAATTTAGAACAGTTAAAGTATATAAAAATACATCTATACCTGTAAAAGGACTGTTGATTATCCTAATCAAAATAATCTCCAATAAATTTATGTATAACTCCTCTAATTTTTATTTTAATATTACATCCATATTTATTTATAAAAAGTGACGCTATTACAAATGCGTGTGTAATGACATGTATATTTATTTGACTTGTCTGTGTCTCCAAACAGAAGAGCTGTGATTAGCATGAATAATATACTAATACATGTTAAGTAAAATAGGATACACATATAAATGATTTTACATACCCTTGGGTTTTAATTCCTCGTATTTCATCTTCCATAAAATCCGGGTGTTTTCCCAAGAACGAAAACATTCAGATGATCTCTATTTTTGGGAGGTTGTCCGACTGTCATTTGTTAAGTACAGGTAGAAAAGACATTTATAACAAATTGAGATAATTAAGGTATCTAGATCGATAAAATAAACCTTCAGTTTTAAATACAAATAATTTTTTCATAGCTAGAAAGTTTCAAGAACTTGCAAAAACAAAATCAGAAAATAGTGCGCGCTTACAAGCAATAAGAAAATATTAGATATCATGAACTATGACGTCACAACCAAACACGGAGCGTTTTGATATCACGTGATTTTCGCTTACCTTAAAAATATTTTTTAAAATGATGGACCCAGTTTTTTACATTTTCGAGAACATTTTTGGAATCTACGAGTCTGGAATTAGGAGACAAATACTAAGTTGTTCGAATTCCCCACATATGCAAATTCCTCATTGTTTTCAAAAAAGAAAACAATTTTAAAACTGTTAATTTACAATTAGCATTCAAAAATACCTTTTTTAGAATTTCCACTTTCTATTGATCACATTATACGCAAAATATAACAAAATTTCGTAAAGATAATGAAATTAATTTTAATGTTTGTAATAAGTGTAGAAAATTATCGCTCAGCTATAAAGTGTGAAAGTAAATAAATATTAAAAGTCCGAAAGGTTAAATAATATATAATTTTACCACTTTTGATAGTTTAATACATAGATCAGTTTTTATTTTATATCAATATTTATATTTAAAAAATATTAAAGATACTAATGGCATTGATAAATATACCTTAGCACACTGAATTGAAAAGTATATTTGATCATCAATGAAATGTGTAACAGAAAATTTATTTTTCAATTACAATCACTTGGAAAAGAATATTTTTCCTTAAAATATACTTTTATAAAAACATTTAATATACATCTAAAAGTCGATAAAAATTTTAGCATCTTAATTTAAAAAATAATAATTTTAAATTATAATTGTATTTTAATTTTCGCATAAAATAGGAACGGGTGGTGAAATTTTATTCACAACATCAGTTTTTAGATGTTTATAAAAAGTAAAAATACTGTATTTTGTGTTATGCTGCAGTTTACTGATAATACACTTACTCATAATTTGGGTAATACAGAAATATTACTATTGATGAATCTAATAAAATAACACGTATATAAATGATAATTAAGATGCTACAATAAAACACAAACTAAACTATGTAACATAAAATTGAGCAGTATTAATTTTAATAATAATGAACATTTCTTACTTTATTTTAGCATAGAATCTTTTTATTTTACAATGCTAACTCTTTTATATTGAAGAAAACAAAGATTTTAATACCTTATTTTAAAATGTATGTGTAATATTAATAAAGTATAAAAATAAAATATTGTTTTATTTTTACATTCATACATAACTAATGCGTATAGTATTACATAGGATTAATTAAAAACAATTTCAAGTAAGCCTACTATTTTCAGGCAATTTTTTACTACTATTTTTGAGGCTTACTGCATAATAAAATAACTATTTATTATACATTATATATTTTTTGAACAATTATGTAAAAAAAAATCAAATTAAAACCTACGTACCACTAAACAAAATTAACTTTATTTAAAATGTTCAGTAACCTTTACGTCATAGTAAATGACAGAAAAGTAGTAAGAAATGTCATAGCTTTCTGAGATTAGATACTTAAAAAGATGTTTCGAAAGCAGGAATGAATGTATATTGCCTGAAAAGGTATATCATTTACTTTTGAATTGGAACTAAGGCTGGTGTAATTGCTGCTAATGAGGAAGGTAAACCCTTGGAGGTAAGATGTCTTAATCAATAATGAATCCACTTATTGCCTTAAAGACCGGTAATTGTCAAAGGGAAAGTTTTAAGAAACCCATTGTTTCTCTTTGTGCTTTTAAATGTTAAAACAATTTTCGGTGATTATTTTTATTCAACTGTGATTTAAATAAATAATACGACGAAAAATTTATAAAAAAAAAACTATAATTGTTTTATTTATTATAAAAAATATTTCTGTCCATTTTATATGTGTGTTCGAATTTGAAACAAGTTTGGGAAAAATAATGTATTGGTTGATTTAAAAGTTACATTAATATATTTGAATAATTGTTCTGGTTTTTTTACACTATAAATTTTAATTTGTTTTATGGAGATCTTTCAAACGGTTTTTTCTTTGCTGAAGCAAAGTGAAACATAATATATCGCACTCTTATGGTACAGTTTTTACGTGCAAGTTGCATCTTGGCTTGTCCAGGTATTTTGAGCAGTATCCAATACCATCTTAGAATACACTAACCTAAGTTTACTAACCATTTTTTTTGTGGAAATAACCCCGATATATCTTCTCGAAAACCTCAGTATGACATTTGCTATTTTCCGATAACGACACTTTCTTTTCCGAAATAATTCAGTAAATGGAATTTTTATAACAATATTTTTTTCACAGATGAATGTTTAGCGGAGACATTATCATTTTTAAGTTTCATATGAGGAAGTGCGCCCTCAAAATGTGACATGTTATATACAAGGAAATGTTGGTACTTGTTTGGTAATATATTCGATGGGTTGGTTTCTTATAAATATGTAAATGCATGTAACATTGTAACAAAGAGTTACACTTCTACAACGCCATCCCGAGAATCTGACCTAAATTAGAAAGTAATGTGACTCAACTCCTTCGACCCCATTGGTCAAGAGGGGTTGCTGACTGCGGAGTAACCATCTTCGGCCCAGGCAACGTTGTCCAACAAACTTTTTTAGAGAGATCAGTGAGAGAGCAAGGAAGAAGAAAGAGTATGCAGCTTAAAATCTCCAGCAGTTCTATCACCTTTTTATTTTAAAAGACCAAAACGCCATTTTGAAT
>CM063506.1:94920095-94940095 GCA_032207245.1 Pardosa pseudoannulata
ATCCATGAGCAATGTTATATATATTTTTCCATATGGATTTCATAAAATGGATTCAGTACATAATATTTAAAAAAAATTATACTTATAAATGGAATGGACTAAATATTTTAATATTAAATATTCCTTTAAATCTAATTTGTATATTTTATCATTATAAGATACAATTTACTTTATTAAATATACGATGTATTTAAGTAATTCTTGACCATATGGGGAGTAAATCCTATATAGCATTTTACATAAGAAAATATGATATTGTTAAGGTTTATAATATTTAAAATTGATCATATATATTTCAGATATTAATAACATTATATTAATTATTTTTTCACTCTCTTCATGAAAAGGAAAATTTTTTGTACTATTGATTTTAAATGTTAAAATTTCTAAATATTTTAAAGACAGTAACACACTGTTTGGATCCCAGATATTTCATCGTATGAGTGTATTTAATATAATGCATTTAATGCATTTAAAGAAAGGCGGCATCAGAATTTAATTATAGTATATGTTAATATATACATTTTAAAATATCAGCATATTTAACAACTAATTTGTATCATATCTATTTGAAGCTCTAAATTAATAACACATAATTAAAGTTTCGTAAATGTATGAAAAGAAACACAAACGCAGTATTAAGTATGTTTCTTAAATTTTGAAAAAAAGTATTAAACACATTTCACAGTATTAACAACTATTCGGTTGATAAATACCTCAACGTTTAGAAAACAATATAAAGTTAAGAACTTTTATTATATTTCATTGCATGTAAAACTGTATTGCTTTACATGATGTAATGCAGAAATTAACTATAGAAATTTCCTAAAATTGTAATTTTAAAAAATAAATTACAGTTGTTTAGTTCATACAGGGACCAAACCATAACAAAAAACCATACCTTAATATTCGAAGATATATTTATTTGACTCTTAAAGGAAATTTGTATAGAATGTTTTAAATTGTGCTAACAGTTTAATTAAATATGCACGTCTTTCAACAATATTTTAAATTGTTAGCAGAATTTAATTCAATATGCACATATTTCAACTTTTGTCTCTTCTTTGGAAAGAAAGATACATGCATTGATTTAAAATACAACAGTATATTTAAATTTTACAAACTGAATTTTATAAGATATCACTATTTTCTATCTCAAAAATACAAACTTAAAATGAATCCCACATCTAAATGTTTTAAGAAAATTATAAAATCATTAAGAGTTTAACATAATATAAAAGTATAAAATCATATTCTTCGTCACTTCCATAAATACACATTAAGAGGTATCAAGTTAATAATGTAGTCCAAAATGTACAAAATGATTCCTTTCTTTACTGGTGGTTTTCTCCTAAGAGGCCACAAAATTCTCTCTTTCACTGTCATAATGGCTTCTCTCGCACCGTCCCATTTTCCTGGACCATCCAACCTGTAAGAGTATGAAAGGCATGGCCCGAATATGAGTCTCAAGAATAGAGGGAAGTCTGTCACCAGGTACTTCAGTAGATTCGGTTTGACGCCCATCTGCTCGGCAATCTCGTCCAAGTACTGGACGTAATGCACCCTGACGAACTGTTTCTCGTCAGGCATGTACATTTTCGAGTTCTCTCTATACTGTCGTTTGACATCCTTCATCATTGCATCCTCAGACGGAAGACTGCCTTTCCCACTCAATAGGTATGATGCCCACCTGCATTGCATCTCACTGAGCGGGAATCCGGGACCAAAAGGATTGATGAATCCTAGAATGGCCAAAGTGGGGTGAGGTAGGTGAGTTGGATACATGCATTTATACAAGTGAATGATGTTGCCATCAGTGGTGATAATGCCATCTTCCAGAACCGGATAACACCATGTATAGCCGGTCGCCATGACCACCGCATCAATTTCTGTGAGCTTTTCCTCGCCTTCTATAAAAACACCGTTTTCCTCGAACTTGGTGATTCCTCTTACCTGCACTACCGTTCCAGAGAGAATCTTGGACCAGAAAAATTCGTTGAGGATAGGATCCCGTGACAGTACATGATATTTCGGTTCAACTGGGTACAGCCTGTGGTCAAAAATTGTGTCTAGGTAGAATTTCTCTAGGTACCATGAGCACAATTTGGTTGGTAAGATGCTCAGCATTGTCGTCAGGTATCTTCTGAGTAGTACATAATCGACTGGATAACCTCTCCTTGACATTCGGCTCAATACATATGCCCCGTTTCGTGTGCTTAGATAAACCTGTGAAATAAAATTATTTTAATAAGTAAAGTGTTTATCTATGGATTCTGAAATTACATTACCGTTGACGGTTTCAATGCTCGTATAAAGAGCACATAAATTTTATTTATCAAACTTTCTGCTGTTTAAAATGTAGGAAGTTTTAGCAGATTCTTTTTTTTATATAATATGAAATTAAATCTTGACAAAGTATTGAAAATTGCAATTGATGGTATTGAAGAAATATGATAGTTACATAATATAAGTATGCCAAAACCAGTTAAAATGGCAAAAAAGAACTTTAAATCTCAATTTTTAACAAAATTTTGTCTTCTTAATTAGAAGACAAAATAATCTATTATTATTAATAATTATTCATAATATAAGTATGCCAAAACCAGTTAAAATGGCAAAAAAAGAACTTTAAATCTCAATTCTTAACAAAAATTTGTCTTCTTAATTAGATTATGTAAAATAATCTATTACATAAAAACATTCGACAGTAAACTGCAAATGTTCGTTTATTTTTGATAAAAAATTAATTTAAAAAACAAATTTATATTTTATAGAAATATGTTCGAGAATAAAGCTTCAATATAAGTTCTAACGACACCTAAACTACCTGTCAGCTCGAATTCAAACTCTTTAAATATACAGTTCATAAGTAAGATTCCCTGTTTCTTGAAGATAATATTTTTCTTCTTGTAGTTCATTTAATTTATAAGAATAGGGAAACCATCATCAACGAAAACCATTATTATTTCTGTGAAAGTAACTAACGATTTAAGGCTTAAACACACTTGAATATATTTTTCTGAAACTTAAAACTTAAAGGAATATATACACAGGTGATAGATGAAAATATTACCTGCTTCGCCACCCGACTGATTCCAACAGCTGCGTCAAGACCGGAACATCCTATACCCACGACAAGAACTTTTTTCCCTGCGTAATCTTCGACCTCCTTCAGCCCATGCGTGTGTATAATTTCTCCCTTAAATTTGTCTTGTCCGGGATATTTCGGCATGAAAGGCGTGTTTACGTGGCCAGTGGCTACTAATACCCCGTCGAATATTTCAGTTATAACTTCCTCTTTATCGTGGTCCTTTGAGGTAACAGACCACCTTCCCGTCTTGTCATAGTCATGAGACTTTTCTACTTTCAGCACCTCCATTCTGTATCGTATGTGCCTCTCGCAATCATGATTTTCTGCGTAGTCATGCAAGTACTCATACATCTGCGAATGCCTCAAGTAGACGCTGTAATTTTTGTTAGGTGGGAAGTCGCTGAACGCCCCCATCTCTTTGCTGTGGTTCAGGCTAGTTGTCGGCATTATGGAAGCTTGTCCTCTGGTGGTCTCCTTCCTGTAGAACCAGGTACCACCGAGGTTTTCGGATCTCTCGTAGCATATAGGTTCGAAACCGTCCGACTTCAGTACGGCGATGGCCATGGTACCTACAATACCGGCACCGATGACTAGAATCCGTTTTCTACCCATTTCCTAGAAAAACAAAATATATGAGAAAAATAAATTCAAACATTGTGCAGATTTATTGATATTAATTTACAAGGATATCTATATAGCTATACATCTATATATCTATATAATTATATATCTATGTATCTAGCTATACATCTCTCTCTCTCTCTCTTTCTATATATATATATATATATATATATATATATATATATATATATATATATATATATATATATATATATATATATATATATATATATATATATATATATATATATATATATTATATATATATATATATATATATATATATGTATATATATGTATATATATGTATATATACATATATGTATATAAATATATATATATATATATATATATATGTATGTATATATATATATATATGTATATATATATATGTATGTATATATATATATGTATATATATGTATGTATATATATATGTATATATATATATATATATATATATATATATATATATATATATATATATATGTATATATGTATATATATATATATATATATATGTATATATATATATATGTATATATATATATATATATATATATATATATATATATATATATATATATATATATATATATATATATATTTATATATATATATTGTGTGTGTCTAAGGCTTTTATAATACAAATTTAAGATCTGTTTAAATGAACCCCCTTATAAACTACAGTATATATTTTTCAGCGCACTCTTTAATCTTTCAGGGTAATGTCACACTTGGCTAGTGGAGTTCCGAAAAGTTTTATATTACTGTATTATTCTGTAATAAGCATATAAAGTTTTCTGTAATTTAATTTGTAGATGTATTTTAAGGTTTGTTTTCTCAGCCATTGAATAATTTAACTGATATTCTACGTGAAAATATTTTAAATCTATTTTAAAGCAAAGTTTTTATTAATAAAGTGCATGTTTTGCAACTCTAGTGCCAATTAATAGCACTCGGTTACTATAGTATTCCCATGATGGTGAAGAGATGATAAAATTGCACAGGATATAGCAAGGTTAGAATGAAACACTATAAGATGTAATAATTTTGGACTTAACATAACTCAACTTGGTTTGCTATTTATGTGTATTTATCTACATATGTTTTTTCTAACGATTATTTATCTTCTAACTATATGTGATTTATCATAGACTGGTGATTTAGGTGAGCATTAAAAATACATATTTGATAATTAGAAAGATGTTTCAACTGGTCTGTTACCTACAACACAAATCCAGGGTCATTTAGAGATTCAGGTTATTTACAACTGCCATCAAAGTTAAATACTTGTTCATAACTCCTTTAAAATAATACGAAGCATCAGATTTCTCAAAGTATATACGAGTTTTTTATAGGCTACTAGGTCTTTTATCTATATACTTTGGTAGATCAAAGATCTTTCCCGTTAGACTCATGTAATTTGACTTTGTCGAGTAAAACTTAATTGTAGCTTTTTAAACCAAAATTAAAAATTACAAAAGCTGTGAATAACATACTCATGTAATATGTATTTTAAAAATTATTAAACTCAAACCTTGTAAGGCCATGAAAACGTTAACAAACTAAACATTTGGTACATTATATGCATACAGCAGATAAATCAAAAGTAATTTTAACATAGTAAAATATTTTGATAAAAGTGCAAAAAAAATTTCTGTTTTATTCTGGAAAATTTCACTTAATTTCCAAAAGTTCTTATAATTTGTAATTTTTGTTTCTGAAATTATTTCTACCAAAGTACATACATATATATGTATATATATATATATATATATATATATATATATATATATATATATATATATATATATATATATATATATATATATATATATATATATATATATATATATATATATATATATATATATATATATATATATATATATATATATATATATATATATATATATACATATATATATACATATATATATACATATACATATATATATATATATATACATATATATATATATACATATATATATATACATACATATATATATATATATATATATATATATATATATATATATATATATAATATATATATATATATATATATATATATATATATATATATATATATACATATATATATATATATACATATACATACATACATATATATATATATATATGCATATATATTTGGGAGACTATATATACCATTATTTAAATGATATTATATATTTTTTATAATATTATTTACCATAATATTATGAAAATTTGAAGTAGTAATTTGTTAGTTTAATAATTATAATTTATAAAAAATATTGTAAATTTTATAATATAACTATAATTACTATAATATACTACTATAACTATTATAATGTTACTTTTTAATCATGGAAGCAGCTTATGATAATCAAAAATTGTAATAAAGATTTCAAATTAATTAAATTGTTGCAGATAATTGTTAATTTAAATATAATTTTCGGTTAAATGTAGTATAAATATAATACTTACAGTATTTGTTGTAGATAAGGATTTAAAATGTATCACTTAATTGTATTAATGATACTCTCTTTCAAAGATCATAGCAATTTAATTATGATTAATATGATTATATATATATATATATATATATATATATATATATATATATATATATATATATATATATATATATATATATATATATATATATATATATATACATATATATATACATATACATATATATATATATACATATATATATATATATATATATATATATATATACATATATATATATATATACATATACATACATATATATACATATATATATATACATATACACACACATACATATATATATATATATATATATATATATATATATATATATGTATGTATATATCATATATATATATATATATATATATATATATATATGTATGTATATATTGTAATATGCATAGGTAGGAGGATTTATGTTTTATTGAGAAATAAATTGCTAAACCAATGATAAATAGATTTTGACACATGTTTCTTAATATAATCCTGGAGGTGGTGACACATATTCCATCTTATGAATACATTATATGCATGTAAAATAAGCATTAAAATTATGTTATATATATATGCTTCTTTTAATCAGAATTGATATTGTTGTTTTACTACTGTATGAACTGCTAGCATGGCTATGAAGTAAATTGAGCATCTACGAAAGGGTTTTTACGTACATGATTTGTTCATTTAATTCATTAAAACTTGATTTTCTTATCAGTTTAAAATAATTCTAATATAATTGTGACCTATGTGTTTTTAGTATTATTCTTTTATAGTTAATGCTATAGTATGTTCGTTTAGGATAACAGAAATCTGTGTTGATGATTAGGAATCATAAACTGAAGATGTGTTGATAACACTGAATATAAAATGCTGTCGTTGTGAAAATTTTACATGTACTTTTATGTGGTGAGAAAGTAAGTTCCATGTTTATCAGGAATCTCAACAACTTCATAATGTTATTTTTATAGATTTAATGGCAGCCACTTTTAGTTTAAAAATTAGAAACTAAGCATTACAAAACATGAAATAAATTGTACTCCAAGCCACCACGAATTTAGCCCTCGTGTGCAAAAACGTAGACCGTTGCACTCCAAACCAAACCAAACCAAGCCACCACGAAAAGCTGTTTTAACGCACCGTATTTCTTGTTATTAAATCGGTGTGTTTGCAATTAAATGCACTCAAATCAAATATATGGATGAGATTATTGGTGATTGTTTGAAGAAAATGTGATCTGTTGATGAAATGTTCTTTGTTTTTATGAAATTTAAATCTTAAAAAAGTATCGAAGGAAAGAATATTTTGTGTCAACTAAAAATCGTAATAACGTCTGAAATTGTAAAATGATTAATTGAAATTGCATTTAGGATGATTTTAAAAATAACAACACAAATAATTACATACGGTCTATATAAAGTTTTTTTATGGTTCTTTTAAGTTTATTAAAGTTATCTTTTTTAAATTTACGTATAAAACAAACACCTACGAGGAAATAAATTATGAAATTTTTTTAAAAAGTTTTGAGTACTAAAAATAATATGAATATTTATTTTTTTTACCTGTTTTATATAGATTTTTAAAAAAATCTTAACAAATATTAACTGTAAAAAATGAATTTTTTACAGTTAATATTTGTTTAAAAATATTTTTTTAAAGTCTTTAAACCTAAATATGCATAATACAAAATATAGAATGAAATTCAGCATCTATATTTTTAAAAATTTCGTACCTCTTTGCACAAGAAATACTTCGTCTGAAACAGTCTTCTAATTTGTATTTACAATTATTATTTTGTACAATTATTATTTTGAAATACAACATGATATGTAAATTGATTTCCTTTTTTCTTAAACGAAATTTCTTGTTGAGTGCATTCGTCTTAACGAAAACCCGACTGTTAACAGTTTTAAATAAAAATAACCATTCATTTGATAGAAAATTAAATACATCGACCACTACAAAAGCGGCTCTTGTATGCATAATTATTTTTTAAAGTCTCCAAACCTAAATGTGAATTATTAAAAATATGGAAGGGAATTCAGCTTCTATGTCTTTTTTTTATAATTTCGTACCTCTTTTACACAAGAAATACTTTGTCTGAAGTAGTAGGAGCTGGTCTTCTCAATTGTATTAAAATATACAATTATTATTTTGAAGTAAAACCTAATATGTAAACTGTTTTCCTTTTTCTTAAAATTTCTTGCTAAGTTCATTCGTCTTAACCAAAGTCCGATTGTTAACGGTTTTAAATACAAATAACTATTTTTTGCGAAACATTTAAGTTAATTTTGTGAGTATAAATATTTCTTAAAGTCTCCAAACCTAAATATGGATTATAAAATAAATATTTTAAAGATATAGGAGAAAATTCAGTCTTTCTGATTTTTTTTAAACTGAGTACCCATTTTATACAATAAATACTTCATCTGAAAAAGTATTTGCCCTTTTTATTGTTTGAATTAAAATAAAAATTATTATTTTGAAATACAACATGATATGCAAACCGTTTCAATCTATTTTAAAAGAAATATCATGTCAAACGAATTCATCTTAACAAAAATTCCACTGTTAACAGATTGAAATACAAATGACCATTTATTTCAGAATAATTTTAGTACACATACAGATACGAAAGCGGCACGTGTATGTATAATTATTTTTTAAAGTCTCGAACCTAAATATGAATTATAAAAAAAATTTTAAAAATAGAGAAATAAATTCAAACTTTCTGTTTTTTTAAAATTGCGTACCCATTTTTCACAAGAAATACTTCATCTGAAACAGTAGGTGCTCTTCTTCTCGTTTGCATTAAAATATACAATTATTATTTTGAAATACAACATAACATGTAAACCATTTTCCTTTATTTTAAACCAAATATCATGTCAAGCGCATTCATCTTAACAAACATTTAACTGTTGACAGTTTTAATTACAAATAACCATTTTTATTGCTAAAAAATTAAGTACACAGACTGATACGAAAGCGGCCCTTTTATGAATAATTATTTTTTAAAGTCTCCAAACCTAAATATGAATTATAAAATATTTGGAAGGGAATTTAACCTCTATGTTTTTTAAAATTTCCTACCTCTCTTACACAAGAAATTATTCGTCTGAAACAGTAGGAGTTCGTATTCTCATTTGTATACAGAGATACAAATATTACTTTGAAATACATGATGATATGTAAACTGTTTTCCTTTTTCTTAAACGAAATGTCTTGTTAAGTGCATTCGTCTTAACGAAAACCCGTTTGTTAACAATTTTAAATAAAAACAAACGGTTATTTGAGAAACATTTAAGTACACAGACCGCAACGAAAGCGGCTCTTTTAAGTATAAATATATTTTTTAAAGTCTCCAAACTTAAATATGAATTATAAAAAATATGGGAAAAATGTGGAATGGAATTCAGCCTCTATGTTTCTTAAAATTTCATAATCCTTTTGCACAAGAAACAATTCATCTGAAACAGCAGCTCGCCTTCGCGTTTATATTAAAAGATACAATTATTATTTTGAAATACAATATCATATGTAAACTGTTTTTCTCTTTCTTAAACAAAATTTCTTGTTAAGTGCATTCATCTTAATGAAAACTGGACTGTTAACAATTTTATGCGAAACAATTAAGTACACAGACTTCTACGAAAGCGGCACTAGTATGTATAATTATTTTTTAAAGTCTCCAAATCTAAATATGAAATATAGAAAATATGGAAGGGAATTCAGTCTCTATATTTTTAAAAATTGTGTACCCCTTTTGCACAAGAAATAATTCGTTTGAAACAGTAGGAGCTCTTCTTCTCGTTTGTATTCAAAGATACAATTATTATTTTGAAATACAATATGATATGTAAAACGTTTTCGTTTGTCTTAAACAAAATATCATGTGAAACGCATTCATCTTAACAAAAACTCCACTGTTAACAGATTTAAATACAAATGACCATTTATTTCAGAATAATTTTAGTACACAGACACCCAAGAAATTGGCTTGTGTATGTATAATTATTTTTTAAAGTCTCCAAACCTAAATATGAATTATAAAAAATATTTTAAAAATAGAGAAATAAATTCAGCCTTTCTGTTTTTTTTTAAATTGTGTGACCCATTTTGCACAAGAATTACTTCATATGAAACATTATTTGCTTTTCTTCTCGTTTACATTAATATATACAATTATTATTTTGAAATACAACATAACATGTAAACCGTTTTCCTTTATTTTAAACGAAATATCATGTCAAACGCATTCATCTTAACAAACACTTGAATGTTGACAGTTTTAATTACAAATAACCAGTTTTTGAGAAATAATTAAGTACACAGACTGATACTAATACGGATCTTCCATGTATAATTATTTTTTAAAGTCTCCAAACCTAAGTATGTATTATAAAATATTTAGAAGGGAATATAACCTCTATGTTTTTTAAAATTTCATACATCTTTTGCACAAGAAATTATTCGTCTGAAACAGTAGGAGTTCGTATTCTTATTTGTATTAAGAGATACAAATATTATTTTGAAACACATCATGATATGTAAACTGTTTTCCTTTTTCTTAATTGAAATTTCTGGTTAAGTGCATTTGTATTAAAGAAAACCTGTTTCTTAACAGTTTTGAATACTAACAACCGGTTATTTGAGAAATATGTAAGTACACAGACTACAACGAAAGCGGCTCTTGTAAATATATATATACATATTTGAATTCTCCAAACCTAAATATGAATTATAAAAAATATAGAAAGAAATCCAGAAAATGTGTTTTTTAATTGCGTACACCTTCTGCTCAAGAAATCCTTTGCCTGTGACAGCAGAAGCTCTTCTCGTTTGTATTAAAAGACACAATTATTATTTTGAAATACAACATAACATGTAAACTGTTTTTCTTTTTCTTAAAATATCATGTTAAACGCATTCTTTTAATGAAAATCCGACTGTTAACTGATTTAAATACATATAACCATTTGTTTGCTAAAACTTTTAGTACAGAGAGAGCTGCAAAAGTGGCTCGTGTATGTATAATTAATTTTTAAAATCCCGAAACCTAAATATGAATTATAAAAAAAATATTTTAAAAATATGGAATGAGATTCAGACTTTCTAATTTTTTTATTGCGTACCCCTTTTGCAGAAGAAATACTTCATCTGAAACACTAGGTGCTTTTCTTCTCGTTTGCATTAAAATATACAATTATTATTTTGAAATACAATATAATATATAAACTGTTTTCTTTGTCTTAAACGAAATATCATGTCAAACGCATTCATCTTAATGAAAACCCGACAGTTAACACTTTTAAATACAAATAACCTTTTATTTGAGAAACATTAAGTACACAAACTGCTAGAAAAACGGCTGTTGTTTGTAAAATTATTTTCAAATATTTATTCAAAATGCATACTTACTTTGGCTAATTATATTTTTTGTTGAAAAGGAATCTGGACGTCTATTCCTGACAACCTTCTAAATATGACCTCTCTATCCAAACTTTTTGAACGGAATCTAAGTATCAAAACAGTGATAAAAATGAATAAAGATTCATCTTCCAGAATTGTAAACAACGTTTCGGTATCACACGATAACAAATTCTACAAAAGAGGATAAATTGAACTTCGGTACTTTTAAATCTATGTTTTTGTCGACATTTAGAGATTGAAATTAGTAGCAGATTGATCTGGTAAAATAGAAAAACATTTGTAAAGCAAATTATTTCAACAGAATTTTCCACACAGGTTTTTAACAAGAGAAACGAAATTAGTAGTTATATGTCAAATTTGTTAATTACTAAATTATTCATCCCAATTAAGAAAATAATAGAAAATTTCGTTAAACAATCTCCACTGTGTTTCCAAGAATACGTCTAAAGTCTCAAAAAAGGGCAAGTTTATTCAAAATCGAAGAAATGGCATCGTGTAAAGTTATTAGTTACCCTTACTTTGTTACCATTATCTGTCAGATGAATTACGCAGACTTTAGTGTCATTTAAATTAGTGTAAATTATTACTATACTTAACTATAAGATGCTGTGTATGATATGGATTTTTTCCTTTGCACACACACACATACACACACATATACAGAATGTCCCGGGAAGATCGGATAAAGCCAGACTCGTTGTGTGAAATACATAAAAAATTCCCAAAGAAATGAATCTCTACGACCCATAGTTTTTCAGAAAAATGCGCGCAAAATGTATGAGGTCATATCTGTTTACGAAAAACCTTTATTCTAAACATGAAAATCGTTACTAAAAATTAATAACTAGATCTTAAGTAACCTTATCAACATTTTTGCTAGTCATTTCCAAACTTTAAGAGACTTATGCACATTTATTTTACATTTTTTTTATTTTGCACAAGTTCACATAGAATGATGTTTGAAATATCCAATGTGCATAACGAGGCACTTGATTCCGTCAAACCGTTTGAATAGTAATTTGAAAGGCAAACCGGTAATCTTCACGTGATAATGTATTCCGCTCGAGAATGTTGCGATATGCACTTAAGCTTCGGTGATTGCAATGGTAATTCGTTACAAACTTCTAGGGAGTATCCTTGTCTCTATCCATCACGCTGCTCTCGCAATGTCAACGTGATTCTCAGGCTGGAAGACGAACTGTGAAACACTAGAAACGTGAACAAGGAAAAACACTCTGCAAGACGTTGGGAAAAGAAAGCATAGTGCGCTTACATCAGTACAGGATGATTCAATACTTCGACGGAATGAAAAATCTTCCGAGTTTAGTACTCGAGCCCTATCTACAGATATGAATGTATCGCAGTACTGTGCACAGGCTTTTACGGGCAGATGGGCTATACCCATATCATTATAGAACCATTCAAGTCCTCCATCCAAGGGATTTTCCCTGGCGAACTGAATTTAGTGAATGATTATTGCAACAACCTGAACCCGATAATGCTTTCGTTGCATGTATCTTGTGGCAAGAAAGAAGCAAGTGTGTGTCTTGAAGCAAGATTCACACGTGACGTGGTCTTCCAAAGCCACAATAACCAATTGCATGAGGACTGGAGACAAGAGTAGTCCACCTCCAATCCTCATGCAATCCACCAGCGGAGACATCAGGATCGCTAATCTGTAAATGTGTGGGGCAGCATGCTATGCAACCGTTTAATTGGAACATTTTTGCCGCGGGATATTCACACTTCATATTTTCCTGAGATGAATTAAGCGATATCCTAGATTCCATGCTCTTAGCAGCGATACGTGGCTTGAAGTTTACAGCATGATGAAGTTCTGGATCACTTGACCTCTCTTGTGCTCCATTGCTTTGGTATCAATTACGCAGGCTGCTGGATTGGTATTGGATCTTGTTTCCTGTCCACCACGATCACCAGATCTAATTCCTTTCAAATTCTTCCTATGCGGTTACCTAAAAGAAATGGTTTATCGCTACCCAGTAACTTCAGAAATGTACTTACTTGCTGGTCTGTCAATTGCATTTACTTTTGCGGTGACTATGATCCTAGAACGTGTAGAATGAACAATTCGACGAAGCATGCATGTATGCCTCCATATACGTTGCGAATATTTTCCTATTTAAAAATGTTCAACTATTGATGCTCCTGTTTCGATTAAAGGCATTTTTCGTAATTTGGATATGACTTCATACATTTTCTCTCGTATTTTACTTGTAAACTATGGCTTGCACCTATGAGTCTTTTTTTTTTGGTATTTTTTATGTATTCCAAATAATGAGTCTAGATATGAAGAGCTTATTTGTCTTGCTGAGACACCTTATATATATATATATATATATATATATATATATATATATATATATATATATATATATATATATATATATATATATATATATATATATATATATATATATATATATATATATATATATATATATATATATATATATATATGTATATATATATATATATATATATATATATGTATATATATATATATATGTATATATATATGTATATATATATATATATATATATATGTATATATATGTATATATGGTATATATGTATATATATTTATATACATACATACATTTATGTATGTATATATATATATATATATATATATATATATATATATATATATATATATATATATATATATTATATATATAAATATATATATATATATATATATATATATATATATATATATATATATATATATATATATACTATATATACGTATACTTACATATATTATGAGAAAGAGATAGACAGGTAACTAAAATTATTGCCCCAAATATCGATGAAAATTTTCACAAATCACGTTTTATTTTTATTAATCTTTACTTTCCCAACCTTTGAAATTAAATGAAGAAAAAATTCATTGAAACTGAATTCAATGCATACATTTTAAGCCTAAAGTTTGATTTAATCATTGCTACGTGTCACCTTCTTACTCCTTTTATGAACTACATATCTTCTTTTCCTGGGAAAATTGGAAATTATTTCTATATTTAAGTCATCATTTCCAATATTTATGCTGGATCAGCCATTGAAGAAAAGCTGACTTTAATCTCATTCTTATTTGAAAGTATTCACATAATTACCGCCTAATAAATATTTTGACATATTATGAATGGTATTCTTTGTTTGAAATTCTTTGCTTGAAATTTTACTATTATGGTATGAATTCACGTTTTTAGCTATTATAAATGATAATCCTGTTAGTAATCTCACACACGTTTTGATAAACTGATATTATTTATAAATACCTCATTTTAAGCTGGTTATTTCTAAACTTATGTCATCATTTCCAATTTTTATGCTGAATCAGCCATTGAAGAAAAGCTGATATTAATCTCATTTTTATTTGAAAGTATTCACGTAATTACCGCCTAATAAATATTTTGTCATATTAAGAATAGTATTCTTTGTTTGAAATTTTACTATTTCGGTATGAATTCACGTTTTCAGCTATTATAAATGATAATCCTGTTAGTAATCTCACAAAAGTTTTGATAAAACTGATATTATTTATAAATACCCCAGTTTAAGTAGGTTTTATGAAATTTTATTTCTTGTGTTTTCTTGTATTCCTTTTTCCAACAGGTACATTGACTTAAAACATGATAAAGTGTTTTGCTTCTAGAAAACTTTTCTTTATTGATTTATGTCTATATGTGATTGTGAATAAAATTTTTTAAAATCATAAATGGATTTTTTTTGTATTTTTAAAATAACAGCTAATCCCTAATAAAGGTTATCTGTAACATTTAAAGTTCTTTAACTGTCATTTATTTAATGTGTGCAGCTATAAATTTTTTATTAGATAAAATTTTAATAGATTTAATAGATTATTCGATATATTGGATTAGCATATAGCCCGTCAAATGGCGGGATCAATAAAATGTTTGATTCTCAGAATTGTAAAGCAGGTAAAAAAATGGTTTGTTTCTTCGCTGAGAATTATCTGGTACAAGTTCAATAATTTGTTTATCTTCATACTCTTATAGAGTCACCCGATACTGTCAGACATGCCAACATTCAGGCCCTTGTGTCCGGAGCAACAGCATGGCTTGAAATTTTAACATGCTAATTACAGATTAAACATAAGTGCATATTTAATTTAAAATATTTACACAGTAGTAAATTGTAAAAAGAAAATTAAAATATACGCACTTAAAAATTCATGAGTATCATTTTAGCTTTAACAGCTTATTTTTAGAACAGTGTTTCTTATCGCAACATTGACCCTGATTCAAATATTTCTATTTTTCTATCATCAGATTCTATATTCTATTTTTCTATCTAGAATTTGTCTGCTGAAATTTGACCTAAATTCAGTTTGATTTTAATTCACAGTACTGAAAACATTTATCACGCTGTGTGAAAAAAGTAATATTTAGCATCATTTTTTGATAAATTGCTTAATTGCAATCTTTTAGCTGTTCAAATGTTTTGGAGTTTTCCGGAGAAATCTGAGAAGTTTTCGGATACATCAAATTTTCTCCTTTCTGTTTCGGCTGCTCCGGAGAATCCGGAGTGGTTGGCAGTCTGTATTGTGAATGCAGTTTAGAATCACGTTGAATTCATTTAGAAAGATAATTCAGCTATAAACTAGCAAAATACATAAATGTTGATGTGTAAAAAAAAGTAATATTTAGCATTATTTTTTGATAAACATTGTATTTAATTGCTGAATTGTAATCTTTTAGCTGTTCAAAAGTTTTTTAGTTTTCCGGGAGAAATCTGAGAAGTTTCCGGAGACATCAAATTTTCTCCTTTCTGTTTCGGCTGCTCCGGAGAATCCGGAGTAGTTGGCAGTCTGTACTGTGAATGCAGTTTAGAATCACGTTGTATTCATTTAGAAAGATAATTCAACTATAAACTAGCAAAAGATTTAAATGTTGATGTGTGAAAAAAAGTAATATTTAGCATTATTTTTTGATAAACTTTGTATTTAATTGCTGAATTGTAATCTTTTAGCTGTTCAAAAGTTTTTTAGTTTTCCGGGAGAAATCTGAAAAGTTTCCGGATTCATCAAATTTTCTCATTTCTGTTTCGGCTGCTCTGGAGAATCCGGAGTAGTTGGCAGTCTGCACTGTGAATGCAGTTTAGAATCACGTTAAATTCATTTAGAAAGATAATTCAGCTATAAACTAGCAAAATATTTAAATGTTGATGTGGGTAAAAAAGTAATATTTAGCATTATTTTTTGATGAACTTTGTATTTAATTGCTGAATTGTAATTTTTTAGCTGTTCAAGAGTTTTTTAGTTTCCCGGAGAAATCTGAAAAGTTTCCGGATTCTTCAAATTTTCTCATTCCTGTTTCGGCTGCTCCGGAGAATCCGGAGTAGTTGGCAGTCTGTACTGTGAATGCAGTTTAGAATCACGTTAAATTCATTTAGAAAGATAATTCAGCTATAAACTAGCAAAAGATTTAAATGTTGATGTGTGAAAAAAAGTAATATATAGCATTATTTTTTGATAAACTTTGTATTTAATTGCTGAATTGTAATCTTTTAGCTGTTCAAAAGTTTTTTAGTTTTCCGGGAGAAATCTGAGAAGTTTCCGGAGACATCAAATTTTCTCATTCCTGTTTCGGCTGCTAGGGAGAATCCGGAGTAGTTGGCAGTCTGTACTGTGAATGCAGTTTAGAATCACGTTGAATTCATTTAGAAAGATAATTCAACTATAAACTAGCAAAAGATTTAAATGTTGATCTGTGAAAAAAAGTAATATTTAGCATTATTTTTTGATAAACTTTGTATTTAATTGCTGAATTGTAATCTTTTAGCTGTTCAAAAGTTTTTTAGTTTTCCGGGAGAAATCTGAGAAGTTTCCGGAGTCATCAAATTTTTTCATTTCTCCCGAGCTGCTCCGGAGAATCTGGAGTAGTTGGCATCTGTGTACTGTGAATGCAGTTTAGAATCACGTTGAATTCATCCCCTATATAATAATAGCCTAAGTTATCTGTACGTCTGTCCACGATTTTATGAAGCGGTTGGACCTGGAATGGATAGAGGCATCCATAGTTAGCAAATTTCAAAAAGAGTAATGTTTACCTTCTCCTAAACTATAGATCCGATTCTAAAATAAATTGGTATAAATATACTTCATATCACAGCGAAAAATACTGCCTTCTTTAAAATGTTCGCAATCCACCCCTTCCCCTCTTTTTGAGCTTTTAATGCCATTATTTCAATTCCTATTTTCCCCATTTAAGAACAGGCGATTAAATTTATCAATTTATCCCATGATAAATAGGTAAAAATAACATTTCTTTTCTAGCATTATGACGTCATTTCTTTAACCATCTCATTTAATCATTGCTTATATTAAATTATGCCATATTTTCATACATTTTATCTTTGATCTTAGATATTACGTCAATAATTTTCTTTTATATTTGGCTTATATAATAGATTAGGTACATATGGGATAATTTTAAATTGAATAATAGATTATTTTTTGTTACAAGATACTTCTCAACCAAAAAACAAACCATTTTTTTTACCTGTCACATAAGGTACTCTACAATTTTGGAAAATTAAAAATTTTACTGATAGCGTCATATGACGGGCTATATGCTAGTTAATAAAGATAATTCAACTATAAACTAAGAAAATATTCAAATGTTGATGTGTTAATTTTTTTAAAAAGGTGAATAAAGTAAGAAATCATTATTCATTATCTAAATTTGACCTAGAAATTATCATTAAATTCTAGAATATTTGAGTATCTTATTAATTTTTATTCATTATCTTTCGTAAATTAGAATTGCCTCAAGATTTAGATTTCTCTCAATAAAATATATATTAACATAATCAGGGATACATTTAATTTAGATTGAAATCAGGATAGAGATTTAGTACATACATATTTAAAATTAAAACATACAAAAGAATGCTTTTCCTACATATTAAACATAGAAAAGTAACAGTACAACAGGTATTAAAAATTTTTCAATATTTTATTATTTTTTGTATATTACGCAATGATTATACAAAGTTTAAGCATGTAATAATATTACAGAGAAACAAACATTAAAAAATTCTTATATTAATGATGGATTTAAAAATATACTGATTAGTAAGCATTACACAAATGATTTTACGAAAAAAAATTTTTGTTTATGATTTTTACATTTCTATTTTTTAACTTTATTTATTCTATTTAAAATAGCTCATATATTTTATTTAAATCTGACATTATCTACTCTTATTTTTTTATTTTGTATACGTAACATGATCAGCATATAATATTAAAAAATTAATTACACATAAAAAAGCATTTTTTTAACTATTTGACTTTTCAATTGAATAACAAATTTATTTTGAATTCGTATAAATGATTTTTGATTAAATAAGTGTTTTCCTTTTGTAAATGCAAATTGTTTCTTTGCGTATTTCAACAGCATATTATAAGCAGATTTTAATGAAATAAGCTTCACCCTATTCATAAGAAAATAATCATATAATTTGGCTGTATATAATATTAAAATTTTAGACTACTAAAGCGTAATTTTGATCATAGTTAGTGTAATCTATTGTTAATAATAGAAATTCGTTTCAATTATTTTAATTGCAGTTATTAATTAATAATTGCAGTTCTATAAATATTTAACTTTCCAAATTAAATATAATTTTAAGGAAGTAATAATTAAATTTGAAAATTTGGTATCTGTGTGTCCATCACATATAAAAGAATATGAATAGTTTATAACAGTTAGTTATTAAAATATTAGTATTAATTACATAGTGAGGTGCATCATAATATTCATGATTTCACATATAAAAATATTTTTATGATGTTAATAACCTATTCGTAATATGGATATTTAAAATTTTAACAAATATCACACAATAACTTTTATTTTCTCACAAAAATAAATTTGGTTTTACCTTTAAATATGATTCATAATTTAAATAATAATTCCATGAAATTATAAGGCATAAAAGTTCCAAAAATATATTCAGATTAAACATTTTAAAATGTGGATTCTTCTAAAATATCTAATTTGATAAAAACTGTTTGAATTTTTAAAAAACTAATCTTCAATTCTGTATAATAAATTTAATACAAACTTCGTTTCACTAAAGAAAATCGTGTTCAGTATTACAAAATGAGTTAATTTCTAATATTTCGGTTTTCATTGATAAAAAATGAATCTTCCAGATAAAAATTAAGCATCTATTATCATAGACATTCATTATTTATAAAGAATAACACATAATGAAAAATGTTTCTGAACATGGAAAAGGAAGTGAACTGCAGTATTCTACATTGTCTGTAATTTATAATATTCAAGTTTTGC
>CM063506.1:94957595-94965095 GCA_032207245.1 Pardosa pseudoannulata
TTTTATCCTTGAGTTATTTATTACGTTTTCAGGTTAAATTTTACAAAATAAAGGTAAATAATTCTTCAGAGTTTACTTACATGTATAAATCTTTTATGAAAGTGCGAGCATGTGTGCCTTCGTGATAATCAGAATATAAAGCCATCTAAGTATAATCGCGATTATGTATTTCAGATTAATTTCCCATTTCGTTTGGTTTTTTCAACTCCTCTTCTTAGACAACTCTCCTGTTTCTAATCATGGATCTTGTTGGTGCTTCAACCACATTTGGCGAAATTGGCGTGCTTGCAGCTTGCGTGCGTGGCGTGCTTGCAGCGTGGCGTTTGAAATCTGGCGAGGGGATCGTAACTCAACAAATTGATACATAAACAAAAACAACATTTTGAGGAAAAATTTTACAAAAATTGAATATTTAAAATCTAATTGAATTAACAAAGAAAACACAAAGGAAACACATAACATTCATACTAAATAGACTGAAACATTCACTTAATCACAAATTAAATAAACTGAGTGTGATTTTCATCACAAATTTGTGATTTAGTGTAAATTGTATTGAGATTGAGTGGATTGAATTGGATTGAGTGGAGGTTGAAGAGGAGTTGTAAAATTGAAAATTTTTTTTCAAATCTCTTATTCAACTCCTCTTCTTAGCCCACTCTCCTGTTTCTAATCATGGATCTTGTTGGTGCTTCAACCACATTTGGCGAAATTGGCGTGCTTGCAGCTTGCGTGCGTGGCGTGCTTGCAGCGTGGCGTTTGAAATCTGGCGAGGGTTCGTAACTCAACAAATTGATACATAAACAAAAACAACATTTTGAGGAAAAATTTTACAAAAATTGAATATTTAAAATCTAATTGAATTAACAAAGAAAACACAAAGGAAACACATAACATTCATACTAAATAGACTGAAACATTCACTTAATCACAAATTAAATAAACTGAGTATGATTTTCATCACAAATTTGTGGTTTAGTGTAAATTGTAAAATTAATTTAATTTTGATTCTGTATTTTGAGTGGAGGTTGAAGAGGAGTTGTAAAATTGGATATTTTTTTTCAAATCTCTTATACACTCGAGGGCTAGTGAGGCCAAAATCTACTGCTCAAAGCCGATTCTGAATGACTACGGAAATCCATACCAGCAGTGGAATTCGAACCAGCAAACGCTGACACTGAGGAGCAGCCCATTCGACCATCCTTCGACAATTTCCCATCTTTTGGACCATCGACAATTTCTCATCATGAAATTCTGGAATTACCTTGAAATATTAACTGAAATTTTATTTTAAATTATGCTTTCAAAATTTTCCGTTATTTTTTTCCTTTAAATTAAAAGAGTATTTTACTTTTAATACTGTAATATTGTCATTATAAGTCATTCAATTCTTATATAATATATTACTATGTAATACCAAATAAGATTTGCCTCCTATTATAGATTAAAAACGTTATATACTCGAAATGTAAATTGTATATTTTTGCCTTTTTAAAAATTAATTTATGTGTTAATTCTTTGTAACAAATTGTTCGATTTGTGGCTTAGCAGGCTTTAAATATAATATATTTTTTTAGCTAGACGTTGTTTCTGTTTTCTCTTAAAAATCTTCTTTATCACAGTACTTTATTCATAAATGGAACATTAGGATTAATGCAACTTTTATTTTTATTATATATACATAAAAAGGAGTGAGAGAAATGTTTCACAATATTTTCTATTATGACATTAAGAATTGTTTGAATTGTTTGATTATTGTTAACTTGTTTGCAAAAGCAATAACATGTTTCCCTAGAATATTTCTGTAGAATAAATCATAAACATACATCCATACAGGGAAATATTAGTACGCCTTAGAATTCTAGTATGTGCTGGAAGATCTAGTTTTTATGTTGATATTAAAAGATATATATATATGATATATATATTATATGTTATATACGATATATATATATATATATATATAATATATATATATATATATATATATATACATACAATATATATATATATATATATATATATATATACTATTTATATATATATATATATATATATTATAATATATATATATATATACATACATATATGTATATATATATATATTTATATGTTATATATATACATATATATATATATACAACACACACATATATATATATATATATATATATATATATGTGTATGTGTGTGTGTGTGTGTGTGTGTGTGTGATATATTATATTGTATATTTCCTATTGTTCTTTTAAGATTTACATTTTAGATTGTATATACATTTTAAATAATATTCACAAATATATGAAAAACTTTTCTTTATTAATTTATTGTACGTTTGTAAAAAGAATTTTTTTTTTTTATAATTATATTAACCTTATGCATAGATAAAATATAAATACTATAAAACATATATACCTAGCATAATATAATGTATTTGATAAAAGCAACAATTTTAAATAAAAAAAAATAAAATCACTATCTTATTAAACACACATACACACACACATATATATATAATTTATATTATATTATATATAATATACATATATTTATAATATATTATAAAATATAATATATATAAAAATATTATATATATATATATATATAAATATATATATATATAATATATTAAATATAATATATATATATATATATATATATAAATTTATATAATATATTATTATATATAATATATATATATATTATATATAAAAAATATATTATATCAATAAAAATATAATATATATTATTTTATATAAATATTTTTATATAATATATATTAATATATATAATTAATATATATATTTATTTATCTATATATAGATTTATATATATAATATATATTATATATAATATTTTTATTATATAAGTAGAATATATATAAAATATATATTATATATAATATATATTATATATATTAAATATATATATATATATATGAAATATTTATGTTTTCATTATCATTTCTAAGATTCAATATTTCGATGGTATTTAAAAAAATTATGCAAAATATACTTTTTCTATACAATTTACAGAAAAACTATCGAAATTCGTTGAATTTCATTGCACATTTCAGTAAAATTTTTTTAAAAAATGTGTAATTTTAGAGACATCTCAAAACTACAGTTTGAGAAAATTATTAATAAGTTAAAAAATTATAGCAAATTTATAATATTTGAAAAAATTATTATAATTAAAAAAAAAATTCTATCATAATTTCAAAATGTTCTTAATTAAATGTTAAAATTAAAATCACCTTTACTATATGCTTTAAACTAGTTTATAGAATGAAAGCAATTCAAAGTATATGTGCTTGAAATAAAAAATATTGAAGTATTTAAAAAAGATGAACTTAAACTGACATATTCATTAATATAAATGAAGTATATAAATTCAAAGTTTTATTGATGGCAATGAACTACATGTTAAGCTAAGGAAAATTCACTTCATGAGTTTATTTCAACGATCCACTTCACTTCTTTCCATCAATCCAAAACGTCTTTACACTATCTTTCATTTTCATGTAGGGTCACGGTGAAACTTTATTATGTCTCCCGCCACCTAAATAGCTTAGTAGTAGTAATTAAGATAAATTGCCAGGTTTAGGACCGTATTCTTACCGCACACTTCGAATAATAATACGGAACATTCTAAATGATGAATGGGTGTTGTTAGTGATTGCTCTGCGTTGGATGAATGAAGCACGGTGATATAATACTTAACCACACTTTAGTCTTCCTACTTTATGACAGAGAAGGGTGGGATTGTGGGTTAAATATACCTGAGCGATAAATTATTCAAGCAGAAAGGCTGGTCGAGAAAGCATTAAATAATAAAGCTTCTTTGAGTTGTTTGATAGTTAATATTAAATCTCCGTGATATAAATTTACTATGGTAATTCTGCTTAAATTTGAATTGTTTTTACGATGTCATGTTTTAAGGTCTTTTAAAAAGATGTTTTTTTATAAAGGACAAGATATTTGAGAAAGGAATTAATATATAAATAAATGTATTTGAATTTAAATAACATCTTTAATATTCAAATGTTTGGGAAATTTTAAGTAAAATATATTCATAAATTTTATTTTAATTTTAAGAAATTTTAATATATAACAAGATGATTTTGTGTCATGATGATAAAATGTAAACATTACATTACCCAATGTAAATGATAGTAAAAGATACATTCATTTACACTAGGTGGAAGTTTTAGTTAAGATTATGAACAGTTTCCTTCAGTTACACAGTTTACAAATCATATTAAAACCAATTCTAAGTATTTGTAGAAGTGAAACATGTAAAAATGTTTGTTTAAATCGTGCTTTCTTTCAGTATTATACATTTTACTTTTAACGATCATAAATTTTAATGATTTAACTTTTTTAATCACTTAAATATACATTATAAATCGTCAATAATTAAACACTTTCAATATTAGTGTGATGAAAAATCTCCTATTAGATTTTGTAGAGGAAATTTGATATTTATTATAAAAATTAACCATTCTATACCCTACTGTAGACGGAAGAAGAGTTTTTGAACGTTTATAAATGAATATTTTACCTATACAAAATATGCAATTTGACAACACGACACTGGGTCTATGCCCAAACAAAATAGGTTGTAATTTATTTTACCATCCTCTAATTTCCAATGCAAAGTTACTGTCCCATTTCTTCTACTCCCCGGTCATATTAAACTTACTGCAAAAGCTTCAAAATGATATCCGGAATTTGAGGACAGGTATTTCATTGCCCTAATTATGCATGTATTTTATTATTTTGTCAATGTGATCAATTAATCATGCAACTCTGCAAATATCAAGCTCACAGTGCCCATTAACGCCCATTTTTACACTTCAAAATAACATCCTGAATTTACTTACATACATTTATTTATATTATTCATGTATGTACAATATAAGTGGGTGGAAACGTGATCAATCAATCATGGCAACGCTGCAAATGTCAAGATGACAGTGCATATTAGACGTCCATTTTCAAGCCATCTGGAATTTGTAGACATGCATTTCCTTGCTCTAGTCATGTATGTATTTTATAATTCTGTGGCAATATGATCAATCAATAATGGCAAGCCTGCAAATGTCAAGCTCATACTGCGAAACAAACTCCCATTTTCACGCTTCAAAACGACATCTGGAATTTGCAAACATGTTGCACTATTCATGTATATATAATATGATTGGGTGGCAATGTGATCAATCAAACAAGCAAAGCTGCAAATGTCAAGCTGACAATGGGAAATAAACGCCCATTTTCACGCTCCAAAACAACATACGTAATTTGCAGACATGTATTTCCTTAGACTGTTCATGTATGTATAATATAACTCAGTGGCAATGGGATAATTCAATCATGTCAGATGTCAAACTGACAGTGCGAAATAAACCGTCATTTTCACGCTTCAAAACGACATCCGGAATTTGCAGACATGTATTTAATTGGGCTGTCCATGTATCTATAATATAATTCAGTTTAAATGTGGTCAATCAATCATGGCAACGCTACAGATGTCAAGCTGACAATGCGAAATAAACCCTCATTTTTACGCTTCAAAACGACATCCGGAATTTGCAGACATGCATTTCCTTGCACTATTCACCTATTTATAACATAATTGGGTGGCAATGGGATCAAGCAACCATGGCAATGATGCAAATGTCAATTTGTCAGTGCAAAATAAACACCCATTTTACGAGAGAGAATACAGAAGTTTTAAAGGATATTTGAGATCTTTTATTTTTAATTTTACATTTAGTTTGGACAGGTATTAGATGGCATGAACATATGCGAAAGTGTATTTATGCTTTTTTATATTTAGAAACATTTTCCTAACTGTTTGTATAAATTTTATGGGATGTTTGTGATTTG
The DNA here is from genome assembly GCA_032207245.1 of Pardosa pseudoannulata. Classification (NCBI taxonomy): domain Eukaryota; kingdom Metazoa; phylum Arthropoda; class Arachnida; order Araneae; family Lycosidae; genus Pardosa; species Pardosa pseudoannulata. Next base: position 94,963,484 of record CM063506.1, read on the forward strand.
TTATTTATAGATTTAAATAAATGCAGGGAATGTTAATATTGAAATATATCATGTATATGATTCACAGTCATTTCTTTCAATATTATTGAAAGAAAAACTGCACATTTGAGTTTTACGATATCGTAGTTAAAGAAAGCAACGCTGGGAGAAATAATTATTTTTATGTTGTTTTTATGTCCTTTCATGTCATTTTCAAGAATTTTATTTAGAAATAAGGCCTGTTCAATATCATGAAATTTTTTTAGGCAAATATTTCTCCCTTTTTCTTTATTTTGGATTTAAAAAAATATTTGTAGGTAAAAGGGGGTTTTCCAAATTTAACTTGTAATTTTTAACAGCTTTCAAATTATTAAGTTTTTGTCAAACGTTCAGGTGGGTGAAATTATCTATAATTCCAATGTTTCTATCTTATTGAATGTGAAATATAACTAAATATAAGAATCGAAGATAGTCTTTAAATATCCATCAACTTATAATCAGTATAATTATTCCTACACCAGATAATTCAGTTATTTTTTATCCTACTTCAGACATTGGAAGCATCGGCCATTAGCCTTCTAACAGTCCAATAAAAATTAGCCTTTGCAAGGTTGTCAGGAGTAAAACCAAAGTAAAGGACAATGCAGTTCATCAAATGTTGAAGGTTCACAGGTTCACCAAAAGAACACAATCATAAGAAATCACACAAGAACACACCAATATGGTGCAGGTGTTCATAAAGATAGTCATGACCTGTTGCAAGTCTAAAATTTGCTGTGAAAACACAACGGGCCAAATACATTGGAATGGGTGACTTGAATAAGCTATGCCATATCCTACCAGAATAAACTTGTTCAAAATACTAGAGGATTTGGTTTGTTTTGGTTTTGGAGTGCTACAGTCTACTTTTTGCTACACGAGGGCTAACAAAATGCTAGATGAGGAAAAGGTTCAGTTACTATTAACAGCTATTTTAGCAAATTTTCATCATGTGATTTCTAACCGTAAGAGTGCCCACAAAATTTATCAAAGATTTACATTGTTGAATATAAATTAAAAGTAAGTTAAAACCAGCCTATTTCGAGCAGTTAAAGATCACTTCATATAAAAATAAACATAATAATTATATGTACTTTGTACGAGAAACATTTAAATTTACTGACTTATTTATAACAAACGCTTTGAATAGCACTTAAGGCTTATTTCAACACCTTAATGCTATCTTATAAATTAAAATTAAGTTAAAATCAGCCCATTTCGAGCAGTAAAGTCCTATGAAAATAAAAACAACTATTATATATAGTTTGTACGAGAAACATTTATACTTGCTGACTTATTTATAACGAAATCTTCAATAGCACTTTATTCAACACCTTAAATCAGTTAAAATATAAATTAAATTTTAAACAAAATCTCATTTATGTAAAAATATTTTATAAAAGAATAAAAATATTCTATAAATAATTACAGAAATATTTAAAACTTATTACTTCTCTGACTTTTATAAATTTATATAATGTTATTTCAACTTAATTATATATAAATAAAAATGATTGTATTTAAATTTTTTGTACTTATAAAAAATAAAAATATTTTAATATCTTTTTCAATATTTACAAATAATAACTTAAAA
>CM063506.1:94967595-94982595 GCA_032207245.1 Pardosa pseudoannulata
TATATATATATATATATATATATATATATATATATATATATATATATATATATATATATATATATATATATATATATTATATATATATACTATATATATAACGTTTAAAGCTTCACATTCACCAGTGTAGACTGGTTTTGCCTTTTGTTTGCAGCGCAAAAACCTACACTTTCATTCAACGTTAAGATATTTGCTCTTGCTCAAAGAACGAAAGTGGGGCACAAAAAATCTCAATAATCACTGAGTCAAACAATGGTTAGGGAATCAAATCTCTCTACTGTGAACCTATTAAAGTTCATAAGAAAAGGTTACGATGGTAATGTTACAATTACCATTACAATGTAAGGCACACAGCATATTGAAATTACTAGAGAGTGTCAAACAGAATAAAAGCTTTCGGCAAAATAGAAAAACCGATGAGAAAAAAAAGTTTTAGGCAGAATTCAAAAATTGAATCTTACATAAATAAGAGTATGAAAAACTTTCAATTAACAACTTACAAATTTTACAACTATGTAAAAAAAATCTTCAAACGGCCCCTTGAAGTGCTATGGTGTATTATTTTGCTACTAAAAAGCTATTGAGTTCTGGGACCTACTTCTGAGAGATAATTCCAAACTGGATCAACGCTCTACGCCAAAAGCGGAATTTGATCCACGCAGTCCCTGACCGAAGAACAAGGCTCCATTTATTCGGCTGACGTTCGGCAATTACAGTGGCACATACTGATTGAAATCAGAGTTGCATCATAATCCATATCTATGAAATAAATGTGTTGGGATAAAAAGGAATGAAAAAAATACTATTTTGTGTAGGGAGGTCACTTTATTAGATTTATTTCCTTTGTTTCAAATGAGATAATCAATTATAAGCTTCTTTAAATTGTTGAATATAGAATAAGAAATATCTGGGGATTGCTGGGTGACTTCCCAACACAACACCGGGTATGCATACGGTAATGTAAAACGGGGAAACAAATTTTAATTTTAATAAAAAAAATACATAGTTATATATATGTTATATAGAGTCACGAGGGAGAGATAACAAATGCAATAAGTTTTTATGTAATCAATGATAGAGCCGAATAAACGATTTTTTTTTATTTAGCTTTCATAGGGTCGCTGAAAGCTTTCAGAAATTGAATAAACTAAAAAAAAAAACACTAAGGGACTGCAGATGGTCCTATATATAGGCAAAATCCTTAACCCTCTAAGCGGTTCGCACGTACAATTCCGCCAAACCGATGATGACTTCAAAACGTACAATTTTCGACCTCCAAAAACGCTCCGAAAATGGATGTAATGTACATTTTTGCCAGTGCTTTCCCCCAAGGAGTTTTGAGGTAGCAGGGTCAGGTCTATTGTTTAGGAACTGCACCCCTCTTTCACTGACATTTCTTGAGGGATGCACCCCTACTTCCTGAGGCACAAAGACACTGATAGCTTTTCATGGCTTTGTAAATCTCTATTTCGAAGTATTTCGTTTGCGGTAACAGATGTATCTCTAATTGCACCCTTAAATATCTTGGATGACTTTCGTAAAAAATATAAATAAGTCTCTAAAAGAATATTTTTATTTGTACTTTTAGAATCCATTATTTCTTATGGGATTATCGTCGAGACGTGATGAGCTTTATGTATATTAAAAATTAACAATGTATAATATATATTTATATATCAATATATAACCGGAAGTAAAGGGACAATAACGAGTTTGGGTTTTCCATATTCCATTCTAGTCGACCAAGGGTGAAGGTAAAAATCATAGAACTCTTTGGCCACTGACATTAGCGTATTTTGGAGAATTTTTTTCTAGGTGTTCCACTTGGAGGGTTAATTGTATATATTTACATATTTATTAAGTAATTTTCTTTTAAATTTTATATGCTTAAGATGAAATTTTTATTGCATTTATAATCATCGCTCGTATTGATAAACACCGTTACTATATTCATATAAGCTGTATAAAGGGACACCTTAACCCATATTGGACCGCTGTCCTATAAACAGGACAGCAAATATAATTCCATTTATTAATAAAGTTATAAATATTTTTTTGAGTGGATTTTATTTTAACACCTTTAAAATAGACACACTTAAGCATAGTAACAAAAAAAACTGAGAAATCAAATTATATTGCATTGTAAAATTTATTTTCAGCAACCTCTTAAAAATTGTAATTTTTTTAATCTTTAATTTTATATTTCTTCTTATTTTTTTTTTCAAACATTGTGGAGGTTACTTTTAGCTTCAAAAAGAGCTAATAATGTAACAGAAAGTTTTTGTTGAAAAATATACTTTACGCGTGCATTTTGTAAGTATAAAAAAGGTGCTCTAAAATTAATACGACAGTCCCAATCCCGATTATTTTTCCATGAATTCGATATTTCATTGATAGCTCATATTATTTTCTTATCTTTCAACGAAAACCAGTTCAAACACCTGTTCACGCACTTGGACACAACAAGGGTTAAATAGATGTATATTCTATTCAGAAAAACTGGATACTGCAAGATAAACTTACTCTCTTACTGCCAGTTTAATAACTGCAAAGGTAAACCAACAACAGTTTGCTTAAAATGTAATGTTGGTCTTTCTTTTGACTGTTTCCCCAAATTTCATCTATGAATCAGCCTAATGCAATGTAAGTGATATTTGTTAAGTTTTAGTAGTGTACTGGACAATTTCCCTATTTACAGGACAGCCAATTATATAAAAAATTAAAAATATTTTTTTTAAAATTTTGGTTTTATATACTTAGTTACACCGTATTAATGTCATGGATTAAGTTTTAATAACTTGCAGAAATTTTTAGTTTGTATGGAACAATATGGGTTAATATATCAGTGATCTCAGAAATATAAAAATATAAATCTTGAGCATAAAAATGGTAAAAGAGAAACCTAAAGATATTTTAAACAGTTAAAGTATTTTCTTAAGTCGTAAATCAAACTTTCACTTAAAATCGAAATAAACCATTACAAATAGTCATGAAAAGATGCGTTATTAATCCCTCGAAATCCATTAGCTGTGTATCTAGAGTACATTTTAAAAATCGCCAGTGATTAATGACCTAATTTCATTTTAATATCAATTAAGAATTATTTATAAAAGACAATTTGTATTTCGGAATTAAAAAAAATAAATAAAATTAATCCATTTGATACATACAATCAACTATTCTGAAGTAGAAGTGAATACGTTTGTGCGAAATAAATTAAATTACAGAAAAGGAATTAAGGTTAGGTTCAGGGAATTTTTATTTCTTCAACCAATTTCCATTTATCCCTAATTTATTTAAATCATCATTTAAACGTGTATTTGGAGAAATTGCTTAGAGTACAAGAGCAAAAAAATAGAAACAAAACATAAATACTCTTTCAATTTTCATTAATTTAAATGTTCGAAGATAAAACACATTAAATTTAAACTGAAAATGAAATTATGCTTAGTTTATTCCGGAAACATTTTATAAATGATTTTCCTTCTTTGTGAATTTCAACAAATTGCATTAAAGCGGCTATAATTTATACAATTCTGTAATTTTTAACAAGCATTTAGTTTTCAGGCTTTTCATGCCTACCAAAAAATAACATAGTAATTTATCAATGGAAAGTATAACAGTTTTATTTTTTGTCTATAATTAAAAAGAAAACCGAAATTTAAATTAAGGCATGGATGCTCACAGATGGAAATCATAAAAGTTTATTATTTAATTAAAGCACTTGATTAAAGGTGAATTGTACAGATAATTTATTTAAATTGAATTAATTTTCGCTTTCTAGAATATTCACAATTAATTTTTATTATGATTTATGTCGTAAAATTAATCGTAAATTATTTAATATTTGACTGAAATATAAAGTTGCTTTGAAATTTATTTAGCTATATTTAATAAAGAATTGAGGTACACATTTACATTCCGTTGGCATATTTATTTTGAGGTGAGATTTGTCGAATAAATATACTCGAAATTAACTCAAGCTTTACATAAAAAAAGAATTTTCTTCGTAATTGTCATTACGATGCTTAATACAGATCTATATATTTATTGTAAAAATACTTATGTAGGTAGATTTCTACAAGCTAAAGTACCCAGCTTGCATTCCAAAGGCGATTGTATTTCGATGTTTGGTTATGAGTGTTAAGTAAAATGACAGGAACTTGGCTGAAAACCACTTTAATCAGCAAGAAAAGTTTTGGAGCTAATCACCACTTTTCAATTTTTTTTTATCACATTTAGATTCTTAATTTCTAGTCCTGTATTTAAAGCTTTTGATATTGTGAGAGTGCAGCTACGTTTACCATAAGGTTTGCGAAACTGAATTGCTCACCGCACTCACAAGTTGTGGGTTTCATGCCCAGGTATTTTTTTGCGATCCCAGGAGGCGTGTGGTATGTTGAAATGATTGAACTTAAACTTCACCAAGTTTCGAGAATTGTGACTGGTCGTCGGGAGATGATTCAGGACCATGCCTGGAGTCCCGGTCAATCTGGACAGAGCCGGGAAAGCATTGGACACAGGACAATGGAACAACAGAATCATCAACACAGGATAATGGAAAAAGTATAGGTTGATGGAGTAGTTCAGAAGGAAAGAAAAGAATGCAGCGTGATCTTCGACTTTGGCCATTTTTCTATCAGATGTAGTACGTGGAGTGTTTCGTTTACTTTTTATTTTTTATATATTTCCTTATCATTTGTTCTATATTCGAATATTGTGATATAAATCAGTAGCATTTTACTATAATTAATATTAAAAACGGTGTAAAGTAAACTTGGGTTATTAATAGATTTTAAGTAACAACAGCAATGTACTACACCACAGCAGATATTAATTAATCTTTGAATTTTTAAGCATTTTCATAGACTTTAAATACTATCTGGTGCATACGTTATGAAGCTACCAGAACGTCACAAATGCAACACTGTATTTTAGAAGAATCTATTTATTTACATTTTGGATTAAATTTTCTTTAGAGATTTTGGTTTGGAAGATTTAATTTATGAAAAACTGTTAAGGCCTCCCATCTTTTAAAAACCTTTTCACTATCCCACAAGACATATACGCATATTTTATTGCATAAATAAATTGCAAATTGAATTTAATCTTCATTCAACATGTGCAGGATGGTGTGTAACAACAACCTTAACATCGCCAATAAGTGTTACTTCCGGCAAACATAGTTTCCCAAAATTAATAAAGGAAATAATTAACAACTCATTGTAGACCTAAATAGGTCTACAATGAACTCAGTTGAATTGCACATGAACTCAGTAAAACTTAAGATACACTATTTACTCGTTGGGGGTATTTTTTAAACACTTTATCATGAGCTGTTCAAGATCTAAAGCTGCTTAGTCTATAAATATGGTTGCAGTGTTTTTTTAAATACTGTCAAACACTTACTACATTTATGCTATCAAAGATTCGGTATTGCCTCCTTTGGTTCAGCGATTCAGTCTTAAGTGTGATGTGCACATGAAGTTTTGCACACGGTATACATTGAAGCTTTCTTTAGAACCTGTCTCAAAATCATTTAATGGCTAACCTCGATTAACCCATGTCACAAACCAATGGCGGGATGTAGTTATCCGTTTAAACTGACATTAATCTCGGTTAGCCGTTACGGTGAAACCGACTCTTAAATTATTACCGATAACGGTTTAAGCTTAAGTCTGAAGCTGCTCAGAATTATTTAAATCACGTTAAAGTGTTTTCTCCAAATACTGACAAACAAATACTACACTTATGCGAGCTAATATTTCACATTATCTCTTTAGGTTCACCGATTCCATCTTAAGTGTAATATACATGTAATAGGCAATTTAGCACATCGGACAAGAAAATTAATCCACACTGGCTTGGGTTAAGTCGTAACCCAAAACGTAGGTAAATGAAAAAGCAAAGAATTTTGGGAAATAGAAATACAGTTCATTATAGCATCATCTCTGGAAGGCTTCTGGTGTGAAAAACCCGTGCATGAGGATTTATAAGTGTGAATTAGTATATCAGTGTTTTTAATTGTTAATCACGGACGTTTGATGACGTAGAGGAAGTGAAACTATCTATATGTCGAGTTATGTAAGAAGAGCTAATTCAACAGGAATTAATTTTGCCGTTTTTGTAGTAGCCAACTCGACTGATGGCGGAGAGGAAGTGAAAGGAATTATATGGTGAGTTATGTAAGAGGTGTTAATTCAGTAGGAAATAATTTTTGGCGTTTTTGTACTCGCCATTTCGCTTGGAAGAACCAAAAATAGTCCTCATGTTTTGTCATAAAATGATAACATCACCTGAATATTATTTAAAGATAGACTTATAATTACGTTTCTTAGATTTTTAGGTTAAAATTTCATTACATACACAAAGGAAGTTTTACACCCGGTATACCATAGTGGCATTTTTTTCTTCTTAAACTTTAACCGGTAGTGTTTCAAAGACTCTGTATAGCATAATCCTATTTAGAAGATTTCAATCTGGTTAAAGTCTGATTAAAGGCCAAATGCATACAATCTGCAAAAGATTGCTAAACTAGTGTAATCTAAGCTACTCCATTGTTTTTAAGAATCACTAATTCAATCTTATGAGTGATATACGTATAAAATTTTGTTCCAGGTATACCCCATATTTAAATTTGTTTTTGCATATACTGGGACTGGTTTAAAAGCTAAGTTTAACCCTAATCAGGATATTAAGACTTTATCAAAGAGTTTTTTTCAAAATGTAACAAAATTATTAATACATTTATGTGATCAAACATTTTACCTTATGTATTTAGTTTCAAAGAATAAACCAGACGTTTGATATACATATATATTTTCTTCATGGGAACTTATTTATAATAGAAATGAATAATTAAAATATAAAATTAATTGTTCACAGTTTAAACTGATCGAATATATCTAAATTTGCAAGTACGAAGATAATAACTTTCTTTCATTGTATAAAGAAACACATATTATCAAAACTAAATTTTATTTCAATCAGACAACCTAAAATGTCATTTCTCTTTTGAAATCGTTATTATATATAGTTTTATTTAATATAGATCTAAACGTCCCAGACATTTTAATCGCTAATCATAGAATAAAATAAGATGAGAAATATTTTTATAAAATCAAGCAAAAATTAATTCATGATAATTATAATCTTTTTACTAATAAAATAATTTTTCAAGTCTAAAACTGAAGTTTGAAAAAACTCTTTTCATATATATCAACAAAAATTGATAACAGAATGCATAATTTTTGGATAGAGAATTTTAATTGTGCAGTTTTATGTTTGAGAAAATTGTATATTTTTGAACTATTATACATGCTTTTTTCTGTTTCACGTAAAGAAAGAAGATAGCAATTTCAAAATTTAAATAACCCATAATTACAAAGTGCAATTTTATAGAAACATAATTAAAATTTATAAAATGATTTCGTGATCAAAAGCAATTTTAGTTCAAGTAAATATTTTTTTCTGAACTTCTCAGGCGTTATAAAAATTCAGCTTTTAAAATAAGTGTTATAAATCAATGTGGCAGCAGAATTTTTCACAGCCTTTGTTTATTTAGATATTGAAATGTATTTAGTTTAGAAATAAAGACAAAGATATAGTTCGTAAATCCAATTCAATACTTCTCTTCAGTCTTTACTTGTATCAAAACTAAATTTTTTAAATGGTAATAATTGAAAAGAAATTATAAAACAGTGTAAATATATATATATAATGTTTCTTTTCAATTCGGTTCATATATATATATATATATATATATATATATATATATATATATATATATATATATATATATATATATATATATATATATTATATATATATACATACATATATACATATATATATATATATATATATATATATATATATATATATATATATATGTATACATATATATATATATATATATATATATATATATATATATATATATATATAATATATATATATATATATATATATATATATATATATATATATATATATATATATATATAGAGAGAGAGGTACAGATCGACAGATATAATATAATTAGTGAAAGGTATATGTGTGTGAAATGTGTGAAAAATTAGATAGAGTAAGTTTTTAAAATTCTAAATTTAAAAACTATTTCTTATAAAAATTAGCTGGGACTCGAAATACGAATTTTATTTTTTATTTTTTTAACAGTTGGGAATAATATATTGGGACATTAAAGATCATTTTAAATTTTCAAATTAGTTATTGTGTCTTCTACATAGAAAGCTTCGAAAATGCATTTCCCATTTTATGGATTTTCATAAACTGTAAAAATCTCATTTAGGAAACAGAAACATTTCTGAATATTAGTTTTGAACATGATATTTACATTACTTTAATAGTATGTTAAAACTTCTTTCCTATTAAGTGAACTTTATGAATGTACATTTTATTGAAAAAAAAACCCTTATTAAATAACCGTATTAATCCTCCGAGTAAAACACAAAAAAGTCTCCAAAAATACTTTCAAGGTTTACTGTGTTAATCGCCAAAGCGTTCTATGATTTTTCCTTCATCCTTTGTCGAGTAGAATGGAACTGTCACTTTACTTCCGGTTATAAATAGATATATAAATAGATATTATAGATTGTTAATTTTTAATACACCTAAATCTCGTCAATTCTCGAAGATCTTCCCATAAGACATAATGAATTCTGAAAGTACAAATAAAAATATTCTTTGAAAGACTTATTTATATTTTTTTTACGAAAGTCATCCAAGATATTTAAGTGGTGTGATTAGAGATACATCTGTTACCGCACACAAAATATTTCGAAATAGAGATTTACAAATCTATGAAAAGCTATCGGCGTCTTTGTGCCTCAGGGGGTAGGGGTGCATCTGTCAATAGATGTCAAAGAGGGTGCAGTTCCTAAACAATAGACCTGACCCTCCTACCGCAAAACTCACCGAGAAAGCACTGGCAGAAATGTACATTACATGGATATTCGGAGCTTTTTTGGAGGTCGAAATTTGTACGTGACAACAGTTTTAAAGTCATCATCGGTTTGGCGGAATTGTACGTGCTAACCGCTTAGAGGGTTAAAGCAAGCTTTTATAAAGTAAACTTCATTAAAGTAGACTTTATATACTATAAACTAGGTGTTTCACACCTAAACTTTGGCCTGGATAACTGATGTTTCTCTATGACAGATAAATTTAATTAATTTATATGAGATTAAAAATACATATCATTCTTCTCATAACCAATGCATTAAAAGACATAAATTAACTAAATTTTAAATAATATTATTCTGAAAGTAATAAAACAATGAAAATTCAAATATTTCGGAAGTAATTTGTTATTATTTTGGAAAATTTTATCATTCTAGTGCTAATGGCTTTAAGTTTCTAAGAGAGTCTCGTCAAATTAAAGAATTCCGTTGAAATTTAAAGAATGTAATTTATCGTGATTACAATTCCTCCTTTACAATATAAAGAGAATTAAAAATCGGAGGTATACATCATAAATCCAATAAAAATTAGTTTTGAGCTTTAAGACGACGCCTAAATTCCAAGACCATGTTGTATTTTAAAATATGGAATAGCAATAAAATATGCAAGTAAAAACTAACTAATTTAATCTAGACACTTCATTAAAATTAAATTTTAATTATAGAATCATATACAATATATTTAGTTTAAACTCTCTCTTAACCCTATGTTAGTTTGGCTTTTCCAATAGAAGGAAATCTAATTTAAATATAAGGAATAGTAATAAGTGTTGCTAAAACCAAAAAGTAAAAGTTGTACAAAAAGTTATAAAATAACATGTACATTTATTAGAATATGAGTTATTTTTATTTCAACTAATTACATTGAAAATTAATTATGTTTAAATCATGATTTAAATTCATTACATAAAAATTATATATGTCGCTACAATGAGTTAAGAACATAGAAGAATTTTAGTAACTATTAATTATAAAATAAAATCTAAAAGTATATGACTGAAATTGATCACAATACTAGAACATACAAACATCGCTCTATAAATTAAAGTATTGTTTACCTAATAAAAATAGGTAAAAGTGTTGTTTTTCAAAATTTCTTACAAATAAGATACGAGATAATATTTTAGTTTCTATACAAAAGTTAAAATTGAACAAAGTAAATAGTCATGTAAATCATTGAGTTTCTAAACTATATTTTTAAAGTAAAGAAAAACTAAGAATTCTTATGTATTTTAAAAGTTTCAACATATCTTAATTTTATTTAAATACGTAGACATATAATTTATGCATATAATACAGCTTAAAAATTTTATATTTGTAAAATATTCATTTTTTTAAATCAGTAATTTTGTTTCATTTACTTTATAGAAAGGCATAATACGTTTATCCCTTTTTTACAACTGCCTAAAATGTAAGATGTAGAAAAAATTTATCCAGTAGCAGCATTTACTAAAAATATTTATTTTTAAATATTATTAATTGTTGTGTTTGTGTTTACTGTTAAATTATTACTATTTGGAAACTGAAATTTACAATCAAATAAGTGGAAAAATTAGTGTTAATATGTGATATAATTTTAAATAATTATATTTTAGTTTTACTTATTCTCATTAAATTCTTTATAAATAACTGATTTTATTTCCGTAAAATTTCTCGTCTTTATTTAGTCAATAGATGGCGCCACAGTATAATATTGATTTATGTATCCCCAACTTATTTTCACCGCTTCCTAAATACGAAAAAAATTCATTATTAGTTTGTTATCTAATAATTTTGGAGATTTTGTCTCCTACACAAACAGATTAAACCTGATGTTTCAAGGATAAAGCTGTTGCAATCGTAGAATTTAATTTATTACAGCACTCTATTATTATTGCACATAATTTCAATCTAATCTTCATTGAAAATTAGTTGTAATGCAATGCCTCAGCAAAAGCTCAAAATTCATGTATATTAAAATATATAAGCCTTACCTCAGGGGTTTTTAATTGTAAGGGTAATATTACTGATACTTAGGGGACTGATTTATGGTATTAAATGGCTGCCGAAAGATAATTAATGATGATGAATCTATATTTACATCTAAACCAGCCTTAAATTACCTATTGGGTATTTTTTTACTTGAACACTTATGGTTTTTGCGCATATAAGGTTAATTTCACCGTGAATATACACATAAAAATATTCATTTATGTATATATCAACATGCTTTTCAAATTGCCTCTATTATTTCTTACAGCTCGGGCATACTGGATTGCCAAGAGTCCTGTTAATCTATGGCTTCCTATCGCCTATCATATCCCTATCGCCTTTCTATCTGTGGTTTCCTATCGCCTAATTCTTCTCCGGAAAGGAGTTTTCGTATTTTTTTGCTGCGATGACTCGCCCGATCTTTGGATCAATTGTGTTTTGATCTGAGCATAAGGATCCACCTGGTCTGGATTAATAATGACTTAGCGGCTGCTTTTGGCGGTAGGTTTGAAACAATATAATTGACTTTTGTGCCGCTGTCTGTCACTGCTTTGGGAACTCCAAGACCAAAAGTCCGGTCGCACATAGCGAACCAAAGATGTGGATTGCCTAAGTTATACGGCGGAATTATGACATCACTGATTTCCGTCATTCCATTCTTTTGTAGATGCCGAGAGAAAAACTAGAGTCCACTGCGGCAGAAGAAAAATGTAAGATGCTCCAGTTGGCGATAAATGAATTTCTAAAGAATCCAAATACTGATGTTCCAGGTCACCATTGTGAAGATATATCCTCCATCATTTCTAAATCATAACAGCCAGTTATTGAATAAAAGTGAGGATATTTCTCCACACATCTACTGTCATGAAAAAATACATACATCATTTGTCGTGTCCGAACGTAATGGTTATTTTCTCTCATCAAAATTAGGACAAAAATCCAGAGACAAATCTGAACTCGATAAGCTGTATGTACCCTTATTAGCCATAAATGATTTTCCTGTGTTCTCACTCTTGTACGTACATTGTACCTCCTACAGGTAATAGTCCTGTTTCGAATTCCCACGCTAGCTTAAACCCACTTGTATCTCACACTCAGTACTATTTTTGGTCATACTTCTTGTTATCCTGTGGCTTTTCTTAACTCCATGTCTTTCACTGAAATTTCTGTTCTCAGACGAATATAAAAGTAGGATGTTACATTGATGATGTTATATCTTCAAACATAGTATGCACCCTTGGTACCCATAAATGATTTTCCTGTGTTCTCACGATTGTTGCAGTTACTTCTTTACACTTACGAAAGGTAGTACTCCTCTTTCAAATTCTTAAGCTAGCTTGGACCCTTTTATATCTCATTCCCTGTACTATTTTTGGTCATGCTTCTTGTTATCATGTGGCTTTATAAACTCCATGTCTTTTACGAAAAATTTTGTTTTCAGACGAATAAAAAACAGGCTGTTACATATAGGATGTTTTATCTCCAAACACAGTGTGTACTGTAACGTCACAGCTCTAAAATAGGTAATTTTGGTAGCGTTATGGTCGAGCAGGGTTCTTCATAGGCCTCATGAGTATGACACATCGAACACAAGCGAGATGGAGAAGGGAAAAAGGATTTAATCTGGTATATACAAATATTTACATCATTTACATTCTCGGCAAGGCTCATTCATCCTCGCTAGCCGGACAACAACTCTCAGCTTCTCCTTCCAACCAAATCACGCTTGGCCCTCGTGACGTCACTCGAAATCCCCCACACCCCTAACTCTGTCTTTGTAGAGGAGAGGTTAGGGAGGAGAAAATGGAGGCATGGGGACCCCCCAGGTAGCAAGAATACGTTCGACTGACGTCAGAGCGAGCCATAATACAGAAACAAATACAAATAAAAACAGTTTTCAAGTAGCGTGATGCTACAGTACCCTTAGAAGCCATAAATGATTTTCCTGTGTTCTGAAGACTCTTGCAAGTACTTCTTTATACCTCCGAAAGATAGTAATCCTCTTTCAAATTCGTACGCTAGCTTGGACCCATTTGTATCTCACTCTTAATACTATTTTTGTTCATGTTTCGTGTTATCAAGCGGTTTTTTAAACTCCATGTCATTAGCTATCCAACACAAAACATTGTCTAAACCAATAGTGCACAAACTGTGAGTCACCACAATGTTTGTGTCACCAAATTCAAAGACATTTTATAATCATATGAACTTTTTAACAATATTAGGCACCAGTAAAATACAGTACTAAAATAATATCATCTATAAAATTATACACGCATTTTTATTATTAAGTGTTCGCGATTGTATTGTACCCAATATGCGACTTGGGAATGAAAATGTTTTGCCCAACGTATCTCAAAATATTAAATCATTCGAAAAGATTTTTTTTTTATATTTTTATATAAAAGCTGCGATTTTGATAGTGCATATATTAAACGCATGATTTCTTACTAAATATAACGATGAAAAATTGTTTAATAAATATTAGGGGTTCATACTACACTAGTAGTTCTTCGTCATTTAAATTTATCTTCTCCATTTTCACTAGTAGCCATAGTTTGCCATTTTCACTAGTATACTTCACTAGTAGTTCTTCGCCATTTAAATTTATCCAGTAGCAGCATTACCCAGTAGCAATATATACTGAATGAAATGAAATCTTGCTGCGTTAACATTTTTAAATATTTAAAGAGCATTTGTGATTTTAATTTTTGATACAATCATAAATCAATTACATTCAAACACGAATAAAGAAAAATAGTCTCCATTTTTTAACAACAATAATACAGTAAAAAAGAAAAGCGAACAAGGAATAAAATCAATTTATTCATTTAATTAGCTATTTTAAATTTCCTACTAATATAGCCGGTGTAATTATAAATATATCACATTCACAATTTTCTAATTAAATTTATAATTAGATGAGTTATCCAATTTCCTATTTTTATCTAAGTATTTGTCCTTTTTTCCCATTTATTCAAATATTTGAGTACGTTAATAGAATAATTTCAAATAAGTTAATTGAAGTGACTTTTATCTTTATACTAAATATTTATCATTTTCTGGTACGTAATTAGAAAAAATATTTTTATTTAAAAATTTTAATTGGTTTAGTGTTTATTGCATTCAGAAAGACTACATTCATTTGAGGAACAATATCAGAATAATCTAAATTGACAATGTAATAAAAATATACGTTACATATAATTTCTTATATTATTAAAATATATTTATGTGATATTTAAAGAAAAATTTAAATTAAAAAGCCACTGAGTTTAAGTTATATTTGTGTACAAACATGTGATGTTTGAATGAAATTCAATGCGTAAAATGGAATTGCTGCAAATTATTTGGTTTTTAATCAGAAACTGAAATAGTGAACTATTATTAATATTTAATTAAACCTTTACTGTTAAAAAATTTAAGAAATTTTGTTTTGTACAATCAACTGATATTTCTTTCCTTTGTGATTTTAATTAGTTTTCATACCCTAATATTAAATTAAATTTCAATTAGTAATTTCGTTTGAACGTAATTATAAAAATAAGACCTTTATGTTGAGTTCAATAATCTGTTACACATTAAAGGCTATTTAAATAATAAACTGATATTCAAGTGACTTAAATACTTTTTTCAATAACAACACTGCTAGCTAAGGAATAAGAGTGCATTAAAAAATGGAGTAAATGAAATCAAAATGAATGAAATATACCAAATTAGTAAGGTAATGTCGAGATATGGCAAATTGCTGTTTTACTCCAGACGTTCAGAGGTTACTTAAAAAGCTATTGTTTTGAACATCCCTTATATAATAATAGCCTAAGTTGTCTGTCCGCGAATTTATGAAGCGGTTGTACCTGGAATGGATACCGAATCCATATTGGATTTTTTATGAGTTAGGGTTAGCAAAATTAAAAGCGAGTTCGAGATCCACCTCATCCCTCCCTTTTCAAGCGCTTAATGCTATTATTTCAAGCCTTATTCTCCCTCTTATTCTATACTAAATTCATTATTGATAGAATGGTGAGGGCGGAGAGCAATATTTAAG
>CM063506.1:94987595-95005458 GCA_032207245.1 Pardosa pseudoannulata
GATAGCCGTGTCATGTCCAGCAGTCCATGAATCTTTAGAAGTCGTAATAGAGTGCAACAAAGCTCTGCTTTTAGAAAGAGGTCTGGCTGTACCATCATCCGTCATGTGGCTGGAAAAAGGAATGGGAGAATTATGGGTTGCAAATGCTAATTTCGATACTAAGCAAATTCCAAAGGATATGTGTGTCGCTAAGGCAGAACCTTTACAGGTGTGTAATCTGAACGCCATCGACGAATTTTCCTCGCCAGAACTCCAACTTGTAACCAATACATTTCAACCAAATCCAGATATGGATTGTCAGCATAAAAAGATGGTGTCTGCCGACTTGACCGTGGACCAACGAACTAAACTTCTGGACGTTCTTCGTGAGTTTGGTGAAGCCTTCAGGACCGAAGACTGGAAGGGAACTTCAAAGATCAATGTAAAACATCGTATCAATACTGGAGACCACCCGCCGATAAGCCAGAGGGCTTATAGAGTGTCATCGTCTGAACGCCGAATTATTCAAGAAGAGACTCAGAAAATGATGAAGAATGGCATAATTAAACCTTCTGAGAGTCTTTGGTCATCTCCAGTTGTCCTGGTAAAAAGAAAGATGGAAACTGGCGTTTTTGCGTCGATTACCGCCGCTTGAACAAGATAACCAAAAGAGATGTCTACCCACTGCCACGCATCGATGATACCCTAGATTGCCTAAAAGGGGCCAAATTCTTTTCATCAATGGACCTTTACTCAGGGTATTGGCAGGTTGAGGTCGACGAAGCTGACAGAGAGAAAACTGCCTTCATCACACCAGAAGGGTTATATGAATTTAGGGTGATGCCGTTCGGTTTATGTAACGCACCCGCTACATTTGAGAGGATGATGGACAATTTGCTGCGACACCTCAAGTGGTCCATGTGTCTTTGTTATCTTGATGGCTTAGTTGTATTTTCCGAAACGTTCGAGGAACATATATCCCGGCTGAAGGCCGTTTTACGGTGTATACGGGACGCAGGTCTCAAACTGAACCCGAAGAAATGCCTGTTTGGTGCCAAACAGATCAAGATTCTTGGACACCTAATAGCAGAAGATGGAGTAAGACCCGACCCTGAGAAATTGCGTGCAGTAGCTGATTTTCCAACTCCGAGAAATGTGCATGACGTTAGAAGCTTCTTAGGTCTATGCTCCTATTACCGTCGCTTCATTAAGAATTTTTGCATTAAAGCCCAGCCATTACAGAATTTACTAAAGAAAGAGTCGACGTTCACTTGGGGTGAAATGTAGGTTGACTCTTTTATTAAGTTAAAGGAAGCGCTTACGTCTGATCCTGTACTAGGACTGTATGACGAAAACGCCCCAATAGAACTCCATACGGACACCAGCGATTTTATAGAATTGGCGCTATCTTGGTCCAAATTCAAGACGGCTGTGAAAAAGTAATAGCTTACGCGTCACGAACGCTAACTAAGTCGGAGAAAAACTATTCCACCACAGAAAGAGAATGTCTTGCTGTGATATGGGCGATCCACAAATTCCGTCCTTATTTATTCGGTAGGCCTTTTGTTGTGGTAACTGATCATCACGCATTGTGCTGGTTAGCAGGACTGAAAGATCCGTCAGGGAGGCTTGCTAGATGGTCATTAAGGCTACAAGAATACGATGTCTCTATATCCTATAAGAGCGGAAAAAAAACATAAGGACGCAGATTGTCTTTCGAGACATCCCATTGAATTTGACTCTCCTGGAGAGGCCGGAATCATTGCTGCATTTACGGATATCGCTGCCGATCAAAGGAATGATCCGAAGTTGGCAGAATTAATTCATGCTCTAGAAAAGTCTGAGCCTGTCAAGGGAGAATTCACACTCATAAGTGGCGTCCTTTGTAAGAAGAATTACGATCCGTCCGAGAAAAAGTGGTTACCTGTAATCCCTCGGCACCTGCGACTGGACGTTCTTCGACATTTCCATGACGCGTCTACTGCGGGTCACTTAGGGTTCGCTAAAACTTACGACAGAATCAGGAAACGATTCTTTTGGCCTAGACTGTACCGTACTGTGAGACATTATGTTTCTCACTGCCGTGAGTGTCAAAGAAGAAAACATGTACCTCAAAAACCACCTGGTCGCCTTATCTCCATCCCTCCAGCTATAGCCCATTTCCACCGTATCGGTATAGACTTGCTGGGTCCATTTCCTAAATGCCACAGTGGAAATAAATGGATTGTCGTGTGTACTGATTATTTAACACGGTATGCCATAACTAAAGCTCTGCCAAAAGCCGATGCCAGCGAAATAGCCAGATTCCTGGTAGCAGATATTTTATTGAAGCATGGAGCACCGAGGGTTCTGATCACTGATCGTGGAAAAGTCTTCCAATCAAGGCTGGTATCTGAACTCATCCGATGTTGCCAAGTAAAGCATAGCATGACTACCGCTTACCATCCTCAAACTAATGGACTGACCGAACGATTTAACAAAACGTTGACAGATATGATGTCCATGTATGTCGATGTCGAACAAAGAGACTGGGATTTGGTATTGCCGTTTGTAACTTTCGCATATAATACTGCAAAGCAGGATGTTACGGGGTTTACTCCGTTCTTCCTACTTCACGGGCGTGAAGCCGAGACTACCATGGACACCTTATTTCCATATCAACCCGGGGATCAAACGGACGATTACCTTGAGCACTTGGTGACGACAGCCGAGGAATCAAGACAATTAGCTCGCCTAAGAACGTTAAGTGCGCAACAGAAGGATCGAGAACGTTATGACGCCACGCATAGAAAAGTATCTTATCAACCTGGTGATCTAGTATGGATTTTTACGCCTATACGTAAAGTGGGGATTTCCGAAAAGCTCCTGAGACGTTATTTTGGCCCATATAAGGTCCTGAAACGAATATCTGACGTAACGTACGAAGTTGAAGATTTTGACCCTATGTCGAAACGGAGAAAAAACCAGGGATACCGTTCACGTCCTTCGGATGAAACCTTATTGTGACCCTGACAATCAAGGCATTGACGACACCTCTAATGATGACCCTCATCGATCAGACACCGAACCTGCCGGATCAGCGAGACCCGAAAGAAAACCCTCGAAAATGACCGACAGAACAAATATCCCTGTGACTCGGTCTAGAGCTAGGGCCGAAGCGGTCGAACGACAGCGGGACGCTGTCGTCTGAGGGAGGAGTATAATGCCACATTTCAAACGACACTACCGAGCTCCATGGCGCAATGGTTAGAGTCGCGGGCTACGAACCGAAAGGTCTCCGGTTCGATCCTGCGTCAGGACAAATTTGTTTCCGTAATTTTATGTTCGATTTCTTAAATAGTCAAGAAGACTTCTAAATTATGCCAAATTTTCTGTTGCATTAAAATATTTCTAGAAGGTTCTGTTACCTTATAAAAGCATCTGTAAAGAGTCCTGGAGAAACCAAACAATATATAGCTAATCAAATGGAGTATTTTAATCAAGATGGCAGTAATTCTAAAATTCGCGGTATGCATTTTTGTTTTTATCTTGAAAAAAAAAAAAAAAAAAAAAACATATATATAATATATATATATATATATTTATATATATATATATATATATATATATTTATATTTATATAAAATATATTTATATTTGTATTTTATTAATGGCTTAAAGACAGGACCTAAAATCAGCACTGTGATAACAGTGGTATATCGAAAGATATACATGACACAGTTAAACGAGGATTTAGGTAATGCAGTTATCGTATTAAGGGACGGTCTCATCAAAGTATTTTAACAAAGAATTGTGTCCCACCATTGGGTGGAGACATGGATTAATCTTGGTTAGCTATTAAAGGACTTTGATGAGATCGGCCCTTATCGACGCAACCGTTGGGAACTAACATAAATAAAAAAATTAAAATAAAAAAATATTAGCAAACAACAAACACTCGATGTTATACCACCATGGTTATCTGTAGCAGGGGTTTATTGCTGGACATATCACAATAACAATCTATCAGTGACGGAGGCTAAAAGTTACGCGGCAGTAATGAAACTGAACGCTCATTGTGAATCTCTCTCCGAAGGATGAATTTTTTGCTCCATCAGATTTTTGTATGTCCGTTCGCATATGTGACTAGAAGTATCAGAAAAAAGTATCAATTAATACATTTTAGACGGGTTTAAGGAGGAGGAGGTACAGTTATAGTATATTAATCTTCCTCAATACCATAACATCATCCATAAAGACAATGGAACGCTTAATAAAGTTCTTAGTGTACTTTCGTGACTTGCAGAACAGTTGGGGGTATCTTAAAATTCTTCTTAAGGTCTCTTACAATTAAAAATATTTTAGATTATGTTCTTTGCTTCATGGTTCGAAAAAATCCTTATGATGTTACTGGAATCAACATGAGTCCACATTTCTATGAGCATATAACATCTCCACTAGGATATCTACCTTATCAATCTAGCATGTGTATAGATGAAATGACACCTACCACATTTGGAAGCTACCATTAAGTTGGGATCCCTAAGTCTAAGCCATGATAGTTGTGAACGCGCAGATATGTTTTACATAAGGTTTGCGAAACTGTTTTGCTCACCGCACTCACACGCTGTGGGTTGCATGCCCAGGTATTTTTTTAGCGACTCCAGGAGGCGTGTGGTGTGGTCTGTTGAAAGGATTACACTTAAACTTCACCAAGTGTCGACAATTGTGATTGGTCGTCAGGAGGGATTCAGGACCATGCCTGGAGTTCCGGTCAATTTGGACAGAACCGGGAAAGGACGCATTGTGTATAGGACAATGGAACAACGGATGCAACAGCACAGGATAATGGATGAAGTATAGGGTTGCTGGAGTAGTTCAGAAGGAAAGAAAATAATGCAGCTTGCTCTTAGACTTTGGCAGTTTTTCTTTCAAGTGTAGCACGTAAAGTGCTTCTTTTACTTTTTATTTTTTTTTCTATATATTTCCTTATCTTTTGTTCTATATTTCAATATTGTAATATATATCAGTGGCATTTTAGTATAATTAATGTTAAAGGAGATATAAAGCAAACTTGGGTTATTAATGGATTTGAAGTAACAACAGCAATGTACTACACTGCAGTAATAGTATTCACCTACAGTGGTTTGGATATCATCTTATTATGTTTATCAACCTTCTGGTCCACGCATAATATAATTTGATGAATGTAGACAATTGAAAACCCCAAACTTTTACTATGCCTACACATTAAAAATATAAAGTATTTATATTAAGACACTACCTTGACCAAGATGCCTGCTTTTTCATTAGAATTACACAGTAAACACCAAGATTTAACAAATTCCAATTAAAACAATATTTTGCCTGTTTTTTATTTTATAATTTTATTCTGCTTATGTCTTCCCATTTTTTTCTTAATATCTTATAATATAATATATAAAATATTTTGTAATTTTAGTAGTAATAAAGTAGGTTAGTGTAAATGGTACTGAAAAAAATTGTTGCGGAAGTTGAATTATAAATTACTTTTCAGTAAATAAATGTTAGATTATATAAAATAGATTATATATTTTACAAAATTTTCCTAACTATATTTTACAAGAATTCACACAAATTTCTTAAAGATAAACAAAATTAAGGAACTTGTTTTATATTTATTTTTAAGACATTAAGCAAATACGATTAAGATTCAGCGACAACAAAATTATTTCATTAGTTTTAACTGTTATTTTTTTTATTTTGCAATGAGAGAAAACCGTTCGCAATTTTAATTCTTTCCACTTCTGTACACTTAATCACATCTTGAAATAGAATCTCAGTATGTTAATTCTTCGCACTGAATTGTTTTATACGCATTCTCTCGTTAAGAAGGAAATAAATGTTTGCGTTTAACGACTACACTTTCACGTCTGCTTAATTCTATTAGAATGTTTAACATACGATACTAATTTAATCCAAGTATGTCGAAATAATATAATTTAGAGCAATATGACTTTTCATGGCTTTGAATATATCTAGCATATTAGAAAAGAATTGTTTAATAAAACGTTTACTTTAATTTTTTTGTGTCCACAAGCGTCTATGTAATTGAATATATATATATATATATATATATATATATATATATATATTATATATATATATATATATATATATATATATATTTATATATATATATATATATATATATATATAATATATATATTGTATATATTATATATATATATATATATATTTACATATATATATATATATATATATATATATATTATATATATATATTTATATATATATATATATATATATATATATATATATTATATATATATATATATATATATATATATATATATATATTATATATATATATATATATATATATAATATAAATATATATATATAATATATATATATATATATATATATATATATATATATATATATATATATTATATATATATATATATATATATATATATATATATACATATAATTATTCATTTACATTCATGTAGATAAATTAAGGATAATTCAGAATCACACAGAAATTGAGCTCTAAAATAAAAATTTCACCTGTAGAATTATCACACATATCTTGAAGAAGAATATGCAAATTGCAGAAAACCACCAGATGGCGCATATAGTACGTCACAATGACGAGAGTGTATGAAAGGGGTATATAAGGAATGGTAGCAAAGATGTAAAATTGTTCACAAGCGCTTTAAAAGCCTTTCAGTGCAATAACCGCATAGTTATGGCACAAAGGAAGCATTTGGATTTTTTTACGTGGTAGAATTATCGGACGACTGGAATGTGGACGTACCCAGCTGAAAATATAAGAGGAACTTGGAATCGCCTAGAGTGTCATCTCCAGGCTTTGGCAAAGATTGAAACATAATGGTAATGTGAGTATATGTTACAGCACAGATCGCTCCCGAGTTACTACGCCGAATGATGACCGGTATTTGGAAGTTACTGCCAAAAGAAACAGACGGAGCACAGCATCAGACCTGTCTCGTCAGCTCTCTTCAGCTACCGGTACGACAGTTTCAAGGCAGACCGCGTACAGACGCTTAGGGAACATTGGTATATATGCTCGTAGGCCTGTCAGATATGTTCCCCTTACCGCAACTCACTGTCGCCTGCGATTATGCTGGGCTAGAGAGCATGCATTATAGACACCGCAACAGTGGTCTTGTGTGATGTTTTCCGACGAGTCCAGGTTCAGTTTACATTCTGATTCTCGCCGGACTTTCATATGGAAAGCGCCAAGTACCCGTTACCACCAAGAGAACACCACTGAATGACACCGTTACGGTGGTGCATGATCGCTCATTTGGGGAGGAATTATTCTTGGTTCCAGAACTGACCTGCATCTTCAGAGTGTAACGATGACAGGCCACATCTATCGGGATGTCATTCTGGAACAACATGTACGTTTGTTTCGGAGCGTCATGGGTCCTGAATTTCTGTATAGGGATGACAACGCCCGACCTCACCGTGCAAACATTGTAGACCAATGCCTTCAAACCGAGGATATTACCCGTATGGATTGGCCAGCATAAGCACCGGACTTGAATCCAATAGAGCATGTGTGGGACATGCTTGGCCGACGAATTGCAGCCCGTCAACCCCCTCCCAACTGTCTATCGGAACTTCGGAGGGCATTGCTTGATGAGTGGTGTAATTTTCCCCAAGATCAGATTGATAATCTGATACTCAGCATGCGTGGGCGTTGTAACGCTTGTATTGCATCGTCCGGGAGACATACTCCGTATTAACAATCATACTAACCATGTTATACTGTTTTCTGTAAATAGGTTCTTTTTTGAAATTTGCTCCAGGGAATAAAAATCGCAATTTTTATTAATTATGTCAAACATATAGCATCTTTTTTGCTCTTTACCTTTTGTTTAATAAATAGACTTTATAAATAAGTCAAATTTGTTTTGCTTTTGTCTCTTTCATTGCCTGAACTTCATTATCCTTAATTTATGGACATGAGTGTACATAGACGCTTGTGGGCACAAAAATATTTAAGTAAACGTATATATATATATATATATATATATATATATAGTAAACGTATTAAAGTAAACGTACATATATATATATATATATATATATATATATATTAATAAATATATATTTAAAAACAAAAAATGAAAAAGAAAAAAAGAGAATAAAATTAACATTAACAAAAATATCTTTTTAGGAAATAATTTAAAACATATATTAAGCAATTAAATAAAAAAGAATTATTGTAAAGGATAACTTTATTGATTGCGAAAAATGAAATTATCATTAAAAGTACCATTTTAAAATAATGGAAAACTGCGCTAAATTTGCGCAACATGAGAACTGTAAACATTTTATAGATTTGCAAAAATTAAAGTTTTGACTCTAAAAAGTTATTTCCATTGCGGACACAATATTTGCGATTATATTTTTCTTCGCAGATGATTTGAGGTGTTCGATACATATATACATATATACATATATACATATATATACATATACACACACACACATATATATATATATATATATATATATATATATATATATATATATATATAATGTGTCAGAAATCTTGACTGGCAGGAAAGTAAATATTTTAATGAATACCGATACTTCGAAAGTGTACAAAATATATAAAAAGTAGTAGCCTAAACTGCGCATGAAATGCGTATTAAATATTGACTGACAAGAAAGTAAATGTTTTAACTAATGTTGCCTATATTTTTTCTAACTAATTTAAATTTAATATGGTGTAATATATTATTTTTTCCAGCATTATAACAATTTAAAATATAAAAATGAATAAATATCATTTCATTATATATGCAGAGTATATTTTGCATATTAATTCAGACTTATATGAATCGGAATGAATTTAACCCAGATCTTGGTTTTAGGTAGACAGAAACTGCCGAGATGAGAGTGTAAATGTAAAACTAAATCATTTGCATCAATATTTTTCATGACGTTTGAAAACTAGTTAGTTACATGCATTTAAAAAAATCTACACAATTTGCCTACCAAAAACTTAAAAATTATAGGTCACCGGACAACAACAATTATTATTTTACTTTTTAGTAAAATGAAAAGTGATTTAAACGTATTTCAGTTAAAAAGTTTTTTTTTAAAGGAAATGAAACTCAAGCTATATGTTTTGATATTTTTAAGAAACATAAACTTACAATATTTATATCAATAACGAAATTCGTTATTATTAATGCTGTAGAATTTTTCAATATCCTAATGTAGGACACTTAAGTGCACTTTAAGAATTTTTTTATTCAATTTATCTGTTGCAAAGTGAGTATGGAGTCAAATATTATATCTCTGTCCAATATTGAGTTATTTTTCCTTTTTAAACAGATGAAGATTTAATTAATTTTATATCAGAGAAAACGAGTCAAAACATGATACATTAGTACAGAATTTCAATTTGTGGTTAATTGGAGAATTCAAGAATTGTGACTTATTCGAGTACACACTCTCTAATATTTTTTTAAAGAAACGCATAACCAAAATGAAAAGTTTTTAAAAGATATAAAAAGCTGTAAAAGGAATAAATTTTAAGACTATCTTATTTATTTATATAGATATATATGATATTATATAAAATCTAAATTTTGAAACTGTTGTATCTAGCACAATGAATTGACCTAAGTTCAACTGTAAATTATTTAATTATTTTCAGTCACCAATGTCATTAAAACTATATTAACTATGTATATTGCATATAAAAATATAACAAAAAAGACAAACACTTCAGTTTTGTTTCAATGTTACTTTGTCATTAAAAATAGTTTATAATTATCTCAATGTACTCTTAGTTCAAAAAGCATGAATAATCGATGAAAATTTTAAAAATTCAAGACTAAGGTTTAAAAAAAAAATCTCCATTAATTTGCTATTGAGGAAGAGCTATTAATAAAACTTTAGATCTTAAGGGGAAATGCTGTTATACATGTTACTCTTTTTTCGTGGAAGTTATTTTTGTACTTATAAGCTACACTTGAGACTACTTTGAAGAACGACGGGATGGAGGAAGGAGGAAGGAAATTCCTTTGTGTGCAGCTAATGAAGAAGAACACAAAGAGAATGGAAAATTAAGCTTTTAAAGATAAGAGAGCCCTATATAAATATTCCTTTAATATATTCAAAAAATAAAATTCCTTAACTATACAAGAACTCAACTCCAGTAACTATACATTAAGTATCGGTTGAACCGACATTGATATTATTAAGTGTTGAAAATTTTGACTCAAGAATATTGATAAAAAACACTTAATTTGTTGTTCTTCATAGCAGAATAAGTCACATTGTATATATTCTTTAGGGTGAGGGAAATTAAAAGAAAATATTTAACTCATCTAACCTAATAATTTTGCATATAATGACAATAAACTCTCACAATGATTTTTTATTTTACCATGCCTGATAAACATTTGCAATTCATATTTAAATAATTCTGCAAAATATAGTAAAATATAAACGCAGGAATATGTGATATAGTGATAAATACGGAAACTTTACTGTTAATCCTTTAAAGTTCACCAGTGAAAATTCTTTGCGATTTAATGGAGATGGATTATAAATGTTATCTACGAACCTTATGTATGTGAAAAATATTAAAATGCTTTCCGGTAGTTTCGTGAAGGGATGGGCAGTGGGTTTTAAATGTGAAACTTTCAACTCCCTTGTACAGTTCGAAAATATTACATTCTTAAAATTTAAGTAATATTGTCACGAAGATTCGAATGATCACACCGTTTAACTTAACAGACGAATTTATTGAAGCTAAGTAGCAACTCGCAACTTTACAAGATCGAGAAGTCCCTACAACTAGTGGGTATTAGCTTTCATACCCGAACAGAATATTCGAGAAATAACTAATTTACATAACAAAGAAGGATCTAGAATGTTCGAGAACATAAAGCAACAATAAGTAATATTTTTAAATTAAAAATTCACACTTTGGAACAACCGCCATGGCGAGCATCGAACCCACAACCTTCGGGTCTGGATCTCGGGCTTTGACCATTCGGCCACTGAGCTCGTTGGCAAAGTTTCTTTATCCGGCATTATTGAAAGAATACTACATACTTACATGTAATAGATAAGTAGCTTACTAAACAATTTATAAGTAATGTTTTGGGTAAGTATATTTATTTAGGGTCATGACAAAATAATCAAATATCATTTATTTTTTCTATAGATAAAGAGGTTTGAACGTTTATATTTTAAAGAAAACAATATACTGTGTGTTGTGCCACCATTTATTAATAGTTTAAAGAGTCATAAACACCCCAAAAAAGCATTAATATACCTTAAAAAAGAAGAGAAAAAATATTTCAGCAGGTGGTTTCGCTCCGAAACCATTGTTCTTTAAAGGGTTAAAACTTGGGGAAACATAACATGTAGAATCACTTCTGACTATAATGCAAGCTTTGTAGTGATTTTCCATACTACATTTTATAATATAAAGAAGTTCTTGCAGTAATAATTTGTCTTCAAGACACCTTAACCCATTCGTGACCAAAATCTTGTCCACTCAGCGATTTTACTCTTAACAGTCTAGCGTCGCCTGCAACCGATGATCTACGGTTGATATTGAGATACCAGCAACGCATGTGGGTAATAGGAGATCTGAAGGTTTTATTTTATTTTTTAAATGCTAGGTTTAATTACTAGATGGCTTAAAAGGCAACGGTTTTCACAATGGTCGACTCGTATAGCACTTAAGTGTTGGTCCTCAAGTGGTTAAAGCTCCTGGAATAGTAGGTGGTGGTTTGTGATACACTTTGGCTTAATAGTGTGACCAACACATGTGCACACATATCGCACTTAAATTTAATGGAGAATATGCAGTTTACTTAATCCTTTGGATTTTTTTAGCTTCAAGATAATCAGTCAACAAAGTACCTCAATGAAGACATGTATAATCATAATTTAGTAGGAAGTTATTACAAGTTACAACGTTTTTCACAAAGTTCTTCTCGTATAGCACTTAAGTGTTGGTCCTGCAGTGGTTAAAGCTCTTGGAATAGTAGGTGGTGGTTTGTGATACACGTTGGCATCCTAGTGTGACCTACACATGTGATATCGCACTTAAATTTAATGAAGAATATGCAGGTTACTTAATCCGTTGGATTTCATCAACTTCAAGATAATCAGTCAATAAAGAACCATAATGAGGACTTGCATAATCATAATTTAGTATGAAGTTATTACAAGTTACATCCCAAATTTGACCTGAGTGTTAAGAACCTAATCTCTGTACATTTTACATTTCACAATCGTACTGTTAAAAATATGTAAAACAGTTCAAAATGACGCTGGCCTATACTGACATCCCATCTAATTTGTATCTATGCTTTTTACAAATGTAACATACATATCATAATAATTTGTTAATCACAATCAAAATTGTAATTCAAAAAGAAAAGATAACATGGTTTCAATAAGTCATACTATAATTGTGGGCACTTCTGCAAAATTTTAATTACACGCAATTAACTGTGATTCTCAAATACAAACCATGGGATTTCTTTTTATACAACGCGCTTTTATTCAGCCTGTCACTTACGCTCAATTTGGAAAATTGATTTCATATTGTTTAAGTAGAACTGCGGTAGCTCCGTCAGCAAAGTCAGCGATCTCGTAACTGGGAGTTTGCGGGCGAGGAAGCAATCTGCCGTGTCCGTTAATAGTGACTGTGGTACATAAAATATGTACTTGGTCACAATGTCATCCAAGTTCGCAAACGATACTTCTGGGCATGGCAAGTTACTTCTGGTATTTTTCTGTTTAGTTCCTCCTCCTAAATTACGAGGACCCACCTGTGTGCACAATACACTCCAAGTCATCCAAATCATCCCTTCTTACATACATATACATACATGTGTATATTGTCACGTAGATGAAAGTACAGGTGGAACACAATCTAGAGTCAAGCTTAAGAAATAACAATTTATTAAAGCCCAAGCTACCTAGCTCGTACTCAAAACAACAACTGCCGCTCGCAGTTTTTACAGAGGCTTTTATAAGGCAACATAACTTTCTAGAAATATTTTAATGCAACAGAAAATTAGCATAATTTAGAAGTCTTCTTGACTATTTAAGAAATCGAACATAAAATTACGGAAACAAATTTGTCCTGACGCAGGATCGAACCGGAGACCTTTCGGTTCGTAGCCCGCGACTCTAACCATTGCGCCATGGAGCTCGGTAGTTTCGTTTGAAATGTGGCATTATACTCCTCCCTCAGAAGACAGCATCCCTCTGTCGTTCGACCGCTTCGGCCCTAGCTCTAGACCGAGTCACAGGGATATTTGTTCTGTCGGTCATTTTCGAGGGTTTTCTTTCGGGTCTCGCTGATCCGGCAGGTTCGGTGTCTGATCGATGAGGGTCATCATTAGAGGTGTCGTCAATGCCTTGATTGTCAGGGTCACAATAAGGTTTCATCCGAAGGACGTGAACGGTATTCCTGTTTTTTCTCCGTTTCGACATAGGGTCAAAATCTTCAACTTCGTACGTTACGTCAGATATTCGTTTCAGGACCTTATATGGGCCAAAATAACGTCTCAGGAGCTTTTCGGAAATCCCCACTTTACGTATAGGCGTAAAAATCCATACTAGATCACCAGGTTGATAAGATACTTTTCTATGCGTGGCGTCATAACGTTCTCGATCCTTCTGTTGCGCACTTAACGTTCTTAGGCGAGCTAATTGTCTTGATTCCTCGGCTGTCGTCACCAAGTGCTCAAGGTAATCGTCCGTTTGATCCCCGGGTTGATATGGAAATAAGGTGTCCATGGTAGTCTCGGCTTCACGCCCGTGAAGTAGGAAGAACGGAGTAAACCCCGTAACATCCTGCTTTGCAGTATTATATGCGAAAGTTACAAACGGCAATACCAAATCCCAGTCTCTTTGTTCGACATCGACATACATGGACATCATATCTGTCAACGTTTTGTTAAATCGTTCGGTCAGTCCATTAGTTTGAGGATGGTAAGCGGTAGTCATGCTATGCTTTACTTGGCAACATCGGATGAGTTCAGATACCAGCCTTGATTGGAAGACTTTTCCACGATCAGTGATCAGAACCCTCGGTGCTCCATGCTTCAATAAAATATCTGCTACCAGGAATCTGGCTATTTCGCTGGCATCGGCTTTTGGCAGAGCTTTAGTTATGGCATACCGTGTTAAATAATCAGTACACACGACAATCCATTTATTTCCACTGTGGCATTTAGGAAATGGACCCAGCAAGTCTATACCGATTCGGAGGAAAGGGGCTACAGCTGGAGGGATGGAGATAAGGCGACCAGGTGGTTTTTGAGGTACATGTTTTCTTCTTTGACACTCACGGCAGTGAGAAACATAATGTCTCACAGTACGGTACAGTCTAGGCCAAAAGAATCGTTTCCTGATTCTGTCGTAAGTTTTAGCGAACCCTAAGTGACCCGCAGTAGACGCGTCATGGAAATGTCGAAGAACATCCAGTTGCATGTGCCGAGGTATTACAGGCAACCACTTTTTCTCGGACGGATCGTAATTCTTCTTACAAAGGACGCCACTTATGAGTGTGAATTCTCCCTTGACAGGCTCAGACTTTTCTAGAGCATGAATTAATTCTGCCAACTTCGGATCATTCCTTTGATCGGCAGCGATATCCGTAAATGCAGCAATGATTCCGGCCTCTCCAGGAGAGTCAAATTCAATGGGATGTCTCGAAAGACAATCTGCGTCCTTATGTTTTTTTTCCGCTCTTATAGGATATAGAGACATCGTATTCTTGTAGCCTTAATGACCATCTAGCAAGCCTCCCTGGCGGATCTTTCAGTCCTGCTAACCAGCACAATGCGTGATGATCAGTTACCACAACAAAAGGCCTACCGAATAAATAAGGACGGAATTTGTGGATCGCCCATATCACAGCAAGACATTCTCTTTCTGTGGTGGAATAGTTTTTCTCCGACTTAGTTAGCGTTCGTGACGCGTAAGCTATTACTTTTTCACAGCCGTCTTGAATTTGGACCAAGATAGCGCCAATTCCATAACCGCTGGCGTCCGTATGGAGTTCTATTGGGGCGTTTTCGTCATACAGTCCTAGTACAGGATCAGACGTAAGCGCTTCCTTTAACTTAATAAAAGAGTCAACCTCCATTTCACCCCAAGTGAACGTCGACTCTTTCTTTAGTAAATTCTGTAATGGCTGGGCTTTAATGCAAAAATTCTTAATGAAGCGACGGTAATAGGAGCATAGACCTAAGAAGCTTCTAACGTCATGCACATTTCTCGGAGTTGGAAAATCAGCTACTGCACGCAATTTCTCAGGGTCGGGTCTTACTCCATCTTCTGCTATTAGGTGTCCAAGAATCTTGATCTGTTTGGCACCAAACAGGCATTTCTTCGGGTTCAGTTTGAGACCTGCGTCCCGTATACACCGTAAAACGGCCTTCAGCGGGATATATGTTCCTCGAACGTTTCGGAAAATACAACTATGTCATCAAGATAACAAAGACACATGGACCACTTGAGGTGTCGCAGCAAATTGTCCATCATCCTCTCAAATGTAGCGGGTGCGTTACATAAACCGAACGGCATCACCCTAAATTCATATAACCCTTCTGGTGTGATGAAGGCAGTTTTCTCTCTGTCAGCTTCGTCGACCTCAACCTGCCAATACCCTGAGTAAAGGTCCATTGATGAAAAGAATTTGGCCCCTTTTAGGCAATCTAGGGTATCATCGATGCGTGGCAGTGGGTAGACATTTCTTTTGGTTATCTTGTTCAAGCGGCGGTAATCGACGCAAAAACGCCAGCTTCCATCTTTCTTTTTTACCAGGACAACTGGTGATGACCAAGGACTCTCAGAAGGTTTAATTATGCCATTCTTCATCATTTTCTGAGTCTCTTCTTGAATAATTCGGCGTTCAGACGATGACACTCTATAAGCCCTCTGGCTTATCGGCGGGTGGTCTCCAGTATTGATACGATGTTTTATATTGATCTTTGAAGTTCCCTTCCAGTCTTCGGTCCTGAAGGCTTCACCAAACTCACGAAGAACGTCCAGAAGTTTAGTTCGTTGGTCCACGATCAAGTCGGCAGACACCATCTTTTTATGCTGACAATCCATATCTGGATTTGGTTGAAATGTATTGGTTACAAGTTGGAGTTCTGGCGAGGAAAATTCGTCGATGGCGTTCAGATTACACACCTGTAAAGGTTCTGCCTTAGCGACACACATATCCTTTGGAATTTGCTTAGTATCGAAATTAGCATTTGCAACCCATAATTCTCCCATTCCTTTTTCCAGCCACATGACGGATGATGGTACAGCCAGACCTCTTTCTAAAAGCAGAGCTTTGTTGCACTCTATTACGACTTCTAAAGATTCATGGACTGCTGGACATGACACGGCTATCCTTGCTATAGAATGTGGCGGGAGAGAAAAATCTTCTAAAGCAAATAACCTAAAGGACTCGCCTAAATTATCGGTCTCCTTTCTGTTATTTTGCAAGACTTCTTCCAAGAGGAGGGTAGAGCGACCACAATCTATCACAGCCTGAGAGGCTTCCAGGAAATCCCAACCAAGGATAATACTATGACTGCAATGCCGAAGGACTACGAACTCAAATGGTTGGTGTCGGCCATTTATGCACAGTCGTACTACACATTTTCCTACTGGCTGCACGTAGTTTCCGTCAGCTACTTTAAGCATGACGTTCTTGTTTTCGACAAACATAATTTTCCGCAATTGGCGCCGATATGCGTCCGATATTACTGAGAAAGATGCCCCAGAGTCCACAAGAGCACGTACGGGTTGGTTATCTATGCTAACGTCTACATAATTTCGCGACATCCTAGTAATAGTCGTCGAAGGAGGGTTTTCAAGACAAGCGGCCTTACCTCCAGTGAAGGTCGCACCGCTTAGTTTTCCTCACTCCTGCGACTCGGCGACAGACTGGGTCTTCGGTATGGCGAAGGGGATCTGAAGCGGCGATTCGGCGAACGACCTCGATTTGGGCTTGGCGACTGGGATCTAGCGGCTGATCGGTTGCTTTCTTCGACGGCGCGACTGCTATTGTAATTTGAGAGGGCTTCACGTCCAAAATTTCGACGGTAATCATCGAAAATAGCCTTTCGATCTTTGCAGTATCTTACAACATGTCCAGGTCGACCACAGTGAAAGCAGACGGGTCGATTATCTGTGGTACGCCATACGTCGGTCTTCCTAGGTTTTTTCATACGTTACATGTCGAAACTGGTCACGGGTAGTCTCCGGTCTCCTATACGTCGGCTGGATGCGGCGCTTGGGTATCGAGCTGGGTTTCTGGAAGCCTGCGTCAGAAATAGGATTTAGAGATCTTCCCACTTCTTCTCGAACAATGGCTTCAATGGACTGTAGTCCTATTTCCTGCTCCTCTGTTTGCGACGAGGTGAGGGTTTGTATTTCCTCACGAACGATTTTCCTGATTAAGGACGTCAAATCAAGGTCCGATGAATCGATGGAGGCTATTGGTACGACATTGGGTAATCTTGAAAACTTTTGATGCCTAATCCGTTTCTGATTAATTTCTTCAATATGCTGGCACCATTTAATAAAATCGGCTAAAGTCATAATTTCTTTTGTTAATAGTGCCTGGTAAATATCCTCGGCTATCCCTTTCATAAGATGAGATATCTTGTTGTCCTCTGACATGCTAGGGTCTGCTTGATGGCAAAGTCTCAAAACCTCCTGAATGTACGATTGGGTAGATTCACCAAATTCCTGGGCACGATTTTTGAGTCTATCATTGGCTTGCCTTCTATACAACTCCTCGTTGCCGAAAGTATTTTTTAATTCATCTTCAAATTTCTTCCATGATAGCAACATGCCCTCA
>CM063506.1:95005558-95023058 GCA_032207245.1 Pardosa pseudoannulata
CTATCTATCTATCTATCTATCTATCTATCTATCTATCCATCTATCCATCCATCCATTCATCCATCCACCCATCCATCCATCCATCCATCCATCCATCCATCTATCCATCCATCCATCTATCCATCCATATCCATCTATTTATTTATATATCTATCTATTTATTTATCTATCTACCTATCCATCCATCTATCCATCCATCCATCCATCCATCTATACATCCATCCATCCATCCATCCCTCCATCTATCCATCCATCCATATATCCATCCATCCATCCATCCATCCATCCATCTATACCTCTCTCCATCTATCCATCTATCCATCTATCTATCTATCCATCTATCTATCTATCTATCTATCTATCTATCTATCCATCTATCTATCCATCTATCCATCCATCCATCCATCAGCTCGTGGCCGCGGACGCAAAAGATGTTGTCCCCCTATTACACTTGGTACAATCTGGCATATGATTTTGAGATTACATAATTTCTCCTGGATTTAGACTAGCTTGATAGATATACCTGTGGAAACAAATAAAAACAAAGGTTTACCATTATTTTAGTATCAGCAAATGACGTATTTGAGATAAAAACTTAACTTTATTATGGAGGAAAAAAACATTTCCATAGGCAAATAAATTAAGGAGTTTAAAAAATCGTTTACTAAAAGCTTCTTTTATTTTATTTAATTAAAAAAAAGTTTTAAAAGAAAGAATCCATTGAAGATGGACTCGTGCATACTTATAAATTACTATATGATAGACACGTGTATAAGTTCGCTATATACCTTTATAAATTCGAAATTGATAACACTGAGCCAGTGCATGAAACACGTAGAATACAGTAAGGAATTATATTGAACATTTATTCATATTAAGAAAATTAGCCATAAATTATTAACATAAATTATACAAATGTAATTTTAAAACTCCGTTAGTTTGAACATAAATTTAGCCCATTTGTTCTATAATCTCTAATGAAAAATATCGATAGTGCTGGAAAATAATTTTTAATATTTTTAAATTTCTATTATATTTAGCAAAAAACGTCTTTCACACTATATTCTTTTTAAATATCGCCTATTGAATCCACACGACAAGAAATTTGTTACTCTTGCAGTCATTAATATGTTAAGTGCTGCCATCTGACGACAGGAATTATAACAAATATTTTTTTTTGTGATAATTTCAAACGACAATATTGCAAAATGTGTAAGTTATTATTATCTATGTTTAGCTATTGCTATTTACTGATTTCAGTACCTTCGGAAAACTTTTGTATTTTACATGTATGTAGATATGCATATATAGCTTTACATATATATTTACCACAAACTGAATAATAACATGGACGTTTTATAACTGTTAAATTCTTATTGTAAATAAATGGTATTTATTTTACATACAATTTAAACAACTTAAAAGTCATTAAATTCTATCATTTTAACTTATGATATCCTCCATACTAAAGCTACTATTTTATACCTTATATTCCTTTTATAATTATATTATTCTCACAAAACATATATCCAAAACTCTAAATAAGATATCATTTTCAAAAATATTAAAATATTAAAATCAGAATAATCTCCAAAAAATATTTTATTTAATTTTTTTATAGTTAATTGATTAAAAAAATTTAAACTTCTTTTATGTAAAAATTCAAGAAAACATATAACAATATTTCACTTTTAAAATTTTTAATGCACACTATGTTTGACTTTACGAAATTTTGTCATATAATACATATATTTTTTTAATATCAATGATTATATAAAAATATCAATGAACATTGCTTTACTATATTTGAAAAACATTGTTTTTTATGTATGAACATATACAATTTTACTACTTTTTCAGACTCAGAGTCTTTAAGACTATTTTAGTAAGTGCTGCCATCCGTATCTTAAAATCTTATTCCTGTACAAAAACTCATGAATATTTATAACTATTATCATTTTCTTGAAAATTATCTTTCTTCAAATATAACACATGATGTTGGTAATATAAATATTCTTTCATTTTTGTAATGCTTTATGACATTTCAATATGCTTAACAATTTTATCGTTATTTTTTTGACTTAAGAATATTTATTTTCTATTTGAAATATACAACATAATGACTTGGATAATGCGGACATTTATTTTAATCAAAATTAGACAATAAAAGAAGATACGAGACTTATTAGGTATATATTTTACTAATGACTGTAACACCTAATATAAGTAAATATTAAAAAAGTACAGTAGAACCATGATTATCCGAGCCTCGATCAACCGAAACTCTGTTAACCTAAGTCGGTTTCTTCTTCACTTTTTTTTCCAATTTCTACTATCATACAAAATTTTCTCTTCACTAACATGCATTTTTAATGTTTTCTTTT
This sequence comes from Pardosa pseudoannulata, assembly GCA_032207245.1. Lineage (NCBI taxonomy): Eukaryota > Metazoa > Arthropoda > Arachnida > Araneae > Lycosidae > Pardosa > Pardosa pseudoannulata. The sequence continues at coordinate 95,007,943 of CM063506.1, forward strand.
TTCCTTATTCCTTTTGTATGCAAGCCGTCTTTTCTAAACTACCAGTGCATATAAATATTATGGAATTTCCCATTTTAGAATTCCTTCTAGCACAACTCGCGGTATGAGTGTACTCCTCCCCACTTTCAAACATTTCTGTCCTAGACAAAAATACACCCCATTTTGAAATTTGGGAGGTCGTACTGCCGAGTCCCAGTACAATCAAATGTTATTGCACCAATGACTATGCTACACATTAAGCTAGATAATATTTGATGAATTCTCGATTATCCGCAAATTTTGATTATCCAAGTAGGTTCGGTCCCAGTTACTTCGGATACTCGCGGTTCTACCATATTATCCCCAATATATTAATAGCCTAAGTTGTCTTACAACGAATTTCTGAAGCGGTTGTACCTGGAATGGATACAGGCATCCATATTGGATTTTTTATGAGTTAGGGTTAGCAAAATTAAAAGCGAGTTCGAAATCCACCTCATCCCCCCTTTTCGATCATTTAATGCTATTATTTCAAGCCTTATTCTCCCTCTTATTCTATATTAAATTCATTATTGATAGGATGGCGAGAGTGGAGCGCAACATTTAAATTTCTGGACTGTTTTTACTTGACCCTTATATATTCTAAACATTTCTCTCATAACGTGCATGCTGGTACATAGGGTAGAGTGTCTGCCTACTTGGTTGTTGTACTTCTCGGGTTAATGGTTCTGACCCCGACTTACCCGAATTTTTCTAAATGTCTAATTAATTTAATAATTTCTGATTTTTCTTTTGAATTCTTATTCCTAAAGTTGTTTTATTATTTTTAAAATAAATTTTTACCATTATTCAAATTTTTATGATTTTTATTATTTTTATTTTATTAAATTCACGTATTACCATTATTATATCAAGCCCCATTTTAAGAGCAGGTGATAAAATGTATCAATATATCACATAATAAATAGGTAAAAATAACAATTTTTTTTTCTAGCATTATGACGTCATTCTTTTAACCATCTCATTTGATCATTTATTTTAGATTATTTAAATATCTTATGCATTATTTCCATACGTTTTATCCTTAATCTTAGATATTACGTTAATAATTTTCTTAAGGTAATATTTTGTTGCAAAATAATTCTCAGCCAAAAAACAAACCATTTTTTTATACCTGCTTCATAGGGTACTTTACAATTCTGGAAAATTAAAAATTTTGCTGATCCCGTCATATGACGGGGTATATGCTAGTTAAAGATAGCTGTCGAAAACGGAAAATAAAAAGTTAAGTATATTACTCATTAAAATTATATTTGCATATTTCATTGCTATTGTATATTTTTAATACATCACCAGTTAATAACTTTGATCACCGAATAGTCTGAAGAAATAGTATTTATCATGTCCATAGTTATATGCGTAGGAAATTAATCTACTAGTTTTGAACAAGAGGTCTTGACATAAGAAATTTTGTATAATAGCATTTTAGTCAAAACTTCATAGAACGGTTCCCTTATTTTGTTTCATTTTTCACTACTTGCCACTTAAAACCTGTCGTCACCTCGGTATAAATAAAGAATAATATATGAATATAGACAGATGTTAAAGTACGAAAATAGCTAATTATGCTTCTTACCTAATAGAATAATTTTAGTATCTATGTTACAATTCTGTTACACTTCGTTTATACGACACTGCAGACACAATAAGTATTAACTTTCATCACATAATATTCTACATGAATTCCATTTATCATGTCTATATTATTATTTCTATATACCATTCGAAATTTCTGAATTAGAGGTCTTGACCCAAAAAGTTCAAGACAATAGCTTTCAGAGAAGCCTCCAGAAAACTGTTCACCATATTTGCTTCATTCTACTTTAACTTAAATGTTGTAGTCATCTGATATAAATAAAGATAAACAATGTAAACACAGATGTTTTAGAAAAAAAAAAATAGTTATATTTCTTACTCAAAAGAATTATTTTTGAATATATATTTCCTTGTCCTGTCTAGAACACATGACGTCATACTCACTCGTCTACGAGTGGGTCATTGCAGACTCACCCATGCCCATCTCTTGCTGGGTGAAGCTCCTCCACAGTGTGCGTATTGCAAGACTCCTTACACAGTCGCACATATTTTAACGTCCTGTGTTTGTTTTAAATCATTGTATATAAATTTTTTTGGTAATCCACGTCGTAATCTTAATTTAATCATCGGAGAAACCCTACATCCAAACTTGTTCCCCTTTCTTCGTCGAACTGGCTTTTATACCGAAATATGATTTTTGATTGTTATTCAATTTTCTAATTTTCAATTTTTAATCATTCAATTTTGAATTTTTTCTCACTTATTTCTTAATTTTTTAATTTTTTTATGACTTAAATTCTTAATTCTTCACTCAATTTCCAATTCTTGTTTTTTTTTGTATAAAACTCAATTTTAATCGTTTTTTTTTTAATGTTATACTCTTATTGTTTCTTTAATCCGTTTTAGAACCTTTCATATTATATTTTGTCAGAAAAGAAATTCCACATTCTGTTTGGCGCAGTTTGTCCCTAGAGGATTTAGCTCTATTAAACTTCAATCAACCAATAACCATATTTCCTTGTTGATTCACAACAGTGCTACATCACTAAATATTAACCTTGGCCACCTAATATTACATTTGAATGTCATTTATAACATCAGTATTACTATGAGTAAAAACAAATCAACAATTATGAATTAGAGGTATTGGTCCAAAAAGTTCAAGACCATAGCTTTTTGAAAAACCTTCAGAAAACTATTCCTCATATTTGCTTCATTCTACTTTAACTTAAATGCTGTAGACATCCGATATAAATAAAGATAAACAATGTAAACACAGATGTTAAAAAAATAGTTATATATTTTACTAAATAGAATTATTTTTGCATCTATATTTCTTTGTTGATGCACAGCAGTGCTACATCACTAAATATTAACTTTGACCACCTAATATTAAATTTGAATGTCATTTATCATATCTATATTACTATAAGTAAAAGCAAATCAACAATTATGAATTAGAGGTATTACTCCAAAAAGTTCAAGACAATAGCTTTCAGAGAAGCTTTCAGAAAACTGTTCACCATATGTGGTTTGTTCTACTAGTAAATTAAATGTTGTAGTTGTCGGATATAAACAAAGATAAACAATATTAAAATAAAGGCAGATGTTTTAGAATACACAATTATGCTTCTTACTCAATAGAATTATTTTTCCATTTATATTTCCTCGTTGATGCACTTCTTTATACAACAGTGCTACATCCCTAAATATTAACTTCAAACACTTAATATTACATTTGAATGTCATTTATCATGACTATATTACTAAAATTAAAAGCAAATTGACAATTCTGAATTAGAGGTATTGGTCCAATAAGTTCAAGACCATAGCTTTCAGAGAAGGCTTCAGATAACGGTTCCCGTTTTTTGTTTAGTCTTACATTATTTTCATATTAAATACTTTAATCACCCGTTATAAATATATATGTATACTTTTTGAATAAAGACAGATGTTAAAGAAAGAAAATAACTAAGCATCTTACTCAATAGAATTAATTTTGCATCTATATCTCATTCTCATTGTTTTTCTGTTATACAACAATCTTCAACTATAATATTTTTACTTTGATCTCATAATAGTCTACTTGGATACCCTATATCATGACTGTATGATTACGTGTAAATAACAATTTTGAGCAAGAGGTCTTAGAGGTTTAGGACAATAGCCTTTCAGACAAGCCTCCCGAGAATTCTTCCAATATTTTGCACTACTGGCAAATCCAATGCTGTAGCCACCCGATATAAATAAAGATGTAATATAAATAAAGACAGATATTTAAGAAAAAAATATTTAATATTTCTTCTTACTCAATAAAATCATTTTTGCATCTATATTTTATTTTGTTGCACTTTTTTTATACAACCCTCTGCAACACAAAATTATTAACTTTGATTACATAATATTCTACTTGAATGACGCTTATCATGTCTATATTATTATTTGTAAAAACTGATCAACAATTATGAATTAGAAGGCATGACCTCAAGGCAAAAAGCTTTCAGAGAAGCCGTCAGACAATGATTTCCATTATTTCTTTCCTTTTGTACTTTTTCTAAATTAAATGCTGTAATCATCCCTAATAAACAAGGATGAAAATCCTGTGAATAAAGACAAATATTAAAGAAAGAAAGTGAAAAGTTGAGTATTATGTGGAATAAAATTATTTTTGAATCAATATTTTATTCCTGTTTCATTTCTTTTGTACTACACCACTAATAATTATTAAGCTTTAATCCCCAAATATTTTACTGGTAAATATTTTTCCAGATATTACGACGCAAATCCTATAAATTCGACATTGCATTGTTTGTTTTCCCTTTAAAATCTAGCCACTTTGCTAACATCATACTTTTAGAAATTTACATGTTCCAAAATTTCGGACAAATTTCATTTTCGGTATTGACGTACTTCGAAAATTACTGTTTTTTTGTTATTTTTTCAATTTTTCGTTGGCGTTCAATTTTTAGATTTATAATTATAATTGAATAAATAAAATTAATTCAGCTAAATATTTTTATACTGTCTTAAAGTTTTAAATCTATTTAATTTTAATTCTTTCCAGTGTAAGAAATAGAAAAAAAATTCTCTGTCTATTAATTTTCAACATTTTCTGTTCAACATTTTCAACATTCAAAAGCTTCCTGGCTATTCTCACATTACTCTACACAGCTTCATGCTTTCTTTCACCAGTGCAAAAGATTCATTAAAATTCTTATTTATATATTTATAGTATTTATAAAGTATCTCACATATTTTCCCATTAATAATCTTAAGTTTGTCTTAATTTGTGACTTTTTCAGACTTCTCATTTTAACTATTTTGAAGGTTGGAATTTATGTTTTTACAAACTATCAATAGAAGACTCTAATGAAATTAATCTTCAAAATATTTGTAAAATTCACATTTTTTTTTATTTTGGAATGAGTGTCATCATAAACATCCTCTGTCTATTTTGTTACATTGAATGTTTAAAAAAAGCAAGTGATTGAAAAGATGGAGATAACTCGTGAAAGCTGACTCAGGAAAGTTGAATGATTTTATATGATCTTAAGAGCATAGAATCACCTCGTAAAGATTTTGGTAGTGAAGCACCATCAGAAATGGCAGTTTATAATTGGTTGGCAGAATTTCGTCTTGGTCGCGATTCAGTCAGTGATGAATCTCGGGAAGGACGATCAAATTCGGCAGTGTTACCAAAGAACATCGATGTTGTGGGCAAGATGATTGAAGAAGATCGGCATGTCACGTATCGTGAGATAGAGGCATCCCGTCGCATATCACAGACTGTAATAAATTCAATTTTTCTAGAACATTTGTCTGCTAAAAAGATGTGTTTCAGATGGAATCTGCACAATTTGACAAAAGCTGAAAAAGATCTCGTGCAAATTGGTCTAAGGAAATGCTTAAAAAATTCAAATTGGGAAAAGTAAAATCCGTATACAACATCGTTTTGCGACGAACCTTTGATATATTCGTATGAGCAGGAAACTAAACAACAGTCCACTGTGTGGGTGTTTCAAGATGAACTGAATCCCACAAAAGTTGATCGTTCACGAAACACTTCCAAAAAAATGTTTCCTTGTTTCTTCGGATATAGAGGATATATCACAACTATTCCTTCAGAGGATCGACGAACCATTAACGCTAAATGACATACATATATTAGTTTGCCAAAAGTCATCACGGAAATCAGGAAAAATAACAAAAATCTGAGCATCATTCTTCATCACGAAAATGCCAACTTCCACACAGCACTTGAAACGATTATTTATTTGAAGGATACAAATATTGAATTAATCCCCCATTCTCTATATTCTCCAGATTTGTTACTTCTCTTTGTTCCCTTATGTCAAACAAAAAATGCGTGGGCAGTGATTTTCGTCACCTGAAGACGCTGTTGATGCCCTCCCTCCAAAACCATGTTTCTATGATATTCATCCACTTAAGAGCGGTAAAACTGTTTCAAGAATTCGTTTGAACATATGGAAAAATTTATAAATCTTAAAAGCGAATATTTTGAAAAGCAATAAAACTGTATGTTTCCCAAAAGTTTATTTCTTACTAATTTTTGTAAAAACTTAAAAGGCAACCCTCGTATTGTATTCATGCTCTCATAAAAATTATAGTTTTATATATTTTCAGCTATTGTTGTACAAATTTTATTACTTTTATTATGCTATTTCAATTGGATCATGCATGTGTTATATTCAGATTTAATTGAAAAACAGTTATTCATCATACATAAAAACTTATAATCATCGAATATTTTCATTTTCCCTGTGTTCCTCCTATTTTACGGTGGCCAATGTTGTATTTCATGTCCTGAGTCTCAACTCGCCTTAACATGTCCTTTTACAGGGAGAGTTAAAAAATCTAGACTATTTATGGTTACAAGTTTCCTTTTATATTGAAGATAAATATCAGTTCAATAAATAATCTACCAAGGTTTTAAATATATTCTATTATTTTGTCGTTTGGATAGGCATTGCTTGATTTTTTAAAATCTGTTTAATAAATTTTCTTTTTTGTAGGTATGTCTCCTGAAATCCTGAGAACATCATATGCATAACATATATCATTATATATTATAAATCATATACAACATTATTTGCTATAACTCTTCAGTACTGTATTTACATGTGCTATTATGTAAATAGTTCATTGAGAAGCCTTCTTATATTATGGTTTATTATTTTGTAGTTTGAATTGGCATTGCTTGATTTTTTAAAATCTGTCTAATAAATTTTCTTTTTTGTGGGTATGTCTCCGGAAATCCTGAGCGCATCATATGCATGACATATATCATTATATGTCATAAATCATATACAACATTATTTGCTATAATGCTTCAGTACTGTATTTACATGTGATATTACGTAGATAGTTCATCGAGAAGCCTTCTCATATTGTCGCTTGAATTTGAATTGCGTGATTTTTTAAAATCTGTCTAATAAATCATGTTTTTTGTAGTCATGTTTTTTGTAGGTATGTCTCCTGAAATCTGACATCATCATATGCATAATATATAACATTACATGTTATAAATCATATATAATATTATATGTTACAACGCTTCAGTACTGTGCTTACATGTGATATTATGTAAATAGTTCATTGCGAAGCTTTATTTACATAATTAACATACGAGAGTGTCAAAAATGACAGATGATAGCTAAAAGACCAGACTGAAATAGTTATATTTTCTTAATTTTCATAGATACTTGATTAGTAGTAGTTACTTTCATAGATACTCTTAGATAATATGTGCAGTTCCTAATATTGTGTATTATAAGTATTTATACATATTTGGCAGAAATGACTAGGATATAATTAGCTAATTTTGCTATACTCAGGGAGCTATAACTTTTTGAGATGAATTAGATTTTATTGTCAACTATATTTTTAAAAAGAATTGAGGAAAACAACCCAAATCTAAGAAAAACTTGGAGACAGCTCCCAATAGTTTCGGGGATTTATTTGGGGGACATAACATAATAACATGTACACCCATACTTTAAAACTCTACTGGCTTACTATACTTGAATCGCTTTTTATTTCAATATTGTAAAATTAGAATAAATAAAATAAATGTAAATTTTACACACTTAATTTTATCTATAATTCTGATTTATTGTTTTTAACCTTACACTTTAAGTGTATTTTTGAAAAATTATTTTCAACTATGCCTTATTCTTATTCGAGGGCGATTGATGTTAAGATAAAATTAAGATTATTAATAGGAAAATATGTGAAATACTTTTTAAATACAAAGTTTGAAATATGAATCTTTTGCACTGGTGAAAGAAAGCATGAAGCTGTGTAGAGAAATGTGAGAATAGCCAGGAAGTTTTTAAGAAAATTTTGAAAATTAATAGACAGAGAATATTTTTTTTTCTATTTCTTACATTGGAAAGAATTAAAATTAAATAGATTTAAAACTTTAAGACAGTATAAAAATATTTAGCTGAATTAATTTTATTTATTCAATTATAATTATAAATCTAAAAATTGAAGAACTAAAAGCCAACGAAAAATTGAAAAAATAACAAAAAAAACAGTAATTCTCGAAGTACGTCAATACCGAAAATGAAATTTGTCCGAAATTTTGGAACATGTAAATTTTTAGAAGTATGATGTTAGCAAAGTGGCTAGATTTTAAAGGGAAAACAAACAATGCAATGTCGAATTTATAGGATTTGTGTCGTAATATCTGGAAAAATATTTACCAGTAAAAATATTTGGGGATTAAAGCTTAATAATTATTAGTGGTGTAGTGGTGTTGTACAAAAGAAATGAAACAGAAATAAAATATTGATTCAAAAATAACTTTATTCCACATGATACTCAACTTTTCACTTTCTTTCTTTAATATTTGTCTTTATTCACAGGATTTTCATCCTTGTTTATTAGGGATGATTACAGCATTTAATTTAGAAGAAGTACAAATGGAAAGAAATAATGGAAATCATTTTCTGACGGCTTCTCTGAAAGCTTTTTGCCTTGAGGTCATGCCCTCTAATTCAGAATTGTTGATCAGTTTTTACAAATAATAATATAGACATGATAAGCGTCATTCAAGTAGAATATTAGGTAATCAAAGTAAATAATTTTGTGTTGAAGAGGGTTGTATAAAAGAAGTGCAAGAAAAATAAAATATAGATGCAAAAATTATTTTATTGAGTAAGAAGAAATATTAAATTTTTTTTCTTAAATATCTGTCTTTATTTATATTTCATCTTTATTTATATCGGGTGGCTACAGCATTTGATTTGCCAGTAGTGCAAAATATTGGAATAATTCTCGGGAGGCTTGTCTGAAAGGCTATTGTCCTAAACTTCTAAGAACTCTTGCTCAAAATTGTTATTTACAAGTAATCATGTAGCCATGATATAGGGTATCCAAGTAGACTATTATGAGATCAAAGTAAAAAATTATTGTTGAAGATTGTTGTATGAAAGAAAAAAAATAAGAAGGAGATATAGATGCAAAATTAATTCTATTGAGTAAGATGCTTAGTTATTTTCTTTCTTTAACATCTGTCTTTATTCAAACAGTATACATATATATTTATAACGGGTGATTAAAGCATATAATATGAAAATAATGTAAGACTAAACAAAAAACGGGAACCGTTATCTGAAGGCTTCTCTGAAAGCTATTGTCTTGAACTTATTGGACCAATACCTCTAATTCAGAATTGTCAATTTGCTTTTAATTTTAGTAACATAGTCATGATAAATGACATTCAAATGTAATATTAAGTGTTTGAAGTTAATATTTAGGGATGTAGCACTGTTGTATAAAGAAATGCATCAACAAGGAAATATAAATAGAAAAATAATTCTATTGAGTAAGAAGCATAACTGTTTATTCTAAAACATCTGCCTTTATTTATACATTGTTTATCTTTGTTTATATCCGACGACTACAACATTTAGTTTACTAGTAGAACAAACCAAATATGGTGAACAGTTTTCTGAAGGCTTCTCTGAAAGCTATTGTCTTGAACTTTTTGGACCAATACCTCTAATTCATAATTGTTGATTTGCTTTTACTCATAGTAATATAGATATGATAAATGACATTCAAATGTAACATTAGGTGGTCAAAGTTAATATTTAGTGATGTAGCACTGTTGTGAATCAAAAAGGAAATATGGTTATTTGGTTGATTGAAGTTTAATGGAGCTAAATCCTCTAGGGGCAAACTGCGCTAAACAAGATGTGGAAAAAAAATTTTTTTTGACAAAATATAATATGAAAGGTTCTAAAACGGATTAAAGAAACAATAAAAGTATAACATTAAAAAAGCGATTAAAAATTGAGTTTTATACAAAAAAAAAAAAACAAGAATTGAAAATTGAGTGAAGAATTAAGAATTTAAGTCATAAAAAAATTAAAAAATTAAGAAATAAGTGAGAAAAAATTCAAAATTGAATGATTAAAAATTGAAAATTACAAAATTGAATAACAATCAAAAATCATATTTCGGTGTAAAAATCAGTTCGACAAAGAAAGGGGAACAAGTTTGGATGTTTTAGTTTCCCCAATGATTAAATGAAGATTAGGAGATGGATTACCAAAAAATTTTATATACATTGATTTAGAACAAACACAAGACTTTAAAATATGTGCGACTGTGTAAGGAGTCTTGGAATACGCACACTGTGGAGGAGCTTCACCCAGCAAGAGATGGGCATGGGTGAGTCTGCAATGACCCACTCGTAGACGAGTGAGTATTACGTCATGTCTTCTAGACGGGTCAAGGAAATATATATGCAAAAATAATTCTATTGAGTAAGATATATAACTATTTTTTTCTAAAACACCTGTCTTTACATTGTTTATCTTTATTTATATCGAATGACTACAACATTTAAGTTAAAGTAGAATGAAGCAAATATTCGGAACAGCTTTCTGAAGGCTTTTTAAAAAGTTATGGTCTTGAACTTTTTGGGTCAAGACCTGTAATTCAGAATTTTCGAACGGTGTTTAGAAATAATAATATAAACATGATAATTGGAATTCAAGTAGAATATTATGTGATAAAAGTTAATACTTATAGTGTTTGCAGTGTCGTATAAACGAAGTGTAACAACAATGTAACATAGATACTAAAATTATTCTATTGGGTAAGAAGCATAATTAGCTATTTTCGTACTTAAACATCTGTCTTTATTCATATATTATTCTTTATTTATACCGAGGTGACGACAGGTTTTAAGTGGCAAGTAGTGAAAAATGAAACAAAATAAGGAAACCGTTCTATGAAGGTTTGTCTAAAATGCTATTATCCTAAATTTCTTAGGTCAAGACCTCTTGTTCAAAACTAGTAGATTAATTTCCTACGCATATAACTATGGACATGATAAATACTATTTCTTCAGACTATTCGGTGATCAAAGTTCTTAACTGGTGATGTATTAAAAATGTACAATAGCAGTGAAATATGCAAATATAATTTTAATGAGTAATATACTTAACTTTTTATTTTCCGTCTTCGACAGCTATCTTTAACTAGCATATACCCCATCATATGACGGGATCAGTAAAATTTTTAATTTTCCAGAATTGTAAAGTACCCTATGAAGCAGGTATAAAAAAAATGGTTGTTTTTTGGCTGAGAATTCTTTTGCAACAAAATATTACCTTAAGAAAATTATTTATATAATATATAAAATTAAGGATAAAACGTATGGAAATAATGCATAAGATATTTAAATAATCTAAAATAAATGATTAAATGAGATGGTTAAAGGAATGACGTCATAATGCTAGAAAAAAATTGTTATTTTTACCTATTTATTATGTGTTAAATTGATACATTTAATCGCCTGCTCTTAAAATGGGGCTTGATACAATAATGGTAATACGTGAATTTAATAAAATAAAAATAATAAAAATCATAAAAATTTGAATAATGGTGAAAGTTTATTTTAAAAATAATAAAACAACTTTAGGAATAAGAATTCAAAAGAAAAATCAGAAATTATTAAATTAATTAGACATTTAGAAAAATTCGGGTAAGTCGGGGTCAGAACCATTAACCCGAGAAGTACAACAACCAAGTAGGCAGACACTCTACCCTATGTATCAGCTTGCACGTTATGAGAGAAATGTTTAGAATATATAAGGGTCAAGTAAAAACAGTCCAGAAATTTAAATATTGCGCTCCACTCTCGCCATCCCATCAATAATGAATTTAGAATAGAATAAGAGGGAGAATAAGGCTTGAAATAATAGCATTAAACGCTCGAAATGGGGGGGGGGATGAGGTGGATTTCGAACTCGCTTTGAATTTTGCTAACCCTTAACTCATAAAAAATCCAAAATGGATGCCTGTATCCATTCCAGGTACAACCGCTTCATAAATTCGCTGTAAGACAACTTAGGCTATTATTATATTGGGGATAATACGGTAAAACCGCGAGTATCCGAAGTAATTGGGACTGAACCTACTTTGAATAATCAAAATTTACGGATAATCGAGAATTCATCAATAATCATCTAGCTTAATGTGTAGCATAGTCATTGGTGCAATAACATTCGATTGTTCTGGGATTCTGCAGTACGGCCATCCGAATTTCAAACTGGGGTGTGTTTTTGTCTTGGACAGAGATGTTTGAAAGTGGGGAGGAGTACACTCATACCGAGAGTTGTGCTAGAAGAAATTCTAAAAAGGGAAATTCCAAAATATTTATATGAAATAGTAGTTTAAAAAGGACGTCTTGCATACAAAAGGAATGTGGGAAAAAAGAAAACATTAAAAATGCAAGTTTGTGAATTGAAAATTTTGTATAATAGTAGTAAGTGGAAAAAAAGTGAAGAAGAAAACAACTTCGGTTAATAGAGTTTCGGTTAATCGCGGTTCCGATAATCGTGATTCTACTGTACTGTTTTAATATTTATTTATATTAGGTGTTACAGACATTAGTAAAATATATACCTAGTAAGTCTCGTATCTTATTTTATTGTCTAAATTTTGATTAAAATAAATGTGCGCATTATCCAAGTCAATATGTTGTATATTTCAAATAGAAAAGAAATATTCTTAAGTAAAAAAAAAAAAATAACGATAAAATTGTTAAGCTTACTGAAATGTCATAAAGCATTACAAAAATGAAAGAATATTTATATTACCAACATTATTTGCTATATTTAAAGAAAGATAATTTTCAACAAAATGATAATCGTTATAAATATTCTTGAGTTATTGTACAGGAACTAAGATTTTAAGATACAGATGGCAGCACTTACTAAAATAGTCGTAAAGACTCTAAACCTGAAAAAGTCGTAAATTATATTTGTTCATACATAAAAAACAATGTTTTTCAAATATAGTAACACAGTGTTCATTGATATTCTTATATAATCATTGATATTTAAAAAATATATGTATTATATGACATAATTTCGTAAAGTCAAACATAGTGTGCATTAAAAATTTTAAAAGTGAAATATTGTTATATGTTTTCTTGAATTTTTACATAAAAGAAATGTAAATAATTTAATTTAATCAATTAACTATAAAAAATTAAATAAAGAAATATTTTTGGGCTTTATTTAGTTATAATTTAATGTTTTTAGTACTTTTGAATATACCTTATTTAGTGTCTTCGATATTTGTTTTATGAGAATAATTTAAATATAACAGCAAAATAAGGTATAAAATTTTGGTAAATAGGATAACATTCGTTAAAATAATAGAATTTTCTGACTTTTAAATTGTTTATATTGTATGTAAAATCAAGTCAAATTATTTATAATAAGAATTTAACAGTTATAGAATGTCCATGTTATTTTTCAGTTTGTGGTAAACATATATGTATAGATATATATGCATATCTACAGACATGTAAAAAATGAAAATTTTTCACAGGTACTGAGTTGAATAAATAGCAATAGATAAACACAGATAATAATAACTTACACGTTTTGTAATATTGTCGTTTGAAATTAAACCAAAAAAAGAATTTGTTTCGATTTCTAACAATAGATGGCAGCACTAGACATATTTAACATTGTAGGAGTAACAAATTTCTTTTCATACGGTTTCGATAAGCGATTTTTAAAAAGAATATAGTACGAAAAACACTTTTGATAAATATAATATAAATTTAAAAATATTATCCATAACTATTGATATTTTTCATAAGAGATTATAGAACATGTGGGCTAAATTTATGTTTAAATTAACGGATTTTTAAAATTACATTTGTATAATTGATGATAATACTCGGTTAATTTTGGTAATATGAATAGATGTTTATCAGGATTCCTTATTGTATTCTACGTGTTTCGTGCGCAGGCTCAGTAATATCGCTTTCGCAAAATAGGAAGGTATATAGCGAATGTATACACGTGTCTACCATATATTAATTTATAAGTATGCATGAGGCCATCTTCAATGGATTCTTTCGTTAAAATTTTTTTTCAAATAAATAAAAATAAAAACAAATGTTTTTAATAAAGCATTTTTCAACAACAGAATTTATTTGTAAATATTTTTTCCTCCATAATTAAGTTTTATCTCAAACAAATCATTTGCTGGTACTAAAATTATGGTAAACCTTTGAGTTAATTTGTTTCCACTGGTATTGCTATCAAGCTAGTCTAAATCCAGGAGGTTATGTAACCTCAAGATCATATGAAAGTTTGTAAAATTTACCAAATGTAATAGGGGGGGGGAGTCTCTGGCGTCCGCTGTCACGTGCTCAAGCCGTACATGTCCTCTATGTTGTTCTAAATGAGAGACGACCTCAGGGATATACTACCGTTAGATATATACGAGTGCCAGTTTGTAATATTTACCCAATGTAATAGGGGGACAAAGTCTCTAGCGTCCGCGGTCACGTGCTCAAGCAATGTCCTCTATGTTGTTCTAAATGAGAGACGACCTCAGGGATATACTACCGTTAGATATATACGAGTGCCAGTTTGTACTATTTACCCAATGTAATAGGGGGACAAAATCTCTAGCGTCCGCGGTCACGTGCTCAAGCAATGTCCTCTATGTTGTTCTAAATGAGAGACAACCTCAGGGATATATTACCATTAGATATATACGAGTTCCAGTTTGTACTATTTACCCAATGTAATAGGGGGACAAAGTCTCTAGCGCCCGCGGTCACGTGAACAAGCAATGTCCTCTATGTTGTTCTAAATGAGAGACGACCTCAGGGATATACTACCGTTAGATATATACGAGTGCCAGTTTGTACTATTTACCCAATGTAACAGGGGGACAACGTCTCTAGCGTCCGCGGTCACGTGAACAAGCAATGTCCTCTATGTTGTTCTAAATGAGAGACGACCTCAGGGATATACTACCGTTAGATATATACGAGTGCCAGTTTGTACTATTTACCCAATGTAATAGGGGGACAACGTCTCTAGCGTCCGCGGTCACGTGCTCAAGCAATGTCCTCTATGTTGTTCTAAATGAGAGACGACCTCAGGGATATACTACCGTTAGATATATACGAGTGCCAGTTTGTACTATTTACCCAATGTAATAGGGGGACAATGTCTCTACCGTCC
>CM063506.1:95028058-95030558 GCA_032207245.1 Pardosa pseudoannulata
AACCTCAAGTAGGACAAAAATTCTAAACAAGTATCTAAGGGGAAAATAAACATCTTTGGCTATTGCAAAGGTACGTTGTTTAATGTTAAAAGAACCCCCCCCATAATCAATGGACTGTTGCGAAAACAATTAAAGACTCTGTGTCTACTGTAAACAAAATAATAAACATTGATTTAAATCTTCAGAACGCGAAAAAACGCAACAAGCATCGTCTTTCTTTAAAGCATATCGCTGAAAGCAAGACATTTCGTAGAATTCTGTATGAGAAACATTATTTCAAAGAAAAAGGGAAAAAAAATTGTCTCAATACATAAATCATGGGTGTATTTAAATGATTGAAACAAGAAAAAAGCCATATATTATCACAAAAATAAACATAAAAATTTAAGTACATGGTTCAAAAAATCGAAAAAAAATTTTTCTAAGGGATTAATAATTATTCCTCGTTTATCATATAATGGCAAGTTAAAAATAAAGAGGAAAAAAATGTTATGATTAACTCCAAATACTATAAGGAAAATATATTATCGCCAATTTTTCTGAATGAAATAACTTCGCTTTATCCCCAGAGCCATCAATCTGTAGAATTCCATCAAGGCAAAGATAGAAGTCACACATCAAATTGCATTGTAAATTTCCGAAAAGAAATGGAACCAAAAACCGGTATAAAGAGTCATGCCCTTCAAATCCCTACTAAATCTCCCGATGTATCACACATGGATTTTTGAGTCTTCGGACTTTTAAAATATGCATTATCCTAACGTCGTCCCACAACCCTTACAGGACTCACAAAAGCTCTTCAGAAGGAATGAGATAGAATACATCTTCTCACACTTCAAAAGACATTATTATCCTCGAAATTACGGTGTCTAAAGATAGTCCAGAATAAGGGCTATCAAACAGAACATTTCAAGTACAAGAATTTTATGTAATTTAGTATTGTGACTACAATAGACATCGTTTAAAAAATGTGTGAACAGCCTATGTACAGTGTAAAGAGATATTAAAATTAGTATGTAAATGTCTCAAAAACATAAAAACTTCTTGTGCAACTGAAGATAACATTTTTGTTGTTGTTATTGCTTTGTGCCATTTGGACAAACCAAGTATGATTGTTCCATACGCTACTCGCATTAAGGTAAAGGGAGCGCCTTTCGTTTTAACGAGAACATCAAGGATGAAAGTACGTGTACCGAGGTACTTTCTCACGGTGAGTTGCACGTGCATGCATAGCCGTGGGAGGATTTTCCTTGACGAATTTAAGACCCCAATTATTTACGTCAAGTTTAGGGACCCCTGCAGAGACGATACTTCACGGAATGGCAGCATAACGGTCAAGCTCGCACAGAACTGTAAGCGTGAATTATGGGAGCAGGGGCTAAAATGTAATGTCAGCTTGAACAAAAAGGGGCTAATTTAATGAGCCCACCTGCTCTCCCGAAGTGCATGTGATGTGGGAAATTTTCCCACATCACATTTCATTTCAACAAAAAAAAAAATCGATGATTAAATTTAGAATTATTTAACAAACACAAACGAGCAAATTTCATAATTAACAGAGATATATATCATAAACGCTAGATATCTATTAGACCGTGATATAAACTCCTAGACTTTTATGGTAAGAATTTGTTGCTAAAACCAGTGATATAAAATTTGCATTGCAACCAGAAAATGATCGATGATTACATTTAAAATTATCACATATGTACCTAATTTATTATTTCAGCCAAATGTAATAGAAAAGTATTTATGTATTATCTAAGTTCAGCTATAAAACGTATGTGAATAATGCAGACGATATTTAAATAATTTAAAATAAGAAATGATTGAATGAAATGGTTAAAGAATTGACGTCATGAAAAATTTTTTAAACTATTTATTATGTGACAAATTGATAAATTTAAGCGTCTGCTCTTAACAGGGAAAATTGGGCATGCAATAATGGCATAAAATTCTAGAAAAGAGGGTAAAGGGTGGATTTCGAAAGTTGCTAACCAGAACTCTTCAAGACACAATATGGATGACTCTATCCATTCCACGTAATCCTTCATAAATTCGAGGAGAGACGGTCAGATAACTTAAGATATTATTATATAGGGGATATATGAAAGTGTGCAGTTACATTTTTAGTCATTTGTTATCATTAATTCTTTTCCAAATTAAAACTAATACTTTCGAAAAATTCTAAAATGGTGTTCTTATTTTTTAATTAATAGAAACAATATGAAACAGTCTATAAACTAAGCGGAAAAATCAGATATACAAAACAATACAATTGAGCTGAAAATTTCACTTTTAACAGCTTTTACTACATATAAGTGCTCTATTCCCAATCCGACCCGTTGACAATCACTGTTCCACCGTGTTAATAACATAGATTATATTTCAAACATTCCCGCCGAATTCGATTTCTATCTAGACAAGACAAATGGAACCCTAGATATGTAGCACTAACGAGAGACGCAAAATCCGTGAGAATATTTCCTCCGAAATGCGA
>CM063506.1:95035558-95050558 GCA_032207245.1 Pardosa pseudoannulata
ATATATATATATGGTTTATGATCTGGATTTCACTTATATAGCTCTAAAATTTAAGATTAAGAAAGGCATATCCTCCATTTAAAACAGTTTGTAGAAAATGTTATTCAAATTTAGGGATTTAAAGAGGATTAAGAGTCATTCTCAAAGACGAAGTTATAATACACAAAAGCGGATGCATTCTATTTAAATGTTACCTTTAAACATAGCAAGAATTTCAATCTTTGTTATTAACCTATTCTATTTATTTAATCAAGTTTTCAATCCTGAAAATACGCCAGAAAGCACAAAATTGTTGAATCCGTCCGCTTTATCTTCAAAAATATATTCATAAAGCAATTATTTAAACCGAAATCTTCTGTGCATAAAGCGGCATTCGCCAAACACTATTTCAGAAAATATATGAAAGTAATTTTAATATGTTTACATAAATTCAACATTTAGTGCCATAAATATTTAAAGGTCTTGAAATGAATGTATTTTCAGATTTCTAGTGCTTTGATGGATGACCGTTGAAACATTATTAAAATAGTGATATGTGTAACGAATTCATATGAGAATTGTCAGTTGTCAGTAAAATATTTTAGCAGTTGATATGTTCGGAAAATTTTAAATTAAAATCAGAAGTGTCACATATTTACTTTAAAGCCTTTTTATTCTAATTAGAATTGTCAAACATTTTAAATTTTTAAAAGTTTTAAGCAATATTTACATTGTTTAGCGTAAATTATTCTAAGTTAGTTATTCAGTTAATTGTGTTTTTATATTTAGTTTTTTGAAATTTACATTTATTTTGTTGTTTTTAAAACCTGTGAATATTCCTGAAATCATTTAAACAAACCATATGGAAATATTCGAATTAGTTTTTTTTTAAATCTATACAGGCTTTGGTTTAGCTTGGTTTGGAGTTGTACGGCCTACTTTTTTCTCACTAGGATTAAAAAATTCTACTGCCTGCAGCCACGTGTTTGCCATAATAATTAAAAGACATATGATAAAGGGAAGATTTATGCCTAATAATTACTATTTACAAAAAAAGAAAAAAATGATAGTGAAATCGATATAAGTGTGTGGTGAATAGTGTGTCGGAGCATTTTTAAAAAAGATTTTAAATACACTGTCACTTTTCAATATATATATAAAGTTTTTACTTTTTTAGAAACTACGAAAATTCAACAAAACTAATCAAGTAAAAAGAGAAAACAAATTTTGAAAATCCCACTTATTTTCCGTAATAATTAAAAGAGATATGATTAGGGGAAGATTTATGCCTAATAATTATTATGTACAAAAAAAAAGAAAAACTTTTTAGTGAAACCGTTATAAATCTGTGAACAAGTTTGTTAGAAAATTAAAAAAAAACATTAAACAATGTTTCAATTTTCCCTTTCTATAATAGTAGTTTTTATTCTTTAGAAACAATGTAAATTCAGCAATCAAACTAATCAAACAAAAACAGAAAACAAATGTTGAAATTCTCATGTTTTTTCCATAATAATTAAAAAAGGTATAAAAAGCTGAAAAAAAATTATTTACACTTGTAAAAATTATTTCTAATTTATATGAGAATAGCTAGATGATTATGATTAAGTATAATACGAAGGAAACTTTTTCTTTATGCACCATTCAAACCATATACATTTTTTTTAAATTTTTTTTATTCCCAAGAAATATAAATCTGGTTTTCATTTTTAAACGATAGTTTTAGAATAACGTCTAATTAATTATTCCATTGTACAAATTAAAAGAAGTTTATCACGAAAAATGTCAGTTCTCAGATTACAACAGAAATATTTATTTTTAACCCTCTAAGCGGTTCACACGTACAATTCCGCTAAAACGGTTGTCACGTTCAATTTTCGACCTCCAAAAACGTTCCGGAAATGGATGTATTGTACATTTCTGCCACTGTTTTCCCCATGGAGTTTTGAGGTAGGAGGGTCAGGTTGATTGTTTAGGAACTGCACCCCTCTTTGACTGACATTTATTGAGGGATGCACTCCTACTCCCTGAGGCACATAGATGCTGATAGCTTTTCATGGCTTTGTAAATCTCTATTTCGAAGTATTTCGTTTGCGGTAACAGATGTATCTCTAATTGCACCACTTAAATAGCTTAGATGACTTTCGTAAAAAAATATAAATCATTCTCTTAAAGAATATTTTTATTTGTACTTTTAGAATCCATTATTTCTATGGGATGATCTTCGAAACTTGACGAGCTTTATGTGTATTAAAAATTAAGAATCTATAATGTCTATTTATATATCTATTTAAAACCGGAAGTAAAGGGACAATAACCAGGGTGGGTTTCCCGTATTTCAGTCTAGTCGACAAAGGGTGAAGTAAAAAATCATAGAACACTTTGGTCACCGACACAATAAAACTTTAGCGTACTTTTTGGAGACTTTTTTTTTTAATCGGTGTGTTCCACTCGGAGGGTAAATATAACACACTAAATTTTGCCAAGTTTCAGGACTATGTCTGTGTCTATCAATGATGTATTAACTGTATCAACCATTTGTAAGATAGTTATAACTAATTTCTTCTATAAGTCTCTACATATATACCTATATACTGTATACCAATAATTATTTGGAAACTTATGCAAATGAGGATATTTGGGGTCTTGAGCTACATCACGGCCTCCGACTTTATACATCGTATAAGAAACAGCATCTGCATTAGTCGCATGCAAGATATCGCACAGTTCGGAGCTCTCTGATTTCGAGAAAGGTATAATTATCTGGTAACTCAAATGTGGCCGAACCTTAACCCTCTGACTGCTCAATTTGTAAACCCAGATCTCTTTAAAAATTGCGTATTTTTTTGTTGCATAGTTTAAGTATATATATATATGTATATATATATATATATATATATATATATATATATATATATATATATATATATATATATATATACATATATATATATATATATATATATACATATATATATATATACACATATATATATATATATATATATATATATATATACATATATATATATATACATATATATATATATATATATATATACATATATATATATATATATATATATATATATATATATATATATATATATATATATATATATATATATATATATTTATATATATATATATATATATATATATATATATATATATACACTTTTTTTTCTAAAAATATGTTTTATATTGACTTTTATCATGAGAAACTAAGCTTTCAGAAAAAGTAATTTCAAGTGTTATCACATAAAAAAATTATTATTTTTAATAAATTTCAGTTGAAATACAGTTAATTTCTTTTTATAACATACTATCTATAATTTTATTATCTAATATAACTATATTTCTAGTCATATAATTCTATTTATTACTAAATTAAATGTCTAATACTGTATATAATTTATTCCACTGGTTAAACGGTGAAAAGGCGAAATGTGCTTCTTAAAAAAGGAAGAAAAACACATGCCCGCGAAAATCGCGGGATGAGCAAATTTTGCTTCATTTGAATTGCCCGTGGAAATCGCGGGATGAGCAGTCAGAGGGTTAAGGGACATATCTGGCGATCTGAAGTACCCAAAATCGACAATGGCCTATGTGATTAAAAAGTGGAAGGTGAGCGGTGATTGTCGGAATATGCCCCGAGTCGACAGAACAATGAAACTTATAGTTAGAGACAGACTAGTGCTGTCCAGAGAAATTCGGAAGAATCCCACCCAACCGATGGCCCTCATCCACGAGAAGTTTCAACAGGCATCCGGAAGTACTGTTTCAATAAATACCATCCGTGAGGAAGCATATTTGTTTGGTTTTCATGGTCGTGCTGCTGTCCATAAGCCTTTGATCACAAAGTCCAACCTCGCTGCTCGGTTAATGTGGTACAAAGCACATCGAAATTGGACCGTAGATTAGTGGAAACGGGTACTTTGGAGCGACGAATCAAGGTCACCCTTTACCATTTGGATAATAGGGTCTGGGTCTGGAGTCTGCCTATAGAACGTCTCCTGCCAGAATGCATTGTGCAACAGTCAAATTCGGCGGAGGTGGAATTATGGTCTTGGAGTGTTCCTCCTGGTATGGACTAGGACCTTTAGTCCCCATTCATGGTTAGCTCAACGCCGATGCCTACTGCACTATTTTGGAGGACAATGTGCTTCCTACGTTCTGGCAGTTTTACGGGTTGGAACAATATCGAGAACCTCTGAGAGTTGGATCGCCGAATTAACTGGTGCACTACCCGTCCAAAATTGGTAAAGGAACTTGTATGTCTACTCCAAGCCAAGTGAAAGACTGTACCACTAGCTGTAATACAAAGACTTGCGGAAAGTATGCCCCGGAGGGTTTACACTGTTTTTTCCTCTGGTGGAGGCTCTACCAAATATTTATTTTGAATAAAGTTAGTTTTTTTTTCTATCACAGGTGTCCAAATACTTATTGGTAGACAGTGTATATATCGAAAAAATAAAACTTAGATTTATGTGTTTTTTTAGAGTTAATATATTCCTTTTTGAAATTTATCGTTGTAAAAAAGTTTACATATCATTAAAATTAAAATTTTATGCTCCTAATAATTTGGTTTATTTTCGTATATAGGTTTGTTACAACACAGAATCTGTTCTAAGGCGATCTTATTAAACGACACATATTATAGGTAAAAAGATTGTCGATAAATACACATTTAGTAATAGTTATATGCAATTAACCCTCTGACTGCTCAATTTGTAAACCCAGAACTCTTTAAAAATTGCGTGTTTTTTTGTTGCATATTTTAAGTATATATATATATACATACATATATATATATATATATATATATATATATATATATATATATATATATATATATATATATATATATATATATATACATACATATATATACATATACATATATATACACATATATATACACATATATATACACACATATATATACACACACATATATATATACACACATATATATACAACACACATATATATATATATACATATATATATATATATACACACACATATATATACACACACATATATATATACACACACATATATATATATACACACATATATATATATATATACACACATATATATACACACACCTATATATATATATATATATATATATACATATATATATATATATACACATATATATATATACACACACACATATATATATACACACTTATATATATATATATATATATATATATATATATACACATATATATATACACACACAAATGTATACATACAAATGTATACATATACATATATATATATATATATATATATATATATATATATATATATATATATATATATATATATATATATATATATATATATATACATTTTTTTTTCTAAAAAATATTTTTTATATTGACTTTTATCATGAGAAACTAAGCTTTCAGAAAAAGTAATTTTAAGTGTTATCACATAAAAAAATTATTTTTTTTAATAAATTTCAGTTGAAATACAGTTAATTTCTTTTTATAACATACTATCTATAATTTTATTATCTAATATAACTATATTTCTAGTCATATAATTCTATTTATTACTAAATTAAATGTCTAATACTGTATATAATTTATTCCACTGGTTAAACGGTGAAAAGGGAAATGTGCTTCTTAAAAAAGGAAGAAAAACACATGCCCGCGAAAATCGCGGGATGAGCAAATTTTGCTTCATTTGAATTGCCCGTGGAAATCGCGGGATGAGCAGTCAGAGGGTTAAGGGACATATCTGGCGATCTGAAGTACCCAAAATCGACAATGGCCTATGTGATTAAAAAGTGGAAGGTGAGCGGTGATTGTCGGAATGTGCCCCGAGTCGACAGAACAATGAAACTTATAGTTAGAGACAGACTAGTGCTGTCCAGAGAAATTCGGAAGAATCACACTCAACCGATGGCCCTCATCCACGAGAAGTTTCAACAGGCATCCAGAAGTACTGTTTCAATGAATACTATCCATGAGGAAGCACATCTGCTTGGTTTTCATGGTCGTGCTGCTACCCATAAGCCTTTGATCACAAAGTCCAACCTCGTTGCTCGGTTAATGTGGTGCAAAGCACATCGAAATTGGACCGTAGATTAGTGGAAACGGGTACTTTGGAGCGACGAATCAAGGTCACCATTTACCATTCAGATGATAGGGTCTGGGTCTGGAGTCTGCCTATAGAACGTCTCCTGCCAGAATGCATTGTGCAACAGTCAAATTCGGCGGAGGTGGAATTATGGTCTTGGAGTGTTCCTCCTGGTATGGACTAGGACCTTTAGTCTCCATTCATGGTTAACTCAACGCCGATGCCTACTGCACTATTTTGGATGAGAATGTGCTTCCTACGTTGTGGCAGTTTTACGGTTTGGAACAATATCGAGAACCTCTGGGGAGAGTTGGATCGCGGAATTAACTGGTGCACTACCCGTCCAAAATTGGTGAAGGAAATTGTATGTCTACTCCAAGTCGAGTGAAAGACTATACCACTAGCTGTAATACAAAGACTTGCGGAAAGTATGCCCCGGAGGGTTCACACTGTAATTTCCTCTGGTGGAGGCTCTACCAAATATTTATTTTGAATAAAGTTAGTTTTTTTTCTATCACAGGTGTCCAAATACTTATTGATAGACAGCGTATATATCTAAAAGATAAAACTTAGATTTGTGTGTTTTTTTAGAGTTAATACATTCCTTTTTGAAATTTATCGTTGTAAGAAAGTTTACTTATCATTAAAATTAAAATTTTATGCTCCTAATAATTTGGTTTATTTTCGTATATAGGTTATTGTTACAACACAGAATCTGTCCTAAGGCGATCTTATTAAACGACACATATTATAGGTAAATAGATTGTCGATAAATACACATTTAGTAATAGTTATATGCAATTAATAACTACAATTTTAATTACAGTTAAATTGCATTTTTAATACTTCAATTCTGAGTTTCTATTTCATGGAAATCGCAGTAAATATATGCTTGTCTTTCAGAATTTTGGATAGGGACAGTTAAACGTTTGGAATGGGAAAATACGAGGCGTATCCATAAAGTAAGTTTCCCGATCTTTTCCCCTTTAAAGTAAACGTACTTAGCCGTGTCAATTGCATGCGCGTAACAGAT
Source organism: Pardosa pseudoannulata (assembly GCA_032207245.1). Lineage (NCBI taxonomy): Eukaryota > Metazoa > Arthropoda > Arachnida > Araneae > Lycosidae > Pardosa > Pardosa pseudoannulata. The sequence continues at coordinate 95,042,679 of CM063506.1, forward strand.
CTATTACGTATTAATCATATGCCAGCTGGGCAAGTCCCTATTCGTGTCAGTAGCGGGTGGGGGAGAAGTAGTCCGAAATGGAAACTCTAATTCCTTCTTCCGTTGCCTGCAAGGTTCGGTCGGTGATCTTGAATGTACAAAGCATTGTCCAATTGAAATTCATTGACAGATCTGTCAGATCTTTGAGCCGAAACTGACAATAGAACACAAAATTCTACGCTTATGAGCAGCGCTGCAATTTCTGCTACGGTATCACGATAACAGCGAGTTCCTCCACAGGATCGTCATGGGCAATGAGATTTGGATTCCGCACTTTACCAAGCAGCAGTCAATACATTAGCATCATAGTGGAACTTCGGTCAGGACCAAATTCAAACAGACGCTGTCGGAACGGAAAGGGATGTGCACAGTGTTCTGGGACAGGAAGGCTGGTTCCATTCACAGGCGGCAGAGTTCTACGACAGAGGTATACAAAAGTGGATCCCACAATGAGACAATTGTATCAATTCTGGTGATGGATATGTTGAAAAATAGATGAAACATTGCTGTACTTGTTGCCAATAAATATGTCCGTGAAAGTATGACTTTTTTTTTCTTTTAAATAGGGAAACTTACTTTCTGGATGCTCCTCGTACGAAGTATTTTTAAAAGAGATGCACATTATTTTTTTCTGAAGCATGCTGGAGAGTGATACTAACTAGTTCCGATTTAAAATATTCTTAATTCGCAAACTAACTTCAATAAAAATGTCTTAACTGTCTTTCATAAATCCTAATATTCTGGAAAAAAATATTTTTAAATAATGGATAAACATAAAAGTATATATTTATTTTACAGCCCGCAGATATAGGATAAACATGGAAAGCTAAACTTTCAAATTATCTATCGCAATAGGATGATGCTCTCAGCCACTGCTTCTCTTCCACTGAGTTCACAAAGAATTGACCCTTTATTTTTTACTATTCATGTAAATGTTGTACATTCTTGAAATTACATTTTTCTTTCAATCATTTTCTACATTTTATTTTCTTTTATTTCGGGGGCGGGGTGTAAAGGTATTTTATTGCTAAGGATTGTAAAAATAGAGAAAGGCACCTAAGAAATATATATTAGTCTCTCTGACAAGAAGATCATTTAGCAACCAAATTCGAATAACGATCTAGAACGTATACTTTATAGAATGCACAATTTCTAACAATATTAAAGCCAAATATTTATTAAGCTTTTGAGATAATTTCCAGTCGACCGATCAAATTTTAGAGTATAAATAAAAGTTTATAGAGTACTCTTAATTCTAAGTGTTGCGTAATTGACGCTAGTTGTCACTAATACCAAGATATGGTGCTAGGTGTTCCCCAAAAAAGAAAAACAGAGAATGTTCTAAAAATGTTTTTTTTTTAATTTTGGTTAGTTTTTAGTTATGTAAGTTGTTGTGAGTTCTGTTTTTGTGTTGTATATGTGGGTGCTTTGTCTAACGGGGAAAAGTTCTAAGTCCCCTGTAAATATGTCGTACTATGTGTTGAATAAAATATAAAAAGGCCTAGTTTGAGCAATATTTATAGGTTTATAGGTGTAATTTATAGGTCCCATGAGTGTCATTTTACAGTGGATCTCCTATTCCAGCATTATTACCCAGGTAAGCACACCTATACTATAGTTCATTTTTTACGCATCCGTTTGATATGAGCTAAATGAGAAGCTTATATATTTTGTTTTAGATGTTTTTAGAAATGAACCTGCAAGTAATGTCAGGTAGACATTCCTTAGTTATTTCCTTAGTGTTGGATTTTTCTTTTTCTATTAGAGATTTTTATTGTAGAAGAGTTTTTGTTCCAACACTAAGGATAATTTTTAAATGTTGGTAAATTTTTATGTCAAGCATTTTATTTTCCTTTTTTATTTGTAAAATAAATTTACTTTATTTTAGATCTTTTTTAATTTTAGTATATGGAAATTTAAAATTCATAGAAACTGCTATATTATACTAAACTGATATTTGTTAGTTTTGACTAAATATCTGGCATGACTTGTTATAAATTTGGTTTTTCCCGAAACTCATACTAGAAATGCGTTGTCACCGATGCTTCCCGATTCCAAAAAAGTTTGTATTTTTCAGTCACATCCCCATTGCTTAGAAAATATTACCTCGGAGCTTCATTAATTCTTCTAGTAAACCAAACTAAATTTGTTCATCAAAAATAATTGAAGATGATTTATTTAATTATGATTTTAGTTTTGTTTATTTCTTCTACAATTATTTGACATAAGAAACATATGGGAGTAAATAAATTATCATTGATGCCTATTGATTAAAAGAAATTGAATATTTTGTATATTTTTGAAACTTTCCAAAGCATCATAAATGGTTAGTTGGAGCTGTGCTGTTTCTTACAAGGAAAATTTATGGAAATGTGATAAAATCTCCAGGGAAATATTTCTCGAGAAACCTTTTGAGCAGAAATATAGAAAAATCTGCAAGAAATACCGTGATAAAATTAATCTTTGCTAACAACACTTATGTTTTTTTTTGCTATTAGAAAACTTTATACAAGATTTTTAGCCGTAAACGAGCCATTTCTTTGTTTCCTTGTGTAAAAAAATAATGTTGTGTAAAAACTAATAATGAGAAAGAAAATAAAACTGATTATGAAACACATGAAAAATAGGTCTTGATTAAATTATTTTATACAATTAGATAAATGCCTAAAAAATACAACTGGAATCAACTTATCATTTGTAGATATCAAAGACTGCTCTCGAGTCGGCATCGGTCATTAAAAAATGGCGAAGATTTTTTTCAAAGTGTTATCCACAAGCCGCGGATACCAGCCGTTCAACCTTGTCTGCTCAAAAAATCCTACTGCTTGCAGAGAAAAAAACAGGGATCCACTCCAGAACAACGGAGTGGGGGTCAAAATACCCCAAACTAACGGAAACCTCTGGGATAAGTACGAAATTTCTCTGCAGTTCAAACCAGTCTTGCAACGGCATGTCCCCGACGAAGACCTACGGGAAGATGATCCTTAAAAAATGGTGAACATTTTTTTCAAAGGGTTATCCACAAGCCTCTGATGACAGCCGTTCGCCTTTTCCTCTGGTATCAACCTTGTCCGCTCAAAAAATCCCACTCCTTGCGGAGAAATAAACAGGGTTCATTCCAGAACGGCAGGGGGGGGGGTTCAAAATCCCTCAAACGAACGGATATCTCTATTGGCTGGGAGAAGTCCGAAGTTTCTCTGCAGTTCAAACCTGTCCTGTAGCTGCATGTCCCCGAAGAAGACCCACGGAGAGGGGTAAAAAGAGCTGAACCGAATGTAACGTATTGTTACATATTGTTTGACCGGTATCTTGTTCAATCAAAGATCTCCTTAATTGGATTAGACATTAGAATTACTTTGAGCTTTTACTACTTTTTGAAGCATGTAAATTCTGTCATGAAATAATATATTCTTAAATCATACTAGAATTTATTACAAACTCTATATTTTTCTGTTACCAACATTAAAGATAATTTTAATTTCTAAACGTCACAAAAACAATCTACTAAATAATTAGTATTTTATCAAGTTCATCTACCAGGAAAGACTAAGTATATAAATCTATATCAGTTACACCGCATTTTAGTGGCATAGGCAAAAAAAAGTCAATCATTCTTTGAGCCGAAGTTTCCGAGAGAGTTTCCAGCAATTGTTACCTAAACAACATGGTTAAACAATCTCTGAGCAATCATTATAGATATAAGAGAGAAATTAAAAGGTAAAAAAAAAGTACTTTATCTATACCGCAGATTGTTTAGAGCAATTAGCTACGCCAAACGCTAAATTAATGACTTGCAAAATGTAATTACTTCGGAGATGACTTTGTTACTAAGTTTTCTGTTCCTTCCGGAGCACGCAGGGGTTGTTTCGAAGTAAAAGTCGAACTCTCTTTGTACAATATCTTAACAAGGAAGTTTTATTTTATTCAGTTTCGTTGATTTATGAACAACCCTTATGATAAATGAATTAAATAAATCAGACTTTTCTATTGATAAAATTTCGGAATACTTAGAAATTCTTCCCTAATTATAAATTCAGGAGAGCTGCACATTTGCTTATCGTTCCCTGGATAAAGGAAATGAAAAATTATTAGCCGGTAAATATTCTTTTATTGTATTTCTATCAATCATGTCAAACAGTGTAAATAACACATATAAGGCGACAGTTTACCTTTAGAGCAAACTTTTTTTCTTTTAAATGAATTTCCTTGTAGATTGACTAAGTTAATAGTACTATTCATATATAAATATTTTAAGAATTTGAAGAGAAAATATTAATTAGTTTTGGACTTATTAATTATTTGCATAAAATATTATTAAAAAATTTTTCAGTATACCTTATAGACTTTCCAAAAAAATGTAGTTGTTTCCATAAACACTCATAGAAAATATAAAGAGAGAAAAATTATATAATGATACCCATATTTTGCAGAATAAACAGCTATAGCGCTTAATTAAAATGCATAACTAACATATTATATTCTTCAAAACATAACCGTTTCAACTAGACTTTATTTTATAAACTCTAACGTAAATAATACTGGATTTTCAATGCACCTGGAGTACTTTAAACATTTGTAATCCAAGAAAATTTTACTTTTGAGTACACAGCATTTGAAATTATTATTACTATACCCATAAGTAATGATAAGCTTATTATACCCATAAGTAATGATAAAATGATGGGAATGAAAAAATTCTTTTTGTTCCTTAATCTTAATGATATTTTCTTTCATTATTCACTAAAATCGAAAATTCGAATTTTCGGTTGATTTTAGTCAATTTGAAAGTCCACCATCACCTTAATAATCAAAATATTGTAAAAAATAATATTAGCCTAGTGTTGATCTAGTATTTGAGAAAGAAATTAAAACTCATTAAAAAATCCATGGACAAATATGTTTTGATTAAATAATCTTATACAATTAAATGCCTACAGAATACAACTGAAATACAACTTATCCCTTGTAGATATCGAAGACTCGTCTCGACTTGGCGTCAGCCCTAAAAAAATGGCGTCTCTTTTCCTTTTTCTCGTGTCGTTCCAAAAAATGCTTATCCTGCAAGCAGGAGATACCAGCAGCGTTCACCCTCTTATCTCTCTGTTTTTTTTATTTAAGATCAGTACTAAAATCCTACTTGATAAAAAGAAACACAAAGATTACTGTATAAGGTATGGATCACGTCAGTTTTGACTTATGCCTCGGAGACTTGGACCCTAACAAGAAAAGAAGAGAGGATGTTGGCAACCTTCGAAAGGAAGATCATGCGAACCATCTTTGGTGCTGTCTTTGAAAATAACAACTGGAGAAAAAGATATAATTTTGAATTATATAAGATCTTTAACAATGATGATGTTATCAAATCTATAAAGCTGAATAGAATGAGATGGGCAGAACATGTAATGAGAATGAGCCCAGAACGAACAACTTTGAGGGTTTTTAATGCACTCCCTTCCAATAAAAGACCAAAAGGAAGGCCTAAGAAACGATGGAAAGACTGTGTGGATGAAGATTTTGCTATCTTAAAGGTAAAGAACTGCAGATCAATTGCTGGGAAAAGGGCAGATTGGAAAAAGCTTCTAAGGAAAGCCCAGGCCCACAAAGGGCTATCGTGTCAATGCTTCTGATGATATATATATATATATATATATATATATATATATATATATATATAGGATGTCGCAAAATATGCATAAGTTATATGAAAATCCATAATTAAATGACTTAAATCAATTTATACAAAGAAAATTGAATCAAATTATCTCACGAAGTACCTAAAGTCCTCTAACTGAATGTGAGAACTCTTTAAAATTCTTTAATTATTAATGTCAGGATGTTTTTATATGCAAGGTTAGAAAGAATTAAGTTAGCAACTTCTGAGAGCTTTAGGATATGATCAGTTAGTTCAAATGAGATACCATTGGAAATACAGATAATTGAAATGTTGGGCTAGACATTTATTATATTAAATGTTTTAGTTCCTAAATTCACCTACAGATGGCGCTGTAACACATATGGTATTTATTTAGTTTCATTAAGTTAAATCTGACATTAGTTTCTTATGTACAAATCATGCCTCCATTGGAAGAAAACTAGAACCAGTAGAACTCCGTTGTAGCTCCAAATGAATTCCGTCATATACACTGAGTACTAAGAGGTACAACCTGCAAGTTTCGTACGGAAGATGATTGTTCGCTAAATGTCCCTCCTTGCCCCTTTTGGTTGTGTGGTTTCCTGAAGGGCAAAATCTACCATCAAACCCCAACAACTGTTCCACATCTGTAGGACAGCATTCTACGATATGTTCTTTATATTCTGAAAGACTCAATTTTCGAATCTTTGTATCCCAAAACCATCAAATTAACAGATATTTCTTAAATGTTGGAATAAAATATTTCAATTATCTAAAAATATTTTACCATGTTACCGTTTACGAAGAATCTAATTATAGAATCAAACATTCAAGAGAGTTAAAATTATTAAATTTAATGTAACATATATTCAATTGCTAAAATGTTCAACTCTTTGTATCCCAAAATCATCAAATAAAAAGATATTTCTTGAATGTTTGAATAAAATATTTCAACTACCTAAATTTTTTTTACCATGGTACCATATACTAAGAATCTAATAATTTACTCAAACATTCAAGAGAGTTAAAATTATTAAATTTAATTTAACATATATTCAATTGCTAAAATGTTCAACTCTTTGTATTCCAAAACCATCAAATTAAAAGATATTTCATAAATGTTTGAATAAAATATTTCAACTACCTAAAAATATTTTACCATGGTACCATTTACTAAGAATCTAATAACATTCAAGAGAGTTAAAATTATTAAATTTAATTTAACATGTATTCAATTTCTAAAATTTTCAAATATTTGTATCACAAAACCATCAAATAAAAAGATATTTCCTCAATGTTTGAATAAAATTTTTCAACTATCTAAAAATATTTTACCATGGTACCATTTACTAAGAATCTAATAGTTCACTCAAACATTCAAGAGAATTAAAATTATTAAATTTAATTTAACATGTATTCAATTTCTAAAATTTTCAAATATTTGTATCACAAAACCATCAAATAAAAAGATATTTCCTCAATGTTTGAATAAAATTTTTCAACTATCTAAAAATATTTTACCATGGTACCATTTACTAAGAATCTAATAGTTCACTCAAACATTCAAGAGAGTTAAAATTATTAAATTTAATTTAACATGTATTCAATTTCTAAAATTTTCAAATATTTGTATCACAAAACCATCAAATAAAAAGATATTTCCTCAATGTTTGAATAAAATTTTTCAACTATCTAAAAATATTTTACCATGGTACCATTTACTAAGAATCTAATAGTTCACTCAAACATTCAAGAGAATTAAAATTATTAAATTTAATTTAACATGTATTCAATTTCTAAAATTTTCAAATATTTGTATCACAAAACCATCAAATAAAAAGATATTTCCTCAATGTTTGAATAAAATTTTTCAACTATCTAAAAATATTTTACCATGGTACCATTTACTAAGAATCTAATAGTTCACTCAAACATTCAAGAGAGTTAAAATTATTAAATTTAATTTAACATGTATTCAATTTCTAAAATTTTCAAATATTTGTATCACAAAACCATCAAATTAAAAAGATATTTCCTCAATGTTTGAATAAAATTTTTCAACTATCTAAAAATATTTTACCATGGTACCATTTACTAAGAATCTAATAGTTCACTCAAACATTCAAGAGAATTAAAATTATTAAATTTAATTTAACATGTATTCAATTTCTAAAATTTTCAAATATTTGTATCACAAAACCATCAAATA
>CM063506.1:95055558-95063058 GCA_032207245.1 Pardosa pseudoannulata
TTTTCCAAGTTGGTGAAGTGTAAGATCGAATATCCTAAAGAATATGAAGAATGCAAGCCACCGCAAAAAGCTATCTTATTAAATGATTATCTGACTTCGTGTGTCTCTTTCAAGTAGGTGAATTTCTGGCACTAGATTCTTATGTCGTTTATCAGATGGAAGAGGCAAAAAGTATGCAAAAGAGAAGAATGAGTATTGATTGTGTTTGGGATATTTTAAATTAGCTACTTACATTTCAATGATTAATTAAATGATGCATTTATCATACATTTTGAATACGTTAGTTTTATAAAGAATATTTTGATGCAATCTGTGTTATCTGATACTTAATCAGTAATGAATAAAATATATTAAAAATATACAAGACACTTTGATTATTAAAAGTCCAAAATTTAATTTATTTTTTCTGTTTATTTATTCCTCTGGTACATATTTCTTTCATGTTAATATACAACTTTTAAAAGTTTTGTTTATTCTTTATAATCAATATAAAATAGTTTAAGTTATATACATTGTTATTATTATAATCATTATTATTATTATTATTATTATTTTTTTCTAATCATCATTATTATTATTATTATCATTATAAACACTATTATTATTATTACTCTTATTATTATTATTATTAATATTATTATTATTATTATTATTATTATTATTATTGCTGTTGTTGTTGTTATTATTATTATTATCATGAATATTATCAGTAAGTACATATAAATATCTTTTCACTAGCACTCGGATATGCCTAGTTTAAATACATAATTTGTATATAACTTCTAAACTAAATATAATTTATCACAAATATATAACTTATATATATTAATTATTATAGCATAACTACATACTTTTAATTTACAGTTAGGATAAAGATGACATTATTGAGGGTCATAAATCGATACTTTTGAATATTAAATTATAAATCATTGTATGAAAGAAAACCACAAAATTATTTACGTTTTTAATTTAAGATATGAAGCTGATAACTTCATATCTTAAAATAAAGTCCGACAAATTATCAATTTTCGAGCCAAAAGATAGTTCGATATAAAAATAATATTATTTTGAGAAGAGTAAAAAATATATCTGTCTGATAGACATGTTTTTTTTACGAGTTAGGTAATTGTGAGATCAAATGTCCTGGAGGATAGGAAGAAATGAAGCTACCGCAAAAAGCTATCTTATTAAATGATTATCTAATTCTTGTGTCTCTTTCAAGTAGGTGAATTTCTAGCACTATATTCTTTCGTCGTTTATCAGATGAAAGCTTCAAAAATTATGTAAAAGTGTAGAACGAGTATTGATTGTGTTTATATGAAATTGTAAATTAGCTTCTTCCATTTCAATGATTAATTAAATGATGCATTTACTCATAAATTTTAAAGACGTTTGTTAGGTAAAGGATATTTTGATGCAGTCATTGTTATCTGCTATTTAATCAGTAATGAATAAAAGATGTTTAAAACATGCAAGATATTTTTCGAATTATATGTTATAAATTGTAGTTAGTTTATTTTTTTCAGTTTACTTATTTCTCTGGTACATAACCCTTTTGACGTTACTATGCAACAATTGAAAGTTTTGTTTTTTTATATAATCAGTTCGAAATAGTTTAACAATATATCTATACATTATAATTAATATTAATGTTATTATTATTATAATTTTTAATATTATTATTATTATTATTATTATATATCAATATCAGTAAGTAATTACATATAAATATCTGTTCACTAGCACTCAGATACGATTAGTTTAAATACATAATTTGTATATAACTTCTAAATTAAATATAATTCACTACAAATATGTAACTTATTTATATTAATTATTATAGCATAACTATATTCTTTTTATTTATAGTTAAGGTAAAGATTACATCATTTAGGCTCATACATCGATACTTTTGTATATTAAGTTATAATTCATTGGATAAAAAGAAATCACAAAATGATTTCTGTTTTTATTTTAAGATATGAAGCTGATAACTTCATATCTTAAGATAAAGACCGACTAATCAGACAAATTATCAATTTACAAGCCAAAAAATAGTTTGATTGAAAAGAATATTATTCTGAGAAGAGTAAAAAATATATCTGTCTGATATACATGTTTTGTTTTTCTAGTTAGGTAATTGTCAAATATCCTGGAAGATACGAAGAAATGAAGCTACCACAAAAAGCTATCTTATTAAATTATTATCTGACTTTGTGTGTCTCTTTCAAGTAGGTGAATTTCTAGCACTAGATTCTTTCGTTGTTTATCAGATGGGAGGGGCAAAAAGTACGCAAAAGTGTATAACGAGTATTGATTGTGTGTATGGGATATTGTAAATTAGCTGCTTCCATTTCAATGTTTAATTAAATGGTGCAATTTCTCATAAATTTTGAAACCGTTAGTTGGAAAAATAATAGTTTGATGGAGTCAGTGTTATCTGTTTCTTAATCAGTAATGAATAAAAAATATTAAAAACTTGCAAAAAACTTTTTGAACTATATATTCCAAATTGTAGTTTATTTTTTTCAGTTCATTTATTTCTCTGGTACAAAAGTCTTTTGACGTTACTGCACAAATTTTGAAAGTTTTATTTATTTTATATAATCAATTCGAAATAGTTTAACAATATATCTATACATTATTATTATTATTATTATTATTATTATTAATGTTGTTATTTTTGTTATATTTATTAATGTTTTATTATTATTATTATTATTAATATCAGTAAGTAATTACACATAAATATATGTTCACTAACACTTTGATACGTCTGGTTTAAATACATGATATGTATATTATTTCTAAACTAAATATAATTTACCACAAATTTTTAACTTATTTATGTTAATTACAGCATACCTATATTCTTTTAATCTACAGATAAGGTATAGATTGCATTATTTCGGGACATAAATAGATACTTTTGAATAGTAAGTTATAATCCATTGGATAAAAAGAAACCACGGAATGATTTGTGTTTTTATTTTAAGATATGAAGAGGATAACTTCATATCTTAAAATAAAGTCTGACAAATTATCACGTTACAAACAAAAATATAGTTCGATATAAAAATAATATTATTCTGAGAAGAGTAAAAAATATAATTGTCTGATAGACATGTTTTTTTACGAGTTAGGTAATTGTGAGATCAAATGTCTTGGAGGAAGAAATGAAGCCACGGCAAAAAGCTATCTTATTAAATGATTATCTGACTTCAAGTAGGTGAATTTCTAGAACTATATTATACATATACATATATATATATATATAAAATATATTATATATATATATATATATATATATATATATATATATATATATATATATATATATATATATATATAAATATATATATATATATATATTTTTATATATATAATTTATATATAATATATTTATATATATATATATATATATATAATATATTATATATATATATAAAATTATACTATACAAATATATTATATATATATATATATATATATATATATATATCTATATATATATATAATTTATATATATAAAATATATATATATATATATGTAAAATATATATTATATATAATATATATATATATATATATATATATATATATATATATAAATATAATATATATATATTATTTATAAATATATATATATAATATATATATATATATATTTATATATATATATATATATATATATTTAATATATATATATATATATATATATATATATATATATATATATATATACTATAATATATTATGTTATATATATGTAATATATATATATACATATATATATAAAAATAAAAAAATACAAATATTTTGATATTTTATCATATATAAAAATAGATATATATTATATTCATATATTATATAAATAATTAAATATATATAAAGAAAAAATATTTATATTCATTTATTTAAAATATATTTATAAGATAATATAAATATATAAATATATATTAAATATAATATATTTATATTCATAAATATATATTATATATATTCAAAAAATTATATATATATATATATATATATAATAATATAATACAATATATAATATATTATATATATTTTATATTCATATATATATATATATATATATTATATATATATAAATATATATATATATATAAATATATAATATTTTATATTCATTTATATATATAAAATATATATATTATTTTTTTTTGTTATATATTATATATATATATATATATTATAAGAAATATATATAATATATATATTTTATATTATATAATAATAATATTTATATATATTCTTCCTTCGTTTATGAGATGGAAGCGGCAAAAAGTATGCAAAAGAGAAGAACGAGTATTGATTATGTGTAAGGGATATTGTAAAATAGCTACTTCTATTTCTATGATTAATTAAATAATGCATTTACAGATAAATTTTAAAGACAATAGTTGGGTGAAGAATATTTTGATGGAGTCAGTGTTATCTGCTTCTTAAATAATAATGAATAAAAGATATTAAAAACATACAAGAAATATACGAGAATTATATATTCCAAATTGTAGTTAGTTTATTCTATGGTACATAATTCTTTTAACGTTACTATACAACAATTGAAAGTTTTGTTTATTTTGTATAATCAATTCGTATTAGTTTCACAATTTGACTAGACATCCTTATCATTATTATTATTATTATTATTATTAATGCTATTATTATTATTATTATTAATATCAGTAAGTAATTATACATAAATATCTGTTCACTAATACTTGGATACGCCTGGTTTAAATATATAATTGGTATGTAATTTCTAAATTAAATATAAATTAACACAAATATATGTATTTATATTAGTTATTATATCATAACTATATTCTGTTAATTTATAGTTAAGGTTATAAATCGCTACTTTTGTATATTAAGTTATAATTCATTGAATAGAAAGAAACCACAAAATTATTTGTGTTTTTATATTAATATATGAAGCTAATAACTAAAGTACGACAAATTATCCATTTACAAGCCAAAGGATAGCTCAGTATAAAAATAATGTAATTCTGGGTAGAAAATATATATATCTGTCTGATAGAGATGTTTTTAACGAGTTTGGCAATTGTGAGATCAAATGTTCTGGAGGATAGGAAGAAATCAAAATACCGCAAAAAGCTATCTTATTAAATGATTTTGGGTGTCTCTTTCAAGTAGGTGAATTTCTACATTTAGATTCTTTCTTCATTTATTGGATGTATTATATAAACATTAATTATTATATCAACCATAATTTTTTAATTTATTATCATAAATAAAATTACTGCACAAAGTTTTATATAACTATAGTTTTCATTAACACTTTATTATCCATTAATCGAAAAAGAGAGCATAAACAAATTTGTGATTTTATCTTCCATGAATCTGATAACTGTAAAAAAATGTTTTATTTACATTACAAAAGATGATACGATATAAAAGTAAAATAATTCTAAGGAGGAAAAAATACATCTGTCTGACAGAACACTTTTTACGAGTTTGTAAAGTGTGAGATCAGGTAATTTGGAGGATAGGTAGAAACTGAGAGACACAAAAAGCTAACTGATTAACTGATAATCGTGCTTTTATTTATAGATATAAAGCTCATCCCTAAAGTCCGACAAATTATCAATTTACAATCCAAAAGAAGAAAGATTTAAGAAAAATATAATTCTGAGAAGAGTAAAAATATCTATCTAATAGATATGTTTCTTTACGTGTTAGGTAATTATGAGATCAAATATCCTGGAGGATAGGAATAAATCAAGCTACCTCAAAAAACTATCTTCTTAAATTATTTTAAATATCTCTTTCAAGTAAATGAATTTCTACAATTGGATTCCTTTGTCGTTTATTGAATATATTATATAAATATTAATTATTATCTAAACCGTAATATTTTAATTTATAGTCATAAAAATATTACTGCACTTTGTGTTATAAAACGGCAGTTTTCAATATTAATTTACTATCCATTAAATGAAAAAGAAAGCATAAAATTATTTGTGTTTTTAATATCTGTGAAGATGATGACTGTAAACAAATTCTTTATTTACATTACAAAAGATAATACGATATAAAAGTAATATAATTCTAAGGAAGAAAAAAAACCCATCTGTCTGACAGAAAGATTTTTACGAGTTTTTAAAATAAGAGATCAAATAATCGTGGAGGATAGTGAGAAACTAAAAGACATCAAAAAGCTATCATATTAAATATCTTCTTTTAAGTGTCTCTTTTAAGTAAGTGAATTTCTACCATTAGAATATTTCGTCGTCTGTTGGATATATCATGTAATAATTTATTATTATATAATAACTATATTTGTTAATTTATAGTGATGAAAAATATTACAATACTTAGTATCATAAATCGAGTGTTTTCAGTACTAATTTATTATCGATTAAACTAAAAAGAGAGCATAAAATTATTCGTGTTTTTATCCTCTGTAAAGATGAAAACTTTAAAAACTTTTTTATTTACATTACAAAAGATAATACGATATAAAATTAACATAATTCTAAGGAGAAAAACATATATTAGTCTAACAAAAACTTTTTTACGACTTAAAGTGTGAGATCCAATATCCTGGAGAACACGGAGAAACCAAGCTACCGCAATAAGCTATTTTATTAAATGATTATCTTCCTTTGAGTGTCTCTTTCAAATAGGTGAATTTCTACTGTTAGAATATTTAGTCGTCTATTGGATATATTACGTAAAAATTGATTATTGTATAATAGTTATAATTTGTAAATTTATAGTAATGAAAAATATTGCAACACTTAGCATCATAAATCGATAGTTTTCAGTACTAATTTATCATCCATTAAACGGAAAAAGAGCAAAATATTATTTGTGTTTTCCTCTTCTGTGAAGCTGATAGTTTTAAACAGATTATTTATTTACATTTCAAACTATTATACGATATAAAAAATAACATAATTTTAAGAAGAAAAAATATATTAGTCTGACAAAAACTTTTTCAAGAGCTTGTAAAGCGTGAGATCAAATATCCTGGATGATAGGGATAAAAAAGCTACCTCAAAAAGCTATCTTATTAAATGATTATCTTTATTTAAGTGTCTCTTTCAAGTAGGTGAATTTCTGCCATTAGAATATTTCGTATGTTGGATATATTATGTAAAAATTGATTATTATAGAATAACTATAATTTGTTAATTTATAGTAATGAAAAATATTGCAGCACTTAGTATCATAAAAGGTTAGTTTTTAGTACCAATTTATCGTCCATTAAACGAAAAAAAGAGCAAAATATTATTTGTGTTTTTCTCTTCTGTGAAGATGATAGTTTTAAACAGATTCTTTATTTACATTACAAACGATAATACAATATAAAAAATAACATAATGCTAAGGAGAAAAAAAATATATTAGTCTGACAAAAACTTTTTTACGAGTTTGTGAAATGTGAGATGAAATATCCTGGAGGAAACGGAGAAACCAAGCTACCGCAAAAAGCTATCTTATTGAA
>CM063506.1:95068058-95075558 GCA_032207245.1 Pardosa pseudoannulata
AGCACGTTATATTTACTAAAACTGTTACCACAACGTTCAATCCATTAATTTCTAATAACTACATTAAACAATTTTTAAAATTAAAAATAATTCCAATTTCATAAGTTTTTAAAAATTGAAGGAGACTTTCTAACGATCATTTACCTCTGATACTTATCGACAGTATGCTTTGTTGAAATTAAAATAAAAGTTAGTCAAATTTCATGTTTCCAACTATAAGCTTTCTTGTTTAATGTATAAACATAAAATAATTATTATACATGTTTTGTTAAAATAATATATATATATATATATATATATATATATATATATATATATATATATATATATATATATATAAAGAACATTGCTTTTTCTAATTGTAGTTCCCTTATATAAATGAAAAGCATTTTTAAAAGCAAAAGTGCCAGTTAAAAATTCTAAAAGATTTAACTGCTTTCATTTAAATTTAAGTTTTCTTCCTTTTCAAAGATCTCCAAAATTAAAATTTTTTTGCTTAGTAAATATATTTTTTGTTATAAAAATATGGCTTTTCTATGACAAAAATAAACTACATTAAAATTAAATTATTAATTAGTTTATTCTAGAAACAAATTTTGTTTTGGGTTGTTAACGCTTCAGTGTAAATTCAACTTGGCAATATTTGCATAAAAATTTGATATTTATAAATCATTGAAGGAGAGTATATAATTAAGAATAATTATTAAAGTGTTATTTTTATTATAGAGCACCTTATAGTTACTAAAACTGTTACCACAACGTTCAATCCATTAATTTCTAATAACTACATTAAAAAGTTTTTAAAATTGAAAATAATTCCAATTTTATAAGTTTAAAAAAAAATTGGAGGAGATATTCTAACTATCATATACCTCTGAAACTTATCGACAGTATGCTTTGTTGAAATTAAAATAAAAGTTAGTCAAATTTCATGTTTCCAACTATAAGCTTTCTTGTTTAATGTATAAACATAAAATAATTATTATACATATTTTCTTAAAATAATATATACATATATATGTATATATATATATATATATATATATATATATATATATATATATATATATATATATATATATATATATATATATATATATATATATATATATATATATATATATATATATATATATATATATATATATATATGATAAGAACATTGTTTATTCTAACTGTAGTTCCCTTATATAAATGAATAATAATGAAAAGCATTTTTAAAAGCAAAAGTGCCAGTTAAAAATTCTAAAAGATTTAATTGCTTTCATTTAAATTTGTTTTCTTCTTTTTCAAAGATCTCTAAAGTAAAAATTTTTTGTAAAAATATGGTTTTTCTATTGCAAAAAAAAACTACATTTAAAATAAAATATTAATTAATATATTCCAGAAAAAAATTTTGGTTTTGGTTGTTAACGCTTCAGTTTAAATTCACCTTGGCAATACATTTATAAAAATTTGACATTTATAATTCATTGTAGGAGAGTATATAATTAAGAATAATTATTAAAGACTTATTTTTATTATATACCATCTTATATATACTAAAACTGTTACCACAATTTCCAATCCAGTAAGTTCTAATAACTACACAAATAGTTTTTAAAATAGAAAAATTCGAGTTTTTTAAATTTTTAAAAATTGTAGGAGAATTTATAACCATCATATGCCTTTGAAACTTATCGGCAATATAATTTGGTGAAATTAAAATAAAAGTTAGTTAAAATTCATATGTTTCCAAAACAACCTATCTTGTTTAATGCATAAAAGAATAATTATCATTATGCATGTTTTGTTCGAAAAAATGTATATTTTAAGAACATTATTTTTGTAACTATAGTTCCCGTGATTTCTTACGATAACTGTTAATTAGGCACATGCTTACAATAACTGGTAATTTAACGAATGCCTATGATAACTCGTTACTAGTTTTTTTAAGGCCTTAAGGGTATCATATGTATAATAATAACTCTATTATACTTAAAAGAGACGCATATGGGGCATTTTCAATGCTATTCATACAGTAACAGCAAAAATGGGTAATATTTAAGATTTTTCTGAATTTACCTTGAAATAAAACTTATTCACACAAATATATTAAAATTTTAGAAATTATTAACAGTAAATATTAAAATTCAAGTATATTAATCAAACACAAAATAGAATATTAGTTTACTAAGCTTTGAGAAGCAAATTTTCTCCATAAGAAACTACATGACATATTTACTTTGTGTAAATCACAAGCTGTTTATTTTTTCTGTTTGTTAGCAACACCTTTTCAAACGTATACATTTCTAGGGAGCTTTATTTTTATAGATATTGTTTTAACATATAGTCTAACATTAGAAGAAGTTATTTTCTTTGATCCATTTTGAAAATAGTATCCCTTTCTATAAATAACTATTTTCATATGAATCTTCAAGCGCTTCAATTTCATTTCATGATACATAATTACTATTAGTTTCCTACTTATCCAGTTTTTTAAAAAACATATTCACCCAAAGAACACAATATTCTACAAACTTCTTCATTTCCTCATCATTTCTGCGGTAACATAATTTAAAAATATTAATTAAAAACTTTATTCCCTATACACGTAATGTAACAAATCCTTCAAGGATAGGACATATCCATTCGAGGCTGTTCCGAAATATATATTTTTACGGATGTACTTTCCCACGATCTTCAGCACATGCATGCACAGCTGTGGAAGAAATTTCCAAAAAGAATTCAGGGGCAGCTGTTGACATCGAGTTTTAGTGGGGACCCCTGTGGATGAGTTATAGATCATGGAATGGCACAAGCGTAACGGTGAAGCCCAGATAGAGATATAACCGTGAGTTATGGGGGATGGGCTAAAAATAATGTCAGCTTTCAATAAAAGGTGTAATTTAATGAGCCCACCTGCACGCAGCGGGTTGCAGGTATGGGAAAATTTCACCAACAAGCGATTGGCAAGGAAAAAAAGGGGAGTGATGAGTTGTGACCTAGGTGATGAGTTGTGAAAGAGAGTAAAGAAATAGGAGTCTATTCAAGAGTTGGTGGACACTGAAATCCAGTGTCCTCACGCCAACACTTCAAGAGATGCCGGACATCTAAATCCCGTGCCTGCAAGTCCGCAAGCCCCCACTGACTTCCTGTGCACCCAAACGTCCGCACCAACATACAACATGATGACTGCCCCAGCCTGCTCTCCTGTATATACTAGGAGGTAAACTTGATAATTATTCATACTATATACCTTGGGTCTCAGAATCCTTCGATTAAGGAATATCGTATAAAAACAAAAAAAATTGTAATTAATTGTGGCATAATGATAAACGTAGAGTAATGAATGATATATGTGTTAATCTGAAAATATTTTCTGTAAATAATTAGTGTACATAATAAATGTTTTAATCCAAATATAATGTATTATACTGTTACTGTGTTTCCCCTTTGTAAACGAACACTGGTGTTAGTGTTATAAGTACATTACGATAATATTTATACAATTTTTAAATGATCCTCCATTTGAAAGGTTATAACTTTAAAGTCAACTATCATCCCCTTTCATGAAAAAACCGTTTTCAAGCGAGATTGGTAAAACACTTTAAACATAGTGAGGTACGCCATACCCTGCGCAAGTTTTCCCGAGTTAAAGGAGAATCTCAGAATCTCTATTTCTCTTCATTCCATTAAAAATATTTTGAGACAATTTACGAGTAATGGGGAGAAGGGATTCATTCCTAATCAAGCATACAAGTTGCAAGTAGTTTTATAGCCTTATCAGTCATAAACCTGTTGAAAATGTGACGGATTCACTTTACGATTATTTTTACCGATAAGAATAATCAGACTTTAAGATTAATAAAAAAAATTTCAAATGATAAAATTGTTTATCCTACATCAACCTGTAAATCGGCTGTAAATATTTCACTGTCACAAGAAAATCCGCTCGTATTTAATCTGGAAAAAGAATCATAAACTGAAAATGTTCTTTTTCAAAGCATATATGTTAACCAGTGATAAAACTTTAATATTCTAACGAAAAACTAGAATCATACTTCATGAAGAAAATTTGACTTCCAACATCCAAACATCCAAAGTTACTAATTAGATCAACTAGCAGAGTTGTATAAAACAGTTTAATAACTATGAAATATGGATATATAAATACATCTATTAAGAAAGATTTTATCATTTATTATTTCTTCTTCAATACTTCTTTTTTATACAGTCTTTTTACCAAACGTGGAACTGCTTGGCCTCATCAGCATTCTCTAGTATTATGCAGTATGATTGATTCCCTTTATACTAAAGGGACTTCGTATAAGTGGCCAACATTATACTCTATGATTAGACAAAAAAACCTACAGTGTCTGAAGCTGTCATGTTAACCACTGTATAGTATGGTTGAATGTGCTCGTAGACTTTATATCAGGTAATCACAGGACCAGTAAGATTTTAACATGTTTTTTTCTTGTTTAAACTTTACTTTGTTCACTGTATCTTTTAATCCAGCGGTTCTTAACCTATGGGTCGCGACCCAAAATTGGGTCGCGAAGCATATTTCTTGGGTCGCGCTGAGTCGAACCAAAAAAGTTAGTAATACACGAAATAATAAGTAATACTAACACATCCTAGAAGAGTTATTCCCTAATACAATGCTCCGGTAGTGACACCTTTTGGTGAAAATTGAAAGCGCTACCGATCAGCTACTTTTACTTTCACTTCTAAGAAACCAGGGATTCCCCGTTGTTTGTAAACATGTAAGCAGAGAATAACAAATTTTACTCGTGTGAATAAAGAGGTAATAACGAAAAGCTTTTTTGTCTTATTATTAATAGTGGAGTGATCAAGCTGCAGTGCGTATTTTAAAATTGTAATCACCCTAATAATGCCAAAACGTGAATACAAGGAAGCATTTTTAGAATTAGGTTTTACTTGCATTTATGATGGAAGAGTGAACAAGCCGCAATGCGTGTTGTGCAGTGAAATATTAAGTAATGAATCGATGAAACCGAACAAACTTAAAAGACATTTTCATGCAAAACATAAAAATTTTTCCTTTGAGGGAAAAGATCGTACTTTTTCCAAAAGAAAAGAAGCCCATTTAAAAAGACAGCGTTTGGATGCACCAACTAGTAATGGTTTTATAAATTCTGCCAAACAAGCTACACTTGCTTCTTTTTATGTGGCTTGGCATATTGCAAGACAAAAGAAACCCCATAATATTGCTGAAAAACTTATAAAACCTGCTGCCATTGACATGGCACGTATCATGTGCGGAGATGAAAGTTCAAAGAAATTACAAAAGATACCATTATCAAATGATACAATTCGTTTACGAATTAATGATATGTCACTTGATATTAAGAATCAACTTATTTCTGCTATAAAAATTGCTGGTTTATTTAGTATTCAACTGGATGAAACGACGGATGTAAGTAAAGATGCTCAACTCATGGTTTACGTGCGGTATCCAGGTTTAACAGATATACAGGAGGACATTTTATTTTGCAAACCAATGTCAACAAAAACTAGAGGTGAAGATATTTTTCTTATGGTCGATTCGTTTTTTAAAGAAGAAGGATTAAATTGGAATCAGTGTTTCAGTATTTGCACCGACGGTGCAGCTGCCATGACAGCATCACAAAAGGGATTTTCGACAAGAGCAAAACAAATGAATCCACAAATTATATCGATTCATTGTTTGTTACATAGATAAAATCTTGCTTCAAAAAAATTATCACCCGAATTATGTATCGTTTTGGATGAAATTGTTGCGGTAGTCAATTTTATCAAATCAAGAGCTCTTAACTGTAGAATTTTCCGCGAACTGTGTTTCGAATTTGGTGCAGAATACGAACATTTATTATATTATTCTGAAGTTAGATGGCTGTCCCGGGGCAAAGTTGTTCAAAGAGTATTATCATTGCGGACAGAAGTCGAATTTTTTTTTTGAGAGAAAAGAAACACCCATTAGCATCTAAATTCTCCGAGTTGAAGTGGATTACTCAAGTTGCTTATTTGTCAGATATTTTATTTGAAATAAATAATCTAAATACGTCTATACAAGGACGTAATCATACTATTATTGAATTAACTGAAAAAATTACATGTTTTGAAAATAAACTTAAATTATGGAGAAATAAGGTTGAAGTAAAGAAACTTGCTTCATTCCCGACTCTTAATTTACTTGTTGAAGACAATGATATTGATATCACAGATTTTGAAATACAGAAAAATATTATTAATCATTTAGAAAAACTAATAGCAGACTTTGATCGATATTTCCCTGCAGACGATGTTTTCAAATATAATTGGGTTCGAATGCCATTTAATTTTGATGTAAGTGATTTGCATGAGGAATTTGTTAATATTAATCAATTTCAAGAACAATTAATAGAAATACAAAGTGACCAAGCACTTCGATACAATTTCTACAAAAACACTCAATCTTTATGTGCTTTCTGGTTAAAATTAAAAACCGAAAAGCCAATAATTGTTAAAGAAGCCCTAAAAGTATTATTGCCCTTTTCAACAACATATATGTGTGAGGCTGGTTTTTCGGCTCTGTGTGTAATCAAAAACAATTACCGGAACAAGTTAAATCCTGAAATAGATATAAGGTGCTCCTTGACAAGCATTCAACTGAGGTTTGAAGATCTTTCAATATGTATTCAAGCACAAGGTTCTCATTAAAACTGTATGACTTGCATTTAAAATATAAAAGACTTAACATATGTATTGATATTTCTTTTTTTTATGAATAAGTTAAAATGTCAATTATTTTCAAAAAGTTATAAATATATTTTAATTTGGTCAATAAAAATTATTAAAAACACTTGATTATTAATTAAATTTTCCTTGGATCGAAAAGTACTTTTGTTTATCTTTATTATTAAAAAAATAAATAAATAATTTGTAAGTTAAAAAAAATCATCATCGTAGGATTGAAGATTTTTTAAAAATACGCTCTAAAATTTTGACTTTTTTTTTGGTCGCGACATGAACATATTTCTCAGATTTGGGTCGCGGCTTAAAAAGGTTAAGAACCACTGTTTTAATCAACGTGGAGGCACTTGTCCTTATCAGTATTCTCTAGTATTATGCAGTATTAATCATTTCCTTTATACTAAAGGGACATCATACAAGTGGGCAACATTACACTATGACGAGACAACAAAACTCGCATTGTCTGAAGCCGACATGCTAGCTAATCTATAGTATGGTTGAGTGTGTTCATAGACTTTATATCGGGTTAACACAGGACCAGTAAGATTTTAAGATTTCTTTTTTCTTGTTCAGTACTTCACTTTATTCACAGTATCTTTTAACAAACGTGGAGGTACATGTCGTTATCAGCATTCTCTAGTATTATCTTCTATCTAGTATTATCTAGTATTTATCGTCTATCTAGTATCTAGTCTTATGCAGAATTAATGATTTCCTCTATACTAAAGGGACATCGTATAAGTGGCCAACATTAGACTCTACGAGAGGACAACAAAACATACA
>CM063506.1:95080558-95085558 GCA_032207245.1 Pardosa pseudoannulata
TACTTTTATAATTAATTAGTTATCATTTCATTCTATTTCTTCATATTCTACTTACTTATCATGAGATTCTTGATCTTATAATTAAAAAAAATCATTGTTATTGTTTCATTTTGGAGCATTCACTTTTAAAATCACTCTCTTTAGTGTGCAGATTAAAAGTAAAATAACCTATTTCATGATTTTATAAAAATTGAAACATATGTTAAAGGTATTTGAAATTTTTGTATAATTCTATTAAGTACATGGTATGTTTCAAAATTAATGAAAATAAAATTCTATTAATTTCTGATAAATCAGCTACGAAAACACAAATGGAAAAAGAAATAATTATTGGAATGCTAGTGTAATAATCCAAAATTTCGGAAGCGGTTCCTAGTTTTGAAGGCATGCCTAGTTGCTTAGAAGTGATTCGTATTAATCATAACACAAGCCCATATGGCAGTGAAGCCCTCCAGGCTTCCGCTGATGGCGGTGGACAAATTGCAAGTATTGGACCACATCGCACCGCCGGTCACTTTTGAAATAACCAAGGCTCACATGTCACATCGCTGGTGCAATCCATGAGCTAATGAAGAAAAATAGACCTGGAAAAGATAATTTGGAAAACAACAGGCTTACTAGCGAGCCTCTTGAGGCTAAATTAGTCAGGATAACGTGAACCACCCGGTACAATAAAAAACAAATGAGAAAGATTACAATCTAGCACGTTTCACTTATATACGGGAGACCGCTGAGCCAAACTAGGACAACATTAAATTTAGACAGGCAACAATCGGAACTTTGGGCTGAGGAACCATCACTCATAGATCATTGTGACAGAACTTTGGCGTAAACTGCGGAAACCTTGTGTTTCGGCTTTCTCAGAAAAAAGCCATCTGGAGTTCCGCAATGGCTTCAGGGGAGAAAAGACTTAGCTTGTCCTGACCTTAAAAGAATAGAGAAAAAAAAGAGGGGGGAAGAAATCAATTTTTAAATATAAAAAAAATGAAACAGAGGATTTGAAAAGGGAGCATTGACCCCCTCTGGGAGTGTGGTCCCTCTGGGATTTCTGCGGAAGACAACCCCTCGTATCATATCTTCGACTTATGCTGACTCCTTTGCAGGGTCAATTACAGCAGATAGCTCTCTTAAGCAATCCATTGATCTACAATATGAAATAAAACTGTTCTTTAAACTAGGTAAACGTTTTAATAAGACACAGAAAAGTACACATATGAAGTTACTTAGATGGACACAGATGAAGTTGAATCCCAATCACAAATCTACAAGAGAAAAATTGCGTTTAAAAAGGAAGACAAGACATTGACGTCAAGCCAAAACGATGGCCGATTGGTTAGTATGATGGCCTTCGGTACCGGGGTTAGTGGGTTCAAATCAAACTGTAGCATGGATATGTAGCCGTTCGGAATCGGCTTTAAGCTGTAGGTACCGGTCTCATTAGCCCCCGTGTTGCAAAAAGTAGACCGTAGCACTCCAAACAAAACCAAACCAAATAACTGACGTCAAATCGTTCGTAGGACGGCCATCTACTACGAAAACAAATGAAGGCATCGTAAGGGTGAGGAATGTTCTGAACATTGAGCGCAGATTAAGTTTATGTTGCTTGTGCTTAAAATAATTACACAAAAGATTGTAAAATGCTAAATGCCTGCTTAAACTTTCATAAAATTATGAAATAAGTCGTCTTACTTTTAACTTACACTCAGAAGAGAGTGACCTTAAAAGTGAACGTTATACAATGATAGAATGATCTTGGTGGATTGAATGAAGACTTAGGTTCTCTCAATATCAGTAAGCCCTGGCAATTCAAATAAATAGGTTAATTTTCAACTGTAATTGGCTAGAATAAATTCACCGTTTATATATATATATATATATATATATATATATATATATATATATATATATATATATATATATATATATATATATATATATATATATATATATATATATATATATATATATATATATATATATGAAAAGCTTTGCATTCACATTATGATTCAGATAGCTTGATAATGTCTTAAATCATGTATACTGCAGAATTTAACATCAAATACCAAATATGGCAGCTCGTGTCTAGTTTCTCCGCTGTAACAAAGGAGCATCACCCAGTCAGAGTGCATGCAGCAACCCTTTTACAAGATGCTCTCTCTCAATCCTTACGCTTCAAGCGCTTTTACAACGAGTTATGAAAAATCCATGTGCCTGCTCTAAAAGAGTGCTCTGTGTTTTCTGCTCTCAAATCCCTAAATTATTTTTTAGGGTTTCAAACATGATATATATATATATATATATATATATATATATATATGTGTGTGTGTAATGAGACGGATTTCTCGATGTGTGGTTGCAGTCATGGCCATAAAAATGATACCGTTTTAGCTAAAGAACTTTATTAAGATAACATTGGTGGACGGATTGCCACTTCATCATAGAAACAGGACAAACTGAAGGGTGAGCTAGCATGAAGTTCTATGTACAAGACCCGTAACACGGGGGTCAACATCTGTGGAAAAATATCTCTAGAAAAATCTGTCTCCGACAGCGTGTATCTCCTTTTTATATGGAAATTTCCTAAATTGTCCGCTAGGGCCATGTAGGGTTATAATTGGTCAGGCCCCTTCTCTGTGAACTGTGGTATCAGTGGTCAATTTAGGTTAAGGGTTAAAAAGGGGAATGCAAAATGACGCGGCCGTTATGAATTTTTAACCCTTGATTTAACTTTTGAAAACCCCCCAGAATTTTAATTACAATATTCTTTCCGGGCAAAAAGAAAGGGATGAACGAAGTGAGGACCTTTCCGTTAACATAAAATTTTACAAAAATTTTAAGTAACAAAATAAGTAACTGATGATTTCATACATAATTATATACAAAATAAAAGTGTTTTGCAGCAATAAACATAGATATCTGAGACATAATACATGTAAAAAGAAATAAGAAAAAAATTGGCAAGTTATTTACATTAATACAGTACTTGCATTACATGCAATAACCAATCCATAAAAACAGCTTTGATACTTTAGATATTTTATGTAAGGATAAAAAAAATAAAATTTTCTGTCATACTATGAGTAACGCAGGATCGCAATATATTTTTTTTTTCGCATTCCTCGACCATAACGGATCAATCTACCTTTCCTCCACTCCATTGAGCCATGAAATTATTTAACACACCTAAACAAAATAGAGCTACAGTACCAAAGATATTGTACATGAAATATCGTTGAGAATTATATAAAAGAATGCCCTCTTACATCTTTCAAGGAACTCATAACCGGTTGTAAACGCTTTTTCCTTTACCACATAGGCTTCTTTTAAATAACAATAAAGATTTTATACTCAAAAGTCATTATTTTTAAACATATACCAATTCAAACATTTTAGCACTGGTGACAATATATGCATGTATATGCTCTTCTGAATTTATTCCTATTTATATGACACTTTGCTTATTTTAAGGCATTTTCGAAAGTATGTATACATATATGTAGTTGGTATTAACTCTTCATGTAGTAACATATATATTTTTATATTGACTCATTTGAACTTTCAGTAATACGAGTAAGAGCATGAAACCTTTTATTGCGCATCTTAAAATATATAATCTGGATTGCACATTTTATATTTTAGATGCATGGGTTTTCTCATTATAGAGTAAGTTCAGGCAATCCAAATAACAGAGAATTTATATATATATATATATATATATATATATATATATATATATATATATATATATATATATATATATATATATATATATATATATATATATATATATATATATATATATATATATATATATATATATATATATATATATATATATATATATATATATATATATATATATATATATATATATATATATATATATATATATATATATATATATATATATACGTATATATATATATATATATATATATATATATATATATATATATATATATATATGTCAGGATTTAAAATATAGAGTAATTTAAGAGATTTAATTAGGGATTCTTTTAATGGGAGTAACGCGCCTCGAGTTATTAGCCACATAAATACGGCTCACGAGCAGTGATATGGGCAGAGAGCGATAAGCAATTACTATAGTCAGACCTGTGACTCCTCGAAGCAGTGAAAACTGCCTTTGTTAGCAGTTGGGCGCTAATATGAGACGCCATTGTTGAGTAGAGTGTGGGTGAGTTTTAAATAAAGATATGAAGCTGATGTCAGGACTCTAGTGTCGTTTACTGGGACCCTGTCATATATATATATATATATATATATATATATATATATATATATATATATCTATCTATCTATCTATCTATCTATCTATATATATATGTATATATATATATATATATATATATATATATATATATATATATATATATATATATATATATATATATATATATATATATATATATATATATATATATATATATATATATATATATATATATATATATATATATATATATATATATATATATATATATATATATATATATATATATATATATATATATATATATATATATATATATTCAAGTAGTAACATATAT
This sequence comes from Pardosa pseudoannulata, assembly GCA_032207245.1. NCBI lineage: Eukaryota > Metazoa > Arthropoda > Arachnida > Araneae > Lycosidae > Pardosa > Pardosa pseudoannulata. The sequence continues at coordinate 95,085,127 of CM063506.1, forward strand.
ATTTATAGCGAGGCAATTGAACTTTCAATAATACGAGTAAGCGTAAGGAACCTTTTATTGTTCATCTTAAAATATATAATCTGGAATGCACATTTTATATTTTAGATGCATGGGTGAATGGTTTTAAAAACGCAAAATGAAAGTTGAAACCAAAGACTTGGCATGCCGAGTAATAGAGTAGAGACATATGTTTAATGATTAATGATAAATATGACTATAATTCCATTTCGGGCTATCAGACCTTAAATAAATAATTAATTATTTATTTAAGTACTACTGATTTATATTATTTTTTGTAACTTCTATTTTATGTTAGATAAAATGTCATTGTTTGGTTTGCTTTGGAATGCTACGGTCAATTTTTTTCAACGCGAGGGGTAATGAGACCGGGACCTACAGCTTAAAGCCAATTCCGAACAGCTACGAACATCC
>CM063506.1:95090558-95095558 GCA_032207245.1 Pardosa pseudoannulata
TCATATGTAACATTATTACATTATATTATTTCATGATTTGAGAACTTCAGTCAGGTTACCTACCGATAAAGAAAATTTATGGGTGAAGATCGAAAAATAGTAAACTGTTCACTAAGCATTAATAGGTTAACAATTGTAGATGTAACTATGTTTCCTGTTGTTGTACTTGGAACAACGACAACAACAACAGGAATGCCACTGTTGATGATGCCACTTGGATAAAAGATCCATACACTACACGTATTAAGGCAAAGGGACGTCATATGTAACATTATTACATTATATTATTTCATGATTTGAGAACTTCAGTCAGGTTACTTACCGATAAAGAAAATTTATGGTGAAGATCGAAAAATATAAATTGTTCACTAAGCATTAATAGGTTAACAATTGTAGATGTAACTATGTTTCCTGTTGTTGTACTTGGAACAACGACAACAACAACAGGAATGCCACTGTTGATGATGCCACTTGGATAAAAGATAAATACACTACACGTATTAAGGCAAAGGGACGTCATATGTAACATTATTACATTATATTATTTCATGATTTGAGAACTTCAGTCAGGTTACTTACCGATAAAGAAAATTTATGATGAAGATCGAAAAATAGTAAACTGTTCACTAAGCATTAATAGGTTAACAATTGTAGATGTAACTATGTTTCCTGTTGTTGTACTTGGAACAACGACAACAACAACAGGAATGCCACTGTTGATGATGCCACTTGGATAAAAGATAAATACACTACACGTATTAAGGCAAAGGGACGTCATATGTAACATTATTACATTATATTATTTCATGATTTGAGAACTTCAGTCAGGTTACTTACCGATAAAGAAAATTTATGGTGAAGATCGAAAAATAATAAACTGATCACTAAGCATTAATAGGTTAACAATTGTAGATGTAACTATGTTTCCTGTTGTTGTACTTGGAACAACGACAACAACAACAGGAATGCCACTGTTGATGATGCCACTTGGATAAAAGATAAATACACTACACGTATTAAGGCAAAGGGACGTCATATGTAACATTATTACATTATATTATTTCATGATTTGAGAACTTCAGTCAGGTTACTTACCGATAAAGAAAATTTATGATGAAGATCGAAAAATAGTAAACTGTTCACTAAGCATTAATAGGTTAACAATTGTAGATGTAACTATGTTTCCTGTTGTTGTACTTGGAACAACGACAACAACAACAGGAATGCCACTGTTGATGATGCCACTTGGATAAAAGATAAATACACAACACGTATTAAGGCAAAGGGACGTCATATGTAACATTATTACATTATATTATTTCATGATTTGAGAACTTCAGTCAGGTTACTTACCGATAAAGAAAATTTATGGTGAAGATCGAAAAATAGTAAACTGTTCACTAAGCATTAATAGGTTAACAATTGTAGATGTAACTATGTTTCCTGTTGTTGTACTTGGAACAACGACAACAACAACAGGAATGCCACTGTTGATGATGCCACTTGGATAAAAGATAAATACACTACACGTATTAAGGCAAAGGGACGTCATATGTAACATTATTACATTATATTATTTCATGATTTGAGAACTTCAGTCAGGTTACCTACCGATAAAGAAAATTTATGGGTGAAGATCGAAAAATAATAAACTGTTCACTAAGCATTAATAGGTTAACAATTGTAGATGTAACTATGTTTCCTGTTGTTGTACTTGGAACAACGACAACAACAACAGGAATGCCACTGTTGATGATGCCACTTGGATAAAAGATCCATACACTACACGTATTAAGGCAAAGGGACGTCATATGTAACATTATTACATTATATTATTTCATGATTTGAGAACTTCAGTCAGGTTACTTACCGATAAAGAAAATTTATGGGTGAAGAACGAAATAGAGTAAACTGTTCACTAAGCATTAATAGGTTAACAATTGTAGATGTAACTATGTTTCCTGTTGTTGTACTTGGAAGAACGACAACAACAGGAATGCCACTGTTGATGATGCCACTTGGATAAAAGATAAATACACAACACGTATTAAGGCAAAGGGACGTCATATGTAACATTATTACATTATATTATTTCATGATTTGAGAACTTCAGTCAGGTTACTTACCGATAAAGAAAATTTATGGGTGAAGATCGAAAAATAATAAACTGTTCACTAAGCATTAATAGGTTAACAATTGTAGATGTAACTATGTTTCCTGTTGTTGTACTTGGAACAACGACAACAACAACAGGAATGCCACTGTTGATGATGCCACTTGGATAAAAGATCCATACACTACACGTATTAAGGCAAAGGGACGTCATATGTAACATTATTACATTATATTATTTCATGATTTGAGAACTTCAGTCAGTTAACCTACCAATAAAGAAAATTTATGGGTGAAGATCGAAAAATAATAAACTGTTCACTAAGCATTAATAGGTTAACAATTGTAGATGTAACTATGTTTCCTGTTGTTGTACTTGGAACAACGACAACAACAACAGGAATGCCACTGTTGATGATGCCACTTGGATAAAAGATCCATACACTACACGTATTAAGGCAAAGGGACGTCATATGTAACATTATTACATTATATTATTTCATGATTTGAGAACTTCAGTCAGGTTACCTACCGATAAAGAAAATTTATGGTGAAGATCGAAAAATAGTAAACTGTTCACTAAGCATTAATAGGGTTACCATTATAGATGTAATTATGTTTCCTGTTGTTGTAGTTCCAACAACAATAACAACAACAGAAATGCCACTGTTAATTATGCTACTTGGTAAAACGAGCCATTCACTACTCGTATTAAGGCAAAGGGACATCATATTTAGCATTATTACATTATATTATTTCATTACTTCAAAAGACAGCATGTAGCAAAATAAACGGCAGTATATAAATTCATTATAATTCATGACCTTTAAAGACGCATTAAGAAATCAGTATATTAAAAGGAACATTTAGTTGTTGGTGAATCATTTTTCAGATTAGTCTTGAATTTTTTATTTAGGGTAATGAGCTGTTATTTAACACGTCATAAGATACCATTAAAAAATACATACTGTGTCACTAGTGATATGTTTCCGACTACAATTAAATACAAAACTGTTATGTGAAATTTTGTTACAAATATAGATATTCTTGAGAACTTCAGTAAAGTTACTTGCCGATAAAGAAAACTTATGGGTGAAAATAAAAAAAAATAGTAAACTGTTCATTAAGCATTAATAGGTTAACCATTGTAGATGTAACTATGTTTCCTGTTGTACTTGGAACAACGACAACAACAACAGGAATGGCACTGTTAATGATATAGGTATTCTTGAGAACTTCAGTAAGGTTACTTGCCGATAAAGAAAATTTATGGGTGAAGATCGAAAAATAGTAAACTGTTCACTAATCATTAATAGGTTAACCATTGTAGATGTAACTATGTTTCCTGTTGTTGTTCTTGGAACAGCGACAACAACAACAGGAATGGCACTCTTAATGATATAGGTATTCTTGAGAACTTCAGTAAGGTTACTTGCCGATAAAGAAAATTTTTGGGTGAAGATCGAAAAATAGTAAACTGTTCACTAATCATTAATAGGTTAACCATTGTAGATGTAACTATGTTTCCTGTTGTTGTTCTTGGAACAGCAACAACAACAACAGGAATGGCACTGTTAATGATATAGGTATTCTTGAGAACTTCAGTAAGGTTACTTGATGATAAAGAAAATTTATGGGTGAAGATCGAAAAATAGTAAACTATTCACTAAGCATTAAAAGGTTAACCATTGTAGATGTAACTATGTTTCCTGTTGTACTTGGAACAACGACAACAACAACAGGAATGGCACTGTTAATGATATAGGTATTCTTGAGAACTTCAGTAAGGTTACTTGATGATAAAGAAAATTTATGGGTGAAGATCGAAAAATAGTAAACTGTTCACTAAGCATTAATAGGTTAACCATTGTAGATATAACTATGTTTCCTGTTGTTGTAGCTGCAACAACAACAACAACAGGAATGCCACTGTTAATGATGCCACTTGAACAAACGAGCCATACACTACTCGTATTAAGGCAAAGGGACATCATATGCAACACTATTACACTATATTATTTAACGATTTCAAAAGACAGCATATAGATAAATAAACGGCAGTATATAAAGTCATTATAATTCATGACCTTTAAAGCGTAATAACAAATCAGTATTTTTAAGTGAACAATTAGTTCTACAAATTAAGAATTATACGAATAAATAATATACAATAGAAAGTTTTTAATCCAGACCTTCAGTTGTTTTTAGTGCGTAACTTAAATTAGATCAGATTTATTGAAATAATTTATAATTAACTTCTTCGAAACGCATCATATTACTAATTATTTATATGTTAAAGTTTTATAAAAATAATTTATCCTTTGAGAATATTCAAGGGATTATAGGACTCTAAAATTCAAAAAATTGTTAAAATAAATTATTAATTTTCGAATTCTAATTCCTTGAATACTAATAGATTTACAAACCTAATTTTTTAAACATAGGTAAAACAAATTATTACCCTTATACACATAAACATAAAAAGTAAAAGATAGATAAAATGATGATTAAATAATTATAATAATTATTAAATAAGAGACACTTTATTATTAAAAAAATGATATCTAGGATAACGCACATGATTACTAAAAATATAATTATGTTTAGTATATTGTATTAAAACGTACTACAATATCTCAAAACAACTCTAACCTAAATTTGTATATATTTAAGACACATATATATTTTTAAAAAATACTTGAAAAAGTGAATTTTTTTTCCTTAACCCACTGAACGGACGCGTCGATGGGGGTTCGACAGCGAATTCCTGTTGAAAAACGGACCTGTCGACCCGTTCTCGTTCGTTGTATCTAGTCTTATTTCGGCACGGCCGTCACCCTCTCGACGCAGGTGGTCTGTTTGAAATTTGTCACGCCGTTTACGTGTCG
>CM063506.1:95108058-95148058 GCA_032207245.1 Pardosa pseudoannulata
ATTCTGTTTTTTAACTAAATATCTTAAAATTAAAGCATATGTAATGCATGGTTTTATTTCGTATTGCATTTTTTTAGCTTTTCAGAACAGAAAAAAGCATTGCTTTTTGCACAGCATGATTCTGTTTGTTTAATTAAGTATCTGAAAATTAAAGCATATGCAATACATGGTTTTATTTTGTAATATAATTCTTTAGCTTTTAAGAAAAGAGTAAAGTAATGCTTTATATGTAGCTTGACTCTATTTTTTAATTAAGAATCTTAAAGCTAAAGCATATCTAACACATGGTTTTATTTTGTAATGCATTTTTTTTTCTTTTCAGAAAAATGAAAAGTAATGTTCTATACACAGCAGGATTCTATATTTTAATTAAATACCTTAAAATTAAAGCGTATGAAATGCATGGTCTTATTTTATATAACATTTCTTTTGCTTTTCAGGAAAGAAAAAATATGTAGTGCTTTATGCACAGAATGATTTTGTTTTTCTTAACTAAACAGTTTAGATTTAAGGCATATGTAACACAGGGCTTTTACTTCGTTATATATATATATATTTTTATTTGTAAAGCTTCTAGAGTAAGAAAATGCTTTATAGACAACATACTTCCATTTTTTAATTATCTTTAAATTATAATATATGTAATTCAGATTTTTAACCTCGTATATTTTTTAAGTATTTGTAAAGCCATAGCAGTATAATAAATGATATTCTCTATATACAGCATGTTCTAGCTTTTGATTAATTACACAGGCCTGCGAAATTGAAATTTTTGAAAAATACAAGAGAAGTTTTTTCTTATTTTTAAGTTATTTGGTATGCTGATTTCGAAAATGACCTCCATTTTTTCCATCACGTCAGGATTTTTTGTAAAATTGATGAACATATTACTGGTAATATCCTATATGGAAAAAATGCTCTCGAACTGTTAGCTTGTACTGACTGGCAACAGTGGGTTTTATCTATTCATGTGAGTTTATTTAATCTGTTTATGATTAGGCATATTAACTTTTAAGCAACAATTAAAATTAAAAATGTATACATTTTGTATATAAAGAATGAAAAACATCGCAACCAGAACGCATGAGCTGCACCAGGGAGAGACAAAAAGTTTCCTCGTTATTAAATTTTTTACATTAATTTTATAAGAAAAACACTCCTAGAAAAACCTCAACGACCTGTTTTTACGTTTTATTAAGGTTTATATATTGGGTTGTTCGGAAAGTCATTTCGTTTTTTTTGGGGAACATGAAAGACAGTTTTCGTATAATGAATAAATATTTTATTAAATTATATATTGGCCATTCTGGTCCAACACCTTTTGCCATCTTTCTGGTAGTAGCATAATTCCACGCTCATAAAATTTTTGGTCTTTGCTGGCAAAAAACTGATCGAGGTGGTTTTTGACCTCCTCATTTGAGGTGCAGGTTTTACCGTCTAAAAATTTTTGGAATGACCGAAACAAATAATAATCCGATGGTGCCTGGTCTGGAGAATTTGGTGGGTGTGGTATTGTATCCCATTTAAGCTGTAAAAGCTTTTGGTGAGTGACCAAACTTGTGTGAGGTTTCGCGTTGTCTTGGTGAAACAGTACACCTTTCCTGTTGATTAGTTCTGACCTTTTCTGTTGAAGTTCATCATTCATTTTGTCCAGCTGATGACAGTAGACTTCCGAATTAATCGTTGTGTTATCCGGTAAAAGCTTAAAAACAACGATTCCTTTAAAATCCCACCAAACAGACAGCATCACCTTTTTTTGGTGAATATCGACTTTGGAAATGGTTTGAGCCGGTCCATCTTTTTTACTCCATGACCTCTTGCGTTTGACGTTGTTGTATATAACCCATTTTTTGTCCCCAGTGATGATGTGCTTCAAAAACGGATCATTTTCGTGACGTTTGAGAAGCGAATCGCAGACGTCAATGCGGCGACACAGATTTCTCTCTGTGAGAATATAGGGAACCCATACATCGAGCTTCGAGGATAATACCAGGCCTTTCAAGTGGTCATAAACTGTTGAATTTGATAAATTTAACCTCAATCTGACCTCACGTGTTGTTATTCGCCGGTTCGCATCAACTAATGCCTTTATCGCGTCTTTATCAGCTTCCACCGGACTTCCCGAACATGGTGCAGCTTCGACATCAAAATTGCCGGATCGAAATTTAGCGAACCAGTTCTGGCACTGGCGTACTGTCAACACACCTTCTCCATACACATCGGTCAATTTTTTTCTGGCTTGAACAGCATTTTTACCCTTTCTTTAGTAAAACAGTAAAATATGTCGAAAATTCTGCTTATCGCTCTCCATATTTAAGAGGGTACCAACCAAAAACTACTGCATAGAATTAATTGGAATTTTTCACACACAAGCCTTGCTATATGAGCTATCAAAGCATATAAAAATTATACGGTTTAAATGTGAAGTTGGGTGAAAAAAAATACAATTAAATCCTCTGAGGGAAAAAACGAAATTACTTTCCGAACAACCCAATATATAATAAATGTAAGTTTGAAATATATTTGAAACTCAATACGAAACATATTTTTTCCTCTAAAATTTCTTTTTGAAGTTCTTCTTTTACGTTCAATCTTATCTTCATTTCTTGCTAACATCCAACAATAGTCTGCAAGCATATTCTTATTCCACCTACCTTGATATTTTCTCTCTATATCCTTCATGTCTTGGTGGAACCTTCTCCCTGTTCTTCGCTGACGGATCCTAAATTTTCGGGAAAAAAGTCCAAATGTGATTGGAGGAAATACAATTTTACACTCATGGAGCAGCCCAACACTTGAAATTTGTCTAGCATGTTGCCAACAATTGTTTTAAATTTAGGATCTTTGTGATTGCCCAGAAATTTTACCACAACATCTTTGAAGGCAATCCAAGCTTCTCTTTCCTTTAATGTCATAGTTGTCTCAAATTTGTTAATCCTAATAAGTTTTCGGATGTCTGGTCCTACGAAGACTCCCTCTTTCAATTTGTCTTCAGAAAATCCAGGAAACTTTTTACACATATATTTTAAGCAATCACCATCTTTTGGAAGAGCCTTAACAAACTGCTTCATAACACCTAATTTTATGTGCAGGGGGGTAGTATTTTTTTTTAATCAACCAAGCTTTCTCGAATTACATTTTTGGTGCCTGGCACAAGATTCTGCCTTTTGAGCCAATCTTTTCTGACCCAATATTGTGTTTTGTCACGGCTGTCTCACTCACAAATAAAACACGGAAATTCTGTATACCCGTTTTGTTGATCGAGAAGCATGGTGATGATTTTTAAATCACCACAAATGATCCAACCGTGGTTGCCATGTTTTATCTTGTTGAGAATTAGAGTTAGGTGTTCATACCTTTCTTTTAAATGCACCGAGTATTCAACTGGCACAGACGCCCATTGGTTTCCTTGATGAATTAGGACAGCTTTAAGGTTCCTTTTTTCTGACGAATGTATGAAAAGCTCCCATTCATCTTTATTGTAGGGAATCTTAAATTTTCTCATCAATCCAGGAACATCTGAGCAATAAATGAGGTTCTCGTCTTCGTCAAAATACTGAATAAATTCCTTTTCACAATTCCTGTACCAATAAAAAGTGGTAACTGTGGCCAATAAGTTTTTTTCTTTCAATATGGAGCCTAATAATTGAGTTGCCTCTTTCACAGACTAAGTACTGGTGCTTACATGAGGTCACTGATAAGGATTCGAGGGTCGCTATAGGTTAACAGTGATTTGCGACGGAAGGGAGGGATGATGAAGAGGTACATTGCACTTTCCTAGGCTCTTCCCAGGCTCGCGCGCTTCCAGGAATCTGTCTAATTGGTGACCTGGATCAACATTGAAGCTTTAAAAGCCCTAAAATACTAACTGCGCTGTTGTAGGTTACCACAGAAGGGTAATTTTGAGGGTTTCATCACGGTAAAATGTCAAAACACGAAGGAAAGTATGGAAGCAAAATACGTGAGAAATATTCATAAAAAACCACATAAAATTCAATTTTTCAAAAAAATGTGACGTGATAGACATTTTTAATGATTCTTTTCAAAATCAGTACTAAAAAATACGTTAAGTTTAGATGTCACATCCCTTGTATTTTTTTCATTGCAGGCCTGTGTTATCCATAATTTATAGCATATATAATACACCTCGTAATATTGGTTAGCTTATTTGTAAAAACTGTAGAGTACGGGTATGCTCTGTAGAAATCATATTTTTGTTTTTTTTATCAAGTACCCATTAATTACTAAATATCTAATATAGATTTTTTACTTCTTAATAATTTTTTGTAATGTAATAAATTTTTATTCTGTACTGTAAGAGAATAAAATTATTATAAAATATTATTAGTAGAATTTTTGTCAATCTCTTATCCCGTTTTTACTGTAAGCTAATCTAAATTGATTTTTGATTAAAGAAATTATATATATGTCCTATATATGTTTTACAGAGTACTTATATAAATGTTATGGATTTTTATATATTTACCGATATTTGTATTGCTTATTTCTAAATTTATTACTTCAAATATGCTATAAAGAATGCATATTTTCTTAATTTAAAGACTTTTAAATTGTAGTATGTGATACAAAGACTTACTTAATGTCAAATATGATATATTATTAATATAAGAAAGGAGAAAACAAATTAAAAAATGCTTTTGATCTTAAGTACTAGTATATATTATGCATATTACGCTTCTGATATATGTGCATTTCACTTACTCTTTCTATTTCTTAATTTCATGAAATGAAATACACACTTGGTTGTAAATTTCTTAGCGACAGAAAAGACTTTATTGGAGTAAATAAAACAAATTTATATACCTTTTATTCGAATATTCTTAAACTGTCGCATATAAAATGCGAAGTTTTAACTTATAGTAAATTTACTTTCTTATATGTTATATCTGAATCTAAATGTTGAAATAATATTGTTACATTATAGATAACCAATTAGATTATACATACCAAAAATCACTGAATTTTAAGCACAATTTTTATCAGTTTTTTGGTATGAGTAAAAATATAAAATATAATTATATATTTTTGCTATGTATGTATTATTTAAAAAGTAGTAATATCTCAAATCAAAGTAAACTAGTTACATTTTTAAAAATATTCCTCATGCATTCCTTTGATGTATAATTTGGTATTTTTCTCTTAAAATTCACTTTTTAAGAAGGATAAACAATATTAGTTGACATCTATGCATTCGCCAGAAATACAGTGTCAAAATATAATGATAAATAAAATATCCATTTTTTTTGGTGGAAAATGTATATATTAAATTTTATATTAAAAAAAGAGATGTTTACAGTAATAAAAGTATTAATTAAAGCTATTTCATTTTCTTTACCTACAGAGTAAATGTCGATAGATTAATATATGTGACTAAAAATGTATAGCAATGCTCTTTTAATCTTGTATTTAGAAATTATTTTATTGATTAATTTATTAGAAATTGCTCAATTCTATGTGGGAGTAATAATTATAATGATTATAAATGGGTGGATATTAACTCATATTGTACCACACCAACTAAATATTTCTGAAAATTTTTAAAAATTTATCCATAATATTAATATGGTGTAACTAAGCATATAAAATCAAAATTTTAAAAATAAATTTTAACTTTTCAATTAATTATATGTCCTATAATTAGGCCAAAGGTCCAGTACACTACTAAAATTTAACAAACATCACTTACATTGCATTAGGTTGAATCATAGGTGAAATTTGGGAAAACATTCAAAGCAAAATTCAACATTACATTTTAAACACACTGTTGTTGCTTTTCTTTTGCAGTACTTGAACAGGCATTTTTGGAAAGGGGTAATAGAAAACGGATATCCGTTGCAGGATGCTAATACCCAAAATTTATATCCAAATTTTACAGGTTTATTTTTCATGAACGTCTTGCAACTGTGGCTTAAAAAATATTTTACCCTTCTTTCATCGATGGTTAGATTTTCCGAAAATATACCAAATTGCTTCGAGGTTATGCTGATTTTGTCATAAAAAAGTCGAATTTTATAATAACGATCTTGTGGATCAATTGAAGAATCATCGTTAAAATGGATAAATAATTTGGTGTTGTAATACCGTTTTCTGGACCTAGAGTTACTCATTAATGTAGTGCCAATGTCTGGAGTACTACAAGTAACCTCCACTATGATTAAACAAATAATAATAAATATAAAATTAAAGATTAAAAAATGACAATTTTAAGGGGTTGCTAAAAATGAATTTTACAATACAATATATTTTGATTTTTCGGTTTTTTTTTGTTACTATGATACAATGTGTCTATTTTAAAAGTCTTAAAATAAAATCCACTCAGAAAATATTTATAACTTTATTATTAAATGGAATTCTATTTGATGTCCTGTTTATAGGACAGCGGTCCAACATGGGTTAAGACACACTATTCGATTCTTAATCTTAGTTAATCTCGCATTTTAATGAGACAGAAGTAATGAATTTTCCTGGATATTACATCAGATAAACATCCAGTCTATCTTGAAGATTCTGCATACTGAAGTTGTGTCTCATTTAGCAGTTCATAACTTTTTAAATAATAAAATTGTTTAGAAAGATGGGTATTATATATTAAGGACATGGTACATTTCAATATTTAAAATCTTCTTTAACCCTTTAACGGACAGTGGTTTCTATGCAAAACCACCCATTAAACATCTCTTTTTTTAAACTTTCTTTTTTTGATTACTTTACTTTATCTTTTTATAATTATTTACGGCTCCAATCTCATACATCTGTGATATATGGAAGCCAATGATGTAGAATCAAGGGCTTTTGCAATATATATATATATATATATATATATATATATATATATATATATATATATATATTATATATATATATATATATATATATATATATATATATATATATATATATATATATATATATATATATATATATATATATATATATATATTATATATATATATATATATATATATATATATATTATATATATATATATATATATATATATATATATATATATATATATATATATATATATATATATATATATATATATATATATATATTATATATATATATATATATGTGTGTGTGTGTGTGTGTGTGTGAGTATATGTATATATGTATGTATGTATATATGTATGTATATGCATATATGTGTGTATATATATATATATACATATTATACATTTTATACGTATTATATTTTTGATATTTTAAATATATAACAGATGATAGTTCTACGTTTAACTTATTTATTTCTTTTTCTATTGAAGTATATGTATTTAAACTTTCTGTACTTGAGAAGTCAGATTCAATTTATCTTACTTATGACCTCAAATAAAAGTATCTGTACAAGAAACACTTTTAAGTTGATAAGCTATTTATTTACTATACCAGTTTAAGGATTATCATTTATTGTTCTTCCAATATAGTAAAACTTTTAAAAAGGCATAATGTTCAATCTGTACAAGGGTAGGGGTTAGTCAGTTAAACCACTTCTCAAACCTTAATTTGGTATCCTCTAAGGCAAACCCTTCTAAGGAATGTAAAACAAAATATATATTTTACATATACAAGGCTTATAGATGAAATTATTAAACAAATTACAATAAATTCCCATGAATTTATATTGGTGACCTTTAAAGGGTTAAAAGACCTTTTTATTGATTCAGCATAAAATAAAAACTTGTGTTCTGTTGAAAATAAATATTTACAAAGTTATAAATTAAGTTTTAGCTTTGAAAATATTATTTAGTCCTTTCAAGCAGTAGTTTATCCTATTTAGTAGAATATATACAAGAAATGATAAAAAACGTGAATTCCCTTACCGTCTAGATATTTATTGATATAAATATTTTATAAAATTATTTATAGTTTAAAAATTGTATTGATTAATATTACAAATTTACATAATATCTGTCAAATTAGAATCCTGTTATTAATCCAGGAAAAATGTATTCCAAAAAGAGTAGACTTTCTTTTACTTTACATTGAATTAAAACTACACTATTATAAAACTATTAAAATTTCTTAGCTTAACAAGAACTGCGTCCTTTTAACACAAAATAAAAAACACATATAAAATTTTGAAACTTTATCTTTGAAGAGATTAGAAAAAATATCTAAAGCTATAGAAATGGAAGAATTTAAAAGTTTAAAATTTAATCACGAAAATTAAAACTTATTTAAACATTTTTTCTTCATAGATAAGCCGTTTGTGATTTTATATGTTTGTAATTTCTGTAAAATAATTTAACATCATATAGATAATTAAAAACTGGTAAAGTTTAATGACTAATAAAATATAATTTCCTGATATTTGTATGAGTTCTTATACAAGATTTTTCTTTCTTATTTATTAATTCTATAATAATATGTATTTTCACAATCGCTTTAAGTTAAATTCTAGGTTATAAGCAGTTATAACATTTTATAAAACTTTTTAAAGTAATACATTCTTCATTTTTATACGAATCGAAACAGGCTGATATTGCATGGTATTAGAAGATTTTAAGGATATTTCGTTATTAACTCATTTCGGCGTCATATCATTACAATCTATCAGCAACGAAATAAAATATACGAAAGATTAACTATTAATAAAGAGGTCATAGTCGGCAAGAATAACTGAAAATTTATTAGTGTTATTCACCAAGCTGTAGGATTGTTTTTACTTAAAAATAGAAAGCAGTAAATTTAAAATTATTCATGAATCATACACTTTCATTTTTACCTGTTTTATTTTTCCTTTTTACAAGCATTTTTGATGTAATTTTTTTATCAACTTTTTGGACAAAATTATTCTTCCTGAATTTGTTTTATTAGATTATTTAATAATTTTAAAATTGTCATTCTGAAATTAAACATACATAGGTTAACATACAGAGATTTATAATGAATTTTTTAAAGCTTAAATTATAAAACACATATCTATACGTCTAAAATACATTAAGTATTGCTGCCAATAACAACGCTTCAAACTTTGTGATACATACGTTCATCCTTTCAAGGCATAGAAACACTTTGCGTTAGGCACTGCAATCTATCTTAGCAACAGGAAGAATCTTCGAAATGAGATGAAAAGTCTTAGATATTAATAACGGGATTATACTCGGAAGAAAAACCCGTTCGATATATCGGTGTCATTCTCTAAAAGTTAAAGAGGAGATTAACTCGTAGGAGACAAAGAAATGTAGGATCAAATAATCCGTCTTTGTCAAAAATTGATTTTTCTTTCTTTCTTTTCTTTGTTTTTGTTTAAATATAAGTAATGTTACTTATTTTCCAATCTCTTTGGATTAGACTGATAAGAGTAAATAAATTTGCTGTTAAGCATTAATCAATTATAAATTAATAAGATGTAGCTATCATTATAGAAAATGTTAAAGGATGAATTAGTCGTAAATTTTTCTAATTTCAATTTTAATGATATATAATAACTTATCTAAAAGAAAATTACTATTCTCATTTCCTCGGTGATAAACAGCCTTCTTTAAATATTAGGCTTTGAGAAATTTTCCATGAAAATGTCAGTTACCAACAGTAACTGTAGATAAAATTGGTACGAATGAAATGTGAGAGCTCAGCTATGTTTTACATACGGACTCCGAAACTGATTTGCTCGCGGCACTTACACGTTGTGGGTTGCATGCCCAGGTATATTTTCGTGACTCCAGGAGGCCTGTGGTGTGGCCAGTGAAAACGACTGCACTGAAACTTCACCAAGTTTTGGAGAGTTGTGATTGGTCACCAGGAGGCGATTCAGGACCATGTTTGGAGTCCCGGTCAATCTGGACAGAGCCGAGAAAGGACGCATTGTGCACAGGACAATAGAACAACGAACGCAGCAGCACAGGATAATGGAAAAAGTATAGGGTTACTGGAGTAGTTGAGAAGGAAGAAAAAGAATTCAGCATTCTCTTGGACTTTTTCTTTCACGTGTAACACGTTTACTGCTTCTTTTACTTTTTATTTATATTTTATTTTTTCAGCATATAGCCCGTCATATGATGCGATCAGTAAAAATTTACTTTTCCATAATATTAAAGTACTCTATGAGGCAGGTTAAAAAATGGTTTGTTGTTTGGCTGAGAATTATCCGGTACACACTCAATAATTTGTTTATCTCTACTGACCACTGTTATTAGAGACTGTTTATTGACTGTTTAATAGTTCCCAAATTTAATTTATCTTGTCATCTGTTATAGGATGGACATTTTAATATTGACAGTGATTATTTGGCGGTATATATTATGTCCAAAATTCAATGAATCGATTGCAAACTCTGAGGTTATGTATAAAAACCAAACACACAAACGAATAAACTCCTTATTTTTCAAAGGTATATAACTTAAACGGTAGAGATTTATTATTTCGCGATATAGACTCCTAGACTTTTATGAAATAATTTTTTGTTAATACCGGTGATCAGATTTTCATTGTAACAAAAAAAACGATAATTAAGTTAAAAATTATCACATATGTACCTAATCTATTATTTAAGCCAAATATAAAAGAAATTTATTTACGTAATATCTAAGTTCAGTGATAATACGTATGAAAATCATGCAGATGATATTTAAATAATTTAAAATAAGAAATAATTAGGAGATTATTAAATGAATGACGTCATAATACTAGAAAAAATGATATGGTTACCTATTCTTTATGTGATAAATTGATCAATTTAAACACCTACTCTTAACCGGGGGAAAATAAGGCTTGAAATAATGTCATTAAACGCACGCTCGAAAATGGGGGAAGGGATAGATTTCGAACATTTTAAAGGTTACAGTGTTTTTCGCTGTGATATGAACCATATTTATACCAATTTATTTTAGAATCGGATCCATAGTTTATGAGAAGATAAACTTTACTCGCTTTGAATTTTGCTAACCCTAACTCATCAAGAATCCAATATGGATGCATCTATCCATTCCAGGTCCAGCCTATTCAGAAATTCGAGGACAGACGGACAGATAACTTAGGCTATACACACACACACACACACACACACACAGTATTATTATTTAGAGGATAGGAATATACTCATGAGTCATTGATGATTGATGTGAATTGTTTAAAATAAAAAATAAATTACATAAAATTCCTGGAAGAAGTAAAACTTTAAGCTAGCCATCTAGACTGGTCATCCAGCAATTCTAAAATATATCCAGTCTCGCCAATAATAATACTGACCCTAATTATTTTCTGGTAAATGCCTAGATAGTACAAGTATTAAAACAGTTTAATATTAGCCACACTGTAATTTATCTAAGAAACACTAAGAAACACAAAAATCATATGAAAAGGAGATGTTATTATTTATATTATAATAATCGGAAAAAAATGTGTGTGATTTTCTCCTGTGATTCTCTAAAAAGTAATAAGTTTAACATATAAGTAACGAAATCATGATATATCCGTTTTAAGCAATATGTCGTTTTCAATAATTGGTTTATAAGTTATTGTTCATGTAAGGTGTTATTATTATATAATTTTAACTATTTAATTGTTGTAATGTACATACAACCTATACACCAGTGTTCGTTACAAGGGGAAAACACAGAATGAATATAATACTTTATATTGAGATTCAGACATTTATTCTATACATTTATTTACAAATAGATCCTTGGTTACCATAATAATCAATCATTTATATCTTCTATTTACACTATAATTATCCCACATCTCTTTATAAGGAATTATTATTATTAACAGAGGACTAAGTTAAATGACCGTAAATATTATTTATAAATTACCTCCAATAAAGTCACATGGGAGCAGGCGTGGGCTTTCCTCACGGGCGCACTGGACGAGTTGGTGATGGTCAGCGGGGCGGTGTCGGTCCGGGCGCACGGGACGAGTTGGAGCTGGTGGATCCTTGACCCACTTCTCTCAACTCTCCACTTCAACTCCAACTCCTCGCTCTCACTGCGTTTCATAACTCCTCACCTCGGTCCCAACGGCCCTTTTTTCTTTTTATCCAATTCCTTGTCTTCGGGAAATTTTCCCACATCAAATGCCCCTCGGGAGTGCAGGTGGGCTCATTAAAGTAGCGCCTTTTTGTGCAAGCTGACATTACTTTTTAGCCCCTGCTCCCATAACTCACGCTTACAGCTCTGTGCGAGCATGACCGTTATGCTGCCATTCCGTGATCTATCTTCTCTGCAGGGGTCCCTAAACTTGACGTAAATAATTGGGATCCTAAATTCTTGAAGGAAAATCCTCCCACGGCTATGCATGCACGTGCAATTCACCGTGAAAAAGTACCTCGGTACATTAATATTAATTGGTATGCCGATAAGATTTTTAATGAAAAGCCTTCATTTTTAAAAGATATCAAATTTTATTAAATTATAAACTAATAAATGTACTTCAGACATTATTATAAGCTTCAAAATAAATAATGTACACCATATCTGAATGTCAAAATATTAGACATATAGTCAAATCTATAAAAAGGGACTAGGAGAGGCATTTAGAATAGCACTTCAAAATTTGTATTTAATAGCTTCACTGAAATAAAAATATATTTTAAGGTCAAACTGTTTCAAACTTTAAGAGTAATACTTTGCATCGTGAAATCGCATGCAGAAGCCTTTTGATATCAAAAACATTATTATACTCTGAAGTAAAAACAATGCAATATAATGATATCACCGTCCTGGATTTAAAGCAGAGTTTAACTTGTAGGACTGAAAGCAAATAAAGATCGGTTTCAAATTATTTGTCATTAACAAAAATTGTTTTCTCATTTTTGTTGTGCGTGCGATATTGTTACCTATTTTTAATGATTTCACATTACGATAAGAAGCCGATAAAAATGAAGGATTTTTATTTTTAATATGTTAAACATTATTGATTATTTTATTACTTTTTTAATCTAATTTCAAAACAAATGTCTTTTTCCTAAAATAATTTTTTACTATTAAAATGTTTATAAATATCCTTAAAAGTGCTGTTATAATGTAAATAGACAACAGAAATATATTTAGGAGTTAAAGATATTAAAGTTGCGTGTGTTATGTTGTTATTTATTTTTAATAATTGCACGTTATGATAAGAAGTTGATAAAAAGTTAAAGGTTATAATTAACATATTAAACTTTGTTATATTGTAAAAAAATGAAATATGTAACATTAGTTGTTATAAGTGAATATAGATTAATATATTTTTGCGAGCTTAAAATATATTAAATATATAAATAAACCTGTAAAAAGTAACCGGAATATATATTTATGATACCTTGTTTCCTCTAAAATAAAACATAATAAAAATAAAATAAACCTTTCACGATTTTTTAAGTACTTTTAAACAGATATACCCCGTTAAATAAGCTGTAGTTAAAACCAACAGAGATACAGACTTCTTATTAAAAAATAGCCAAGTGCTGACACATTATATTCATATTTAGAACAAGCAGACATATTTGATATAAATTTTAAACTTTCGTGTTTAACCCTCCGAGTGGAACACATCGAGGAAAAAGTCTCCAAAAATACGCTAAAGTTTTACTGTGTCAGTGGCCAAAGCGTTCTATGACTTTTTCCTTATTTGATACAAAATAAAAACCCACCTTCGATTGTCTCTTTATGTTATAATAGATATATAAATAGATATTATATGTTATTTTTTTATAACCATAAAGCTCTTCAAGTCTCGAAGATTTTATAAAAAATATTTTCTAATACAAATAAAATATTCTTTGAGAGACTTATTTATATTTTTTTCAAAGACATCCAAATATTTAGTTTTATTAGATACATCTGTTACGCAAAATAATGTTATTAAATATGCATTAGAAATTTATAAAATAAAGCTATGTTCTTTGGACCTCAATTGTACTGCTTATAAATGTCAGTGAAAATGCAGTTCCTAAAATAGACCTGATTAACGTAAAAGCAAATGTCTTTACATCTATTATAAGAGCTTTTTATAAAATTGTACGTGACAACTGCTTTGAAGACATCATCGGTTTCGCGGAATTGTACGTTCAAATCGCTAAGAGGATTAATACGTCACGTTACGAATGTAAATTTAGCAAATGATTTAATTATAAATTTAAAGATAAATAAACTTTAATATTCATATTAGATGGAAAAAGAAAGAGTTATCTTTTCCAATACAAAAAATAGTACCACAGGTAGAATTGTATTAAAATGTTCTAATATAATTCAATTAAATTATTTCTCTCTTTTCATATAAAAAACTAACTTTAACGTCAGGATGTTGTAAACATTTTTAATAACGCCACATATGGAATGGGAAAACTTTGATATTAATAGCGGAATTATGCTCAGAAGAAAAGCCTATGTGACATATTCTTGCCATTCAAAGAAATTTCACAAAATAAAGAATGAACTCGTAAAAGAAAAAAAGAAATGAAATATCAATTTCAAAGAATCTGTCATTCTCAAACATTGACTGACAATTTTTCGTTTTCTTATATGTATACATGTGTTACGTAATTGTTGTTTATTTTTAAACATTTCACATTACTATTGTAGATAAACAACTTCCAAATTGAATGTTATTTTTATGCCACCAAGCTGTATGAGATTATAAATTAATAACAATAATTATACAAAGCTAATAAATTAAAAGGAAGCTTATGGTTTAGTAAGCTTATAAAAGATTTCAAAAACTTCTTCAATATAGAAAATTTATTGCCAGTTATTTATTTTTGTAAGTTTATGCGTGAGATTTTTTTGCTACTTGTTTATCATTTACCTATCAGATAATATAGAACTAAAAGCATATCCAATTTTTCCAATGAAAGTAAAATTTCTTATGAAAATAAACTTTATTTGTATGTGACTTTATAAGTAAAATCTTTATGTATGTGATGTTTTTGCTACTTTTTTTTTCATTTGGCTATTAGACGATATAGTAGTATAAGCATACTCAAATTTTCTAATGAAAGGAAAACTTTGTTATGAAAATAAACTTTATTTGTATGTGACTTTATATGTATGTAAACTTTGTATGTATGTGATGTTTTTGCTACTTGTTTATCATTTTGATATTAGGTGATATAGTACTATAAGCATACCCAAATTTTCTAATAAAAGACAAAATTTCTTATGCAAATAAACTATAAATGTATGTAAACTTTGTATGCTTGTGTTGATTTGCTGCTTGTTTATCATTTTGCTATTTGATGATATAGTACTAAAAGCATAGTCAGTTTTTCCAATAAAATGAAAACTTCTTTTGAAAATAAACTTTATATATATGTAACTTTATATGTATGTAAATTTTGTATGTATGCGATGTTTTTGCTACTAGTTTATCATTTTGATATAAAAGATATAGTTCTAAAAGCATGCCCAATTTTTCCAATGAAAGTCAGGATTTCTTAGAAAAATAAACTTTATATGTATGTGACTTTATATGTATGTAAACTTTGTATATATGTGTTGTTTTAGCTACTTTTTTATCATTTTGCTATTAGATGATATAGTACTAAAAGCATGCCCAATTTTTTAATCAAAGGCAAAATTTCTTATGAAAATAGACTTTATATGTATGTAAACTTTGTATGCATATGATGTTTTTAATTCTTGGTTATCATTTTGCTATTAGATGTATAGTACTAAAAGCATACCCAATTTTTCCAATAAAATGCAAAATTTCTTTTGAAAAAATACTTTACATGCATGTGACTTTATATGTATGTAAACTTAGCATGTATGTGATGATTTTGCTACTTGTTTGTCGCCGAACGCTGGCCGATTGGTTAGGCGCTGATCGTCGGTACTGGAGTTCGTGGGTTCGAATCGCACTATGGCATGGATGTTCGTAGCCGTTCGGAATCGGCTTTAAGCAGTAGGTCCAGGTCTCATTAGCCCTCGTGTGCAAAACAGTAGACCGTAGCGCTCCAAACAGATAAACAGATAAATAAACAGATAAAACAGCTACTTGTTTATCATTTTGATATCAGATATAGTACTAAAAGCATACCCAATTTTTCCAATGGAAGGCAAAATTTTTTATAAACTTTATAAATCAGTAAATGACTTCTCATGTAAAGTAAAAACACTTCGGATCAAACTGTTGCAATGTTTTAGTAAAAAGAAATATTATTCAAATAATATGAAAAATATTGATATTCATCATCGTTATCATTTACTTTTATGCCTAGCGACATATAAGGCCTTTAACTTAGATCTCTATTACAGCCCACCACACACTTTATTTTGCAGCTCTCTTCGCCTAAACCAGGCTCGAATATGCCGTCTCATTTTTCTTTGTTCATCCTTCTTCGCCATGTTAGTCAAGAACTACCATATTGTCGACTGCTCACAGCTGCGAAGTTTAGGGTAGCTCTGAGACCATTTGTAGGGCAGGACCAGTAAAACACTTTCATCTAAATTTGTAGCGTTATAAGTTTAAGTTATTTCTATGTATAAACCCTTCATCATTTATAGTGTATGACCTAATCACTGTCACACTTACCCTTAAACACTTATTTTGAAAATAATTTAAGTTTTGTCTTATTGTTTGGGAGGTAAACAGTCAGGTCTCAGATCCATATAAAAAACTGATTTAACTAACAATTTACTCAAAAGAAATACGAGTGTGATTTACTGGTGTCATTCACCAAGACTTAAAGAGAAGATTTACTCTCCTCCTAGAAAAGAAAAAAAAATGAAAAATCAATTTCAAAGACCTTGTATTGCAGAAAATTTATTGCCCCTCTTTTCTTTATTTTAAATGCGTATCTACGTTATGTCACTGTTATTTATTATTAACCATTTCCTATTATATCTTCAAAAATTTGGTAATGAAATACTCTTTTCGATAAAATCAAGCTTTGTTAGTTTATAAATTAATAAATTAATAAGACTATTTATAACAAGATAATAAGAAGCTAATGAATATCATTTTCAAATAATCTGTCATTTTCGAAACTTATTTGCAACAATGTTTCTTTTTGTATTTAAATCTTCCTGTCATATGATAGGGAAATACAACGGCAATTAAGGTTGCCCTTGAGGAGAAATGATGACAGTGCATATGTATCATTTTAAAATTTTACGACATGCATAAAATATTTTTATCAATTCGTAGTTTCAGAAACAGTAAAAGGTAAAATTTATTACAAAGAGCTTGTAAATGATCTTTGCATTTCGATATAAATACATTCACAAAAGTATTTATGTCAAAGCTTAGTTTAAATTTAGACGTAATGAAATTTACATGAAACCTGAAGCTTCACAGGAGGTTTAATTGGCATGCTACTTTTTAGTAGTTATAACGATATTTTAGTAACCTTATTTTAGTAACTCTTTCAAACTGTTTAGAGACACAAAATTTACCTGTGTTGTATATACTTGCGCTGCAATTATAATTCATGAAAAACTATATAATTGTATTACTTGGTTATAATATTTATGTTTATTAATATATAAAGATTTACAGATTTCATCTACATTTTCACGTTTTAAGAAACTTATACACAAAAAGAAAGGTTTTTCATATTAATAGTACTTTCCTTTATATGTCCATTCTTTACTCCGGTTGCTATTGTCATCGAAGTGTACTAAGGCTGAGAATTTCTCGGGTACATCTTTGTAGTGTTTGAGCTATAAAATTCCCACTTATGTACATGCATTGTCTCAGTTATTAATAAACATGAACCTTTGACTGTTACCCAAAAATGATATAGGTTCAAAAATCTCAAGGTAATAAAGAGAGAAAGGCGGAAACAGTAAAACGGCTAGGAAACATGCAATTTTGTACTTTTAAAATTCTTAATAACAAAACCAAATTTACTAAATGTAATTTACAAATAAAAGTGGGTATTAGCTCTTTCTAAACGATTTTAGTCAGTTTATTTTCATTTCACTGAAATTTTTGGTTCAAATAATTTTGTTTGTTTTTATTAAATGTTTTTCTTTACTTTATAAATTGTTTTTAAGTAACTTACCATTAAATAGTATTTGGTGATACATTTAAATAATTTCTTCATATAGAATAAAATATGTCGACATTTTCGTTAAAAGATATCTTAAGGGCATTTTAAAACAATTAAAAAGCTGTGCACACTGAAGGTAATTCGAGTACCGCTGTGTGTTGTGCTAAAATAGATAGCAAAGGAAATGGGAAAAGAAAAGAGAGTCGTTACATGTGTGGGAGTTGCAATGTTGGACAATGTGCTGCACCTTGTTTAGAAATATATCACACAAAAGAAAATTTTGATTAATTTTATAAATACTAGTATTGTTATTATTATAAACTGTATAAATAAGTATAAATAAGTAATTTTATTGATAATAATGTCTATTCTGAAGTGGGAATTCGAAAAGAAAGATAAAAAAGTCGTTTGTGCGTGTAATATTACAATATTAGATATTTTTCTGCAATGTTATCAAAATCCAAAATTGCAATAAAAATTTTGATTATTTTTCTATTTTTGTAATTTTTTTGGCAAGACAACTTTCTAAATTTTGTTTTTTCTACATTAAAAGTCTGATTTTTTTGGTCGTTCTTTTTGAAAAAAAAAGACTGTGCATGAAGGGGTTACGGTAAAATAAAGGTTACGGTAAAATAAACAACTTTTGCTGACATTGGTTTGTTACAGGTTATCAAAATTTTCTCTTCAGAAATGTTGTAAAATATTTGTAGAAATGAACATTTTGTAATATATTGTTCATTGGTCTGTTGACCATTTAAAGAAAATATCGGTAGTAAACAATGCTCATTTCTTATAACAGTACGATAGTGATATTACAGAGAGAGAATGTTTATTACAGGTTTTAAAATTTTTCTTTTGAGAAATATTGTAAAATGTTTGTAGAAACGAACATTTTGTAAGATATTTTTCATTAGTCTGTTGACCGTTTAAAGAAAATATCTGTAGTAAAGAGCACTTATTTCTTCTAATAGTACGATAGTGATGTTAGAGAGAGAGAATATTAAATAAAGATCCGATAAGCAAATCTAGTGTCAACCGATATATATTTTTCGATTATCATCCAACAAAGCGTCTCCGACGAGGCTAATATAAATAGATATATCATATAAATGGATTTTTTTATTCATATGAATGGGATATATCATATAAATGTTCGAAAGAAAGATAAAAAAAAAATGATTTGCGTCTAATATTACAATATGAGACTATTTTCTAAAATGTTTAAAAATAAAAATTGCAATACAAATTTTGATTATTTTTGTATTTTGTAATATTTGGCAAGTTGACCATTCTAAACTGTGTTTTTTCATTAAACAAATTCATTTTTATCGTTCTTTTTGAAAGAAATGTATTACAGGTTTTAAAATGACAGAGAAATATTGTAAAATGTTTGTAAAAATGAATATTTGTAAAGATATTTTTCCTTGGTCTGTTGACCGTTTAAAGAAAATATATGTAGTAAACAACACTTACTTCTTCTAACAGTACGGCAGTGATGTTAGAGAGAGAGAATATTAAATAAAGATCCGCTAAGCAAATCTAGTGTCAACCGATATATCTCCTTTCGATTATCATACAAAAAAGCGTCTCCGATGAGCTTAATATAAATGGGATATATCATATAAATGGGATATAACATATATATAAATGGGAATTCGAAAAGAAAGATAAAAAAAAAGTCGAAGTGCGTCTAATATTACAATGAGACTATTTTCTAAAACGTTATCAAAATCCAAAATTGCAATACAAATTTTGATTATTTTTGTAATTTTCAAAGCAAGACAACGGTCTAAATTTTGTTTTTTATAATTAAAAATCTGATTTTTTTGGTCGTTCTTTTTGAAAAAAAAAAGACTGTGCATGAAGGGGTTACGGTAAAATAACGGTTACGGTAAAATAAACAACTTTTGCTGACTTTGGTTTGTTACAGGTTATCAAAATTTTCTCTTCAGAAATGTTGTAAAATATTTGTAGAAATGAACATTTTGTAATATATTGTTCATTGGTCTGTTGACCATTTAAAGAAAATATCGGTAGTAAACAATGCTCATTTCTTATAACAGTACGATAGTGATATTACAGAGAGAGAATGTTTATTACAGGTTTTAAAATTTTTCTTTTGAGAAATATTGTAAAATGTTTGAAGAAATGAATATTTCGCAAGATATTTTTCCTTGGTCTGTTGACCGTCTAAAGAAAATGTCTGTAGTAAACAACACTTACTTCTTCTAATAGTACGACAGTGATGTTAGAGAGAGAGAATATTAAATAAAGATCCGATAATCAAATCTAGTGTCAACCGATATATCTCCTTTCAATTATCATCTAACAAAGCGTCTCCGACGAGGCTAATATAAATGAGACATATCATATAAATGGGATATTACATATATAAATGGGAATTCGAAAAGAAAGATAAAAAAAAGTCGAAGTGCGTCTAATATTACAATGAGACTATTTTCTAAAACGTTATCAAAATCCAAAATTGCAATACAAATTTTGATTATTTTTGTAATTTTCAAAGCAAGACAACGTTCTAAATTGTGTTTTTACATTAAAAATCTGATTTTTTGGTCGTTCTTTTTGAAAAAAAACTGTGTATGAAGGGGTTAACGGTTACGGTAAAATAAACAAGTTTTGCTGACTTTGGTTTGTTACAGGTTATCAAAATTTTCTTTTGAGAAATGTTGTAAAATGTTTGTAGAAATGAACATTTTGTAATATATTGTTCATTGGTCTGTTGACCATTTAAAGAAAATATATGTAGTAAACAATGCTCATTTCTTATAACAGTACGATAGTGATATTACAGAGAGAGAACGTTGTTACAGGTTTTTAAAATTTTTCTTTTGAGAAATATTGTAAAACGTTTGTAGAAACGAACAATTTGTAAGATATTTTTCATTAGTCTGTTGACCGTTTAAAGAAAATATCTGTAGTAAAGAGCACTTATTTCTTCTAATAGTACGATAGTGATGTTAGAGAGAGAGAGAATATTAAATAAAGATCCGATAAGCAAATCTAGTGTCAACCGATATATCTCCTTTCGATTATCATCCTACAAAGCGTCTCCGACGAGGCTAATATAAATAGGATATATCATATAAATGGGATATATCATATGAGTGGGATATATCATATAAATGGGATATATCATATATAAATGGGAATTCGAAAAGAAAGATAAAAAAAAAATCGATATGCGTCTAATATTACAATATGAGACTATTTTCTAAAATGGTATCAAAATCCAAAATTGCAATATAAATTTTGATTATTTTTGTATTTTTGTAATTTATTTGGCAAGACAACGTCCTAAACTGTGATTTTTACATTAAACAAATTCACATTTTGGTCGTTCTTTTTGAAAGAACTGTGCATTAAGGGGTTAAAGATGACAGAGAAATGTTGTAAAATGTTTGTAAAAATGAACATTTTGTAAAATATTGTTCATAGGAATGTTGACCGTTTAAAGAAAATATATGTAGTAAACAACACTTACTTCTTCTAACAGTACGGCAGTGATGTTAGAGAGAGAGAATATTAAATAAAGATCCGCTAAGCAAATCTAGTGTCAACCGATATATCTCCTTTTGTTTATCATCCAAAAAAGCGTCTCCGATGAGCCTAATATAAATGAAATATATCATATGAATGGGATATATCATATATAAATGGGATATATCATATAAATTGGATATATCATATGTAAATGGGAATTCGAAAAGAAAAAGAAAAAAGTCGATGTGTGTCTAATATTACAATATTCGTCTATTTTCTTCAATGTTATCAAAATCTAATATTGCAATAAAAATTTTCATTATTTTTGTATTTATGTAATATTTTGGCAAGACAACGTTCCAAACTGTGTTTTTTACATTGAAAAATTGATTTTTTGGATGGCCTTTCTCAAAAACTGTATTTAAGGGGTTATGAATTACAGTAAAATTAACAACTGTTGCTGATTTTGGTTTGTTATAGACTTTCAAATTTTTCTTTTGAGAAATACTGTAAAATGTTTGTAGAAATGAACATTTTGTAAGATATATAATTTGTTGGTTTGTTGACCGTTTAAAGAAAATATCTGTAGTAAACAGTACTCACTTCTTCTAATAGTACGATAGTGATGTTACAGGGAGAGACTGTTGTTACACGTTTTTAAAATTTTTCCTTTGCGAAATAATGTAGAATGTTTGTAGAAATGAACATTTTGTAAGATATTGTTTATTGGTCTGTTGACCGTTTAAAGAAAATATCTGTAGTAAACAATATTCACTTCTTTTAATAGTATTATATTGATGTTAAACAGAGAGAGTATTAAAGAAAGATCCGCTAAGCAAATCTAGTGTCAACCGATATATCTCCTTTCGATTATCCTCAAACAA
Source organism: Pardosa pseudoannulata (assembly GCA_032207245.1). Classification (NCBI taxonomy): domain Eukaryota; kingdom Metazoa; phylum Arthropoda; class Arachnida; order Araneae; family Lycosidae; genus Pardosa; species Pardosa pseudoannulata. Next base: position 95,130,385 of record CM063506.1, read on the forward strand.
AGCGTCTCCGACGAGGCTAAAATATTGCCCCTGAAATGTATTTAGCATACAAGAATTAATGGCATATCGCCATTTTCTCACCTCACCCTGAACATGGGAAGTGATAAATGACATCTATCGAGAACAAGGAGTTCTTAAAGCAAAATGACATTCAGATGACTCTTTAACGGACTGAGTTTGGATATAATGTCTTCATAATCATTACGCGTTTTAAAATCTCCGATGTAATAATGATAAATTAGCAAACGTCTTGACGTGTCAGTGTCTTACAACAACAAGCTTCGATGTTTGTCCATGATCAATATTTCGCAATGGTAAATTTGATAATTTATGGCCGAGTTTTCCATCCATTCCGAAATCATAAATTATGTCAAACGCATTAGCATTTTCCCCCATTACTAAAACGCTGATTAAATGGAAATAATTCATTAAAAGTATTTAAAGACCCCCCCCCCTCCCTGCATCTCTCCATAGCGTGTCTTTATAACAAAATATGATTAAAGGTGGATGGAATAACAGTTATCGAATTTGATAATTAGTCGTAACATTCGTAATGGATTTTCCGCAAGTTTTGGAAATGAAACGGAATGGAAATTTTTATGACATATTTTCTTTGATGATTGGCAGTATTCCATGGAATTTTAGATCGCACAACTCTTCGAGGTTGGGGAAAAGAAAGAATTTTATGAACAGGAATTTCATTTAAAAAAAAGATATATAAAAATATTTATATACTAGTCAATACAGAAATTATACATCGATCAGGGTTACTACAAAATGGATATTATTTTCAAAAGCCTATATATTCAGAATTATAACAAGTACAAATATGAGTAATGTAGGTGCAGTAAAATCAAGTGTTTTGCATGCTATACAGAGTTTTGACATTCAAGTCCAAAATGTATAATCCAGTAAATATAACTTCAGTACCGTCTTTCTTGCCATAAGTTAGTCATAAATCATTTAATCCTTTATATCCTGAATTAATTTACCATCAACTTTCTCTACATACATATATATACATATATATATATATATATATATATATATATATATATATATATATATATATATATATATATATATATATACATACATATATATATATATATATATATATATATATATATATATATATATATATATATATGTAACAAAGAGTTACAGTTGGACAAAGCAAGAGCGAAACCAACCTAGAGGTGAAAGCGGAGTGACCCACCTTGGACTCTATTGGTCAAGAGGGGTTGCTAACCGCGGAGTAGCCCGCTTCGGCAGAACGAACTTTTTTTAGGAGATCTGCAGGCCCCCTCGGAGAGAGAGCAAAGGAGAAGGATCTGGGATTTTTGGATCTTCTGCAAGAGTTCGAGCGCCATTTTTTTTCTCTCATCAAAGCGCCATGTTTGTTAAATCTTCGACCTAGTGTGGTTAATTTGGCGTCATAGCCCTAAAACCATTTTATATATCTATTGCCATTTACATCTTTATTTAATATTTAATAAACAAAATTCAGCAGGAAAAGTTAATTTTTTTTCCCAATTAACACTATGATTGCGGCTGGCCTTGACGCTATGTCGCCTCATCTTAACAATATATATACACACATATATATACATGTATATATATATTATATATATATATATATATATACATATATATATATATATATATATATATATATATATATATATATACATATACATATATATACATATATATGTATATATATATATGTGTATATATATATATATATATATATATATATATATATATATATATATATATATATATATATATATATATATATATATATATATATATATATATATATATATATATATATATATATTACTGCAGGTCGTTTTTTTAAACTCTTTTGAGTTTTTCTGTAACATAGCACAATAATGCACTGCCATTATTTTTAATATCAGATTAATTTACCTTTATTCATACCTCATTATTTAACACGCGAAAATGTGAGAGGCATCATGTCATCATGAAAATAAGGACTCTATGCTACTGGTAAAGATGACGACAGGAGACTAAACTTATTTTGACTTTTAATATCAGATGCATCCACAGCGGTATCATTTTTCATCGTTTCCATTAATTTTAGACTCTTCTCCACCCCTTTCACTCTTACCCGCGGAGAAAACTGGGCTGGTGCTGGCATTTATGGAGACTGCTTTATAGTATTATCGGGGATTTATTTCATTAACACGCAGAGGATCGATAAATCATAACTTTTGATTAGATTTTTGGAGTAATGCTACGAACTTTAGCGCTCGGTGATAAATAATTGTTAATTCGTTGATTGAAATTTTAGACAGCTTCTTAGATATTTTTAAACTTCCTTGTAGTAATTTAGAGAACGGGGCATCAAACTGTTTAACTTGTAGAATTTTAACTATCAATGATTAAAATTCTTAATAACAGAAAATATATTTATAAACATTTTGTTTCGACGACTGTTAGGCTGTTTGTTTGTGGAATGCAAATATGCGAATTAGAAATATGTTATATATTTGTTGAGTATTTATAGGTTTAATATTATTTACTTTTGTATATAATTAAATTGATTGTTTGAATGCAATTTTGTAAAATATTTAATAATATATATATATATATATATATATATATATATATATATATATATATATATATATATGACACGCTTCCCACTAAACGACACTAGAGTCCTGACATCATTTTTATAGCTTAATTGAAATCTCAAACCACACTACTCGACTATCATCTTCAATGGCGTCTCACATTGGCGCCCAACTTTTAACAAAGGCAGGCTTAGCTGCCTCGGATAGCCACAGCTCTGTCCGTGGAATGTGAACATTGCTCTCTGCTCTAGATCACTGCGCGTGAGCCGTATTTATGTGATTAAATTCTCAAGCCGCGTCTCTCTCAGTAAAGAATCCCTAATAAAATTTTTTTAAAATTACTCTACAATTTAAATCCTGACATATATATATATATATATATATATATATATATATATATATATATATATATATATATATATATATATATATATTATATATATATATATATATATATATATATATATATATATATATATATATATATATATATATATATATATATATATATATATATATATATATATATATATATATATATATATATATATATATATATATATATATATATATATATATATATATATATATATATATATATATATATATATATATATATATATATATATATATATATATATATATATATATATATATATATATATATATATATATATATATATATAATTACAACGCAATTACAACTTGAAAGCTCCGGGGCGTACTTCCCACTACTCTTTGTATTACAGCTAGTGGTGTTACAGCTTCCACTTGGCTTGGAGTAGATATACAAGTTCCTTCGCCGATTTTGGACGGGTAGTGCACCTCTTAATTCGGCGATCCAAATCGTCCTAGGGCCGAACGATGGGCGATTGGTTAGGGTGCTGGCCTTCGGTACCGGAGTTCGTGGGTTCGATTCCCACAGTGGCATGGATGTTCGTAGCCGTTCGGAATCGGCTTTAAGCTGTAGGTCCCGGTCTCATTAGCCCTCGTGTTGCAAAAAGTAGATCGTAGCACTCCAAACCAAACCAAACCAAACCAAATCGTCCTATAGTCTGTCGCGTTGAGCTAACTATGAATGGGGACCAAGGGTCCCATTCCATACCAGGAGACACACCACCAGACCATAATTCCACCTTCGCTGAACTTGAGAGTTAACACAATGCATTCTGGCAGAAGACGTTCTCTAGGCAGACGACAGATCCAGACCCTGCCATTCACAGGATAAAGGGTGAACCTTGATTTGTCACTCCAAAGAACCTGTTTCCACTGATCTGCGTCAAATTTAGATTTGCTTTGCACCACATTAACCGAGCAACTCGGATTGACTTTGTGATCAAAGGCTTATACGCAGCAGCACTACCATGAAAACCAAGCTGATGTGCTTCCTTACGAATGATATTCATTGAAACAATACACCCGTATGCCTGTTAAAACTCCTCGTGGACAGCACTCGTCGGTCTCTATCTCCCCATTTCTTTGGTCTTCTGATTCGTGGCACATTCCGACAATCACCGCTCACCTTCCACTTCTTAATCACATAGTCCAGTGTTGATTTTGAGTACTTCGGGTCTCTAGATATGTCCCTTTAGTATCGGCTACATTTGGGATACCCGATAACTATAACTTTCTCGAAATCAGAGAGCTCCGAACTGCGCGGCATCTTGCATGCGATGAATACCGATGCTGTTTCCTACACGATGTATACCGGCGAAGGCCGTGACGTATCTCAGGACCGCTGATATCGTATTTGCATAGGTGTCCAAATACTTATTAGTAGACAGTGTATATATATGCCAGGCTTATAAATGGGGGTTAAGAATTAAGCGAGTTATAATTAAAAATATTTAGAAGTCATAATTAGAGATCGTAATTTGAGAAAGACACACCCTCGAGCGGGACTATACAGAGTAAAGAAGCTGACGCGGAAGTAGACATAGGAATTTTTCTTTGGTAGGAACCCCAAAAGAGTCAGTTCTGAGCGGGAACGGGCTGATAGCATCGTCAACGCTTGTTGCTCCAAGATGAGAACAAAAGATATCAAAAGGGCATAGCTATGGACAGAAGAATTACAAGAAAGAAGTTTTATATATAAAATCTAATGTGTCTCCCATGCCTTAACCACTCGTCCATGTCATATATATTGTGTTATAAATATGATGTTATAAGTTATAAATCCAATCACAATTTCCACACTTTTAAAACAAACACACCAGTGATGCTGCAATTTTTATATGATAACCAGTAATATTTAGAAAACCACTTTCATTTTTATATTAATACATCATGAAACTATATTTTCGGTACGTTTAGTGATGAAGCATAATATAACCTCTATGAGAAAGATTGAATATTACAAGACATTGGGATATTAATGAGATTTCCTAGAGTTTATCACCAAAATGCAATGTCCAAGTGATATCTCTGAATAGAAATAAAAAATGTTTGATTCTACAATCGAAAAATATTCCCACGTTAAACATATAACTGTCTTAACCGTCCGTTATTGTATGCGGGATACGTACTAGTACGGTTTAGTGTAACAACAGGGTTTGTTTGTGGGTACAAAAATAACGGCATATACAGGAAAACGAAGCTGAATGTTTTTGTCTACTACATAGATTCTGTAAATGAAAATTAGTTTTTACATTATTAGCTTTATGATTGCTCTTTTCATTTTTTATAATGTAATAATATTTATATATAACATAATTCGAAAAAAAAATTATATACTACTGTTTCTATTTGATTTTTCATATTTACGATACTATTATAATTGCATACACTAAAAATTATATTTTCTGTTTACAAAAATCTTATGGTTGTTATTTATATATTTTTGTATTTATATATGTTTATATATTTCACTATAAAATATGAAAAGTTGGTGAAAAATTAAATAATTTTCAATCTATTGAAATTTAACTGAAAAACTAAATTTGCGAGCAAAATGCCTCACGGTACAATTCCGGTACTAAATGTACCCACACACAATGTGTTAATAGTCTTAAATCTGATATTTATAATAGTTTGAGTAAAAATAATATTACCGAAAGCTAAATGGATAAGGCAGCAAAATATGCTATAAGTGTAAAATATAGGTGAAAGTTAGAAAAATTACTTAGCTTGCCACGAAAAAAAATAACCAGTCAACTCATAATAGCGCAACACATTAGTCATCGATTGCCTCATATAACTGTATGGTAACGTATACAACCCCCACTACAATTGATTATATTTCATAATCTACAGTGTGTCTACGGCAGAACGTATAGTTTTGTCTCAAATCAATCTAGTTTAACAGTAGGACCAGTTAAGTTAATGCATTCGAAAGTAATACATTTTTTCACTTAGTGTTCCAGAAAGGGATATAATTTGGCTAATTCAGACGTTATTCTTTTATGTGATGTATGGATAATTGGGGTACTTTCCGAAGATCAGCATAAGCATTCGACACTAAAACGTCACTCACAGTTACAGGAGATTTTTCTTTGTTAAATAGTCTGTTAATCTATTTTACGAGTTGGCTGGTATATTTTCATTGGATACATAAATACTTACCAGTTTTTACCAAATATATTTCTTTATATTATTTTTTGGGGGGAGTGGTCAGATCGGTTTTAGACATCTATAAAATTCTCTTAGACATCTATAAAATTCTCTTCTTCAAAACATTAGAATAAATAAATTTTGTTTATTTTGTAGACTTTTATTTCATAGAAACAATTTTTTATTTATAATTTCAACTAGGACGTTTTCATACAAATAAAACATCACATTGATTTAATATTTGTCTTTTATCCTTATTTAATTATCTCTTCCGTTAGGTAAAGATACAGTTTAAAAATAGTTCTAGGTACAGTTGCAGCAAAATAAAAATGAAAGCATTAGTCTCCGGTGTCAATCACATTTGTGTAGGAAAAGTGTAGACTGTTTGCTTAAGATTAGATCAAACCGAACCTTTATGCTTTAACCCTTTTTTTCATAACAGCCTTTGATAGCCAAGACCTTTGAGTCACAGAATAGCAAGAGCCATCAGAGAAAATATCCTTCCCCCTAGAGGCGTGGTTACTAATAGCCACGTGTAACGACAGCGGTGAACACAGGAATCATTGTAAACATTCAATGCTAGCAGGTGTTTTCCCTGAGTTTTTTGCCACAAGTTGAGAAAAACTACTTTTTTCTGGACAAGATGGAAACTTTTATTGATATTCTATTAGATTTTGAACTTGTTTACTTAGACTTACAGGTGAAAAGAATACTGGGGGAAGGCAAACATGCAAATTTGGGGCTGTAGGGCTGAATATCAGAGTACAATTGAAATTCTAGTGTGTGAGTCTTAATCCCTTAAGCCGTTTTACCGTACAGTGTATGTGCTACCCAAAATTAACCACAACTGGTTTGCCCGTACTGAATAATGGCATCGATATTGTCTCCTTTCTTTTTCTGGTTTTCTCGAATTTTCATTATTGTAAAGAGTACTTAGTATTAATATTTTTCGATATTACTGTATGGAAATATGCCGTCTACAGTAAAAACGGAGGAAAAAACACTAGAATTTAGACTTGATCTGGTTCACCGTATAATCGAAAAATATCATTCGGGAATAAATTTCCGACGAGGAGGACCAGGTTCGGAACCTCAACTTTTGAGACCTGTAAGTCCTGTAAGAAAATGTGCAGTGTACTGCTCTAAAAGAAATGAAAATGGAAAAAGAATCCGAAAAGAAACACGGTATTTCTGCCCTGATTAGTAGGACTTTGCATTACACCATCCTTCAAATTCCATCATACATAAAAAGACTTCTGAACTGTTTGGAAAAGTGTAAACTTCGAAATTTACAGTAGGTATGAGAGAATTTTTTGTAGCATTTGTAAACCATTCTTCACTGCATGCAGAATTGCACGTGAGAAAAACAAACAGTTAGGTGTTTTTGTGTTTCAAAATTCTAAAACAAATAAAAATGTGATAAAAGCATTAAAAGTGAAAAAAAAATTCTTATTATCCTTATTCTGTTAGTTTTGACACTTAATTACATACAATGAAAATATCACTTTGTTGGGAGCAATTCTGGTAAAAAAAAATGACCACTTAAAGAGTTAATTTTCTTCCAGATAAACGTCCACTTTAAGGGTAAAGAATTAAAATCAAATCAATTTTTCTTTCTGTAAATTTATCAAATATACCACAAGAAAACTTGGCAGTCTCTCAAAATGCTACTATGTTTGTATTTAAACAAGTATATACTATTATTTGTTAATATGTAACAAACATTTATATTAATAACTTATATTAATATTAATTATAATAAACATTTATATTAATAAACATTATGTAAAAAACAATTATATTTGAATTTGAAATCCAATAATTAAAAATTATGTGTCTCATAAAATCGTTTATATTTACAGCATTGAAAGTAATGCTGTTACAGGACAAACTATAGTAGTTCTATTAGGAACAAGCCTTCGAATATTAAATTTTAACTACGTTAAATTTTTAATTTGACAAGTAACATTTACATAAAAAAATACTAGTTAAATCTATAAATATAACTTCAAAAATCCCACTGCTGTCTAAGGAAGATCTTCAGAGAATCGCCCAGTTATACGTAATTTTTTTTTATACTGCTTGTCACAACTTCGAAATTGTTCTCTAACTGAGATTGATAGCTAGAGAAAGCAAAAGTTCTCTTTTTTATACTTTCTGTTATAGGACGAAGTAAATCCGAGTCATTTGTCAAGAAATAGAGGAAAAGACAGGGAAGCATTTTATACAGAATTCCGATTATTTTTCTTTCTGTAAGACTCTCGAAACTTCTCATACACACAGATTTTCTAAAAGACAATATTTTCAATTAAACATAAATATCACGATTACATAGGTTTATTATACACGTATTTTGCCACTATCTCCTCTACATACGTTAATGTGTACTTCTATGACTGAGCTTCAGAATAAATAATATATACACAGTTCTTTCAAGGTTGAAGGGACATATAATTTTCTACTATCTCCTCCACAAAAGTTAATACTTACCTGTATGACTGAGCTCGAGAATAAATATAATATAAACACAGTCCTTTTAACATTAAAGGGACATATAATTTTGTCACTATCTGCTCCACAAATGTTAATGCATAACTCTATGACTGAGATCCAAAAGAAATAATATAAATACAGTCCTTTTAAGATTATAGGAACATAATTTCACCACTTTCTCCTCGACATACGTCAATACGTACGTCTATGACTGAACTCCAGAATAAATAAGATAAACACAGTCCTTTTAAGATTAAAGGAACAGAAATTGCATTATCTTATTTCAATAAATTTCTTATAATTCCAATAATTTTTCAATTCCTACTATCAGTTGACACTCTTCCTATATATATATATATATATATATATATATATATATATATATATATATATATATATATATATATATATATATATATATATATATATATATATATATATATATATATATATATATATATATATATATATATATATATATATATATATATATATATATATATATAAATATATATATATATATATATATATATATATATATATATATATATATATATATATATATATATATATATATATATATATATATATATATATATATATATATATGTATATATATATATATATATATATATATATATATATATATATATATATATATATATATATATATATATATATATATATATATATATATATATATGTATATATATATATATGTATATATATATATATATATATATATATATATATATATATATATATATATATTATATATATATATTATATATATATATATATATATATATATATATATATATATATATATATATATATATATATATATATATATATATATATATATATATGTATATATATATATATATATATATATATATATATATATATATATATATATATATATATATATATATATATATATATATATATATATATATATATATATATATATATATATATATATATATGTATATAGATATGTATATATTATTCTGCAAAAATACGTAGATTAATAAACCTTTAAGTAAAAATTCAAAATCTTGAAAAACCGGAAAGACGTACGTTTCAGTGAAAAAAAGGAAGTCCTTTGTGTTGTACAATACTGTACTTTAGATAAGCATTATCTTATATAAAAAAGAAAGAATAAAAACTCAGTTATACAGTTGAATTTCTTAATATAAATTCCCAGCACTTTCTGTTGAAACCCTATGTCAATTTACACCAATATTAATATATGAACTGTACAATATTATAGTCTTAAATATACAATGTATCTAATTAATAAAATACTGAGGAACACACTACACACTTATTTCAATTTAGTTTCAGAAGCAGAGAATGCAAACTCGATTTAGAATTGTAGAAATATTGAACCGAGTCTCTAAATTATTGCGCAACATTAATCAGCCACAATACATATATTTATATTATTCCTGAGAAAATGGCAAAAACTTTGCAACATCAGATAAAAATCGGTGAAAAAGGAAGTGCTCTATGCTGTAATATCCTACAATACAGTACATTAGCTAAGCATTAGCTAATGTACATAAGCATTAGCTTATGTCAATATACACCAATAGTAATATATGAACTGTACAAAATTATAGTCTTAAATAATATATAGTATCTAGTTAATAAGATACTGAAGAGCACGCTTCGTACTTATTTTAATTTAGTTTCAATAACAGAGAATACAAACTAGATTTAAAATTGTAGAAATATTGAACAGTCTCTTTAAATTATTGTCCAACATTAGTGAGCCACAATACATATAATCATATTACTTTTAAGAAAAGGGAAAACAATTTTGCAAAATCAGAAATACTTGATGAAAAAGGCTGTGCTCTATGCTGTAATATCCTACAATACAGTACATTAGCTAAGCACTAGCTAATGTATGTAAGCAATAGCTTATGTCAACTTACACCAATAGTAATATATGAACTGTACAATATTATAGTCTTATATAACCTATTGTATCTAGTTAATAAGATACCGAAGAGCCCTCTTCATACTTATTACAATTTAGTTTCAGTAGCAGGAATACAAACCCGATTTACAATTGTAGAAATATTGAACAGACTCTCTAAATTATTGTTCAACATTATTCAGCCAAAATACATATATTCATATTATTTTTTAGAAAAAGGCAAAAAACTTTACAACATTAGAAAAACTCGGTGAAAAAGAAAGTACTCTATGCTGTAATATCCTACAATACAATACATTAGCTAAGTCTTAGCTAATGTATGTAAGCATTAGCTTATGTCAATTTACACAAATATTAATATATGAACTGTACAATATTATAGTCTTAAATAATCTATAGTTTCTAGTTAATAAAATACTGAAGAGCACACTTTATACTTATATTCATTTAGTCTCAATAGGAGAGAATACAAACTCCATTTATAGAATTGTAGAAATATTGAACAGTTTCTCTAAACTATTTTCCATTATTATTCAGCCACAATATTTATATACATATTACTTTTGAGAAAAAGGTGAATAATTTTGCAAAATCAGGAATACTCGGTGAAAAAGAAAGTGCTCTATGGTGTAATATCCTACAATACAGTACATTAGCTAAGCATTAGCTAATGTATGTAAGCATTAGGATCTGTCAATTTACACCAATATTAATATATAAACTGTACAATATTATAGTCTTAAATGTCTATTGTATCTAGTTAATAAGATACTGAAGAGAACTCTTCATACTTTTTCCAATTTAGTTTCAGTAGCAGAGAATACAATCTCGATTTAGAATTCTAGAAATATTGAACAGACTCTCTAAATTATTGCCCAACATTAGTGAGCCACAATACATATAATCATATTACTTTTGAAAAAGGAAAACAATTTTGCAAAATCAGAAAAACTTGGTGAAAAAGTTAGGCTCTATGCTGTAATATCCTACAATAATGTGCGTTAGCTAAGCATTAGCGAACTCAACAGGGGAAGACAAGAAGATTATCCTGGAAAGTGGCAAAAATGTGGAAGTGCAGAAAAATCATATTACTTTTGAGAAAAGGGAAAAGCATTTTGCAAAATCAGAAGTACTTGGTGAAAAAGGCAGTGCTCTATGCTATAATATCCTATAATACTGTGCATTAGCTAACTCAACAGGGGAAGAAAAAAATCATCCTGGAAAGTGTCAAAAATGGAGAAGTGCATATAATAATTTAGTTAATGTGATAATATATTTTTATTCATTCTTATTTCGGATATTACATTATCATATGCATAAATAGAGAAGGCAATATTTATCTCAGTAATTTAACAATATCTATATTGTAAATTATTTGGAAAAACATAATTCATTAAAATTCTATTTCCCTTTTTTGAACGTTTAAAATACATCTTGAGATCCGATTTAAAAGAAATATAGCAGTAAATTTATTTCTACTTAGATGCAAGTGGAGTGAATGCAAACACGGCTCTTTTATAAGAAAGGCAATTCTATACTCAGTTCACAAAACACCGGAAATAAATCATTTCAAATTTTCTGTTTATTTTTATGGTCGGTTTGGGGACAGTGGAACGAAAGAAGGTACAAAAAGCACTAGACAGATTTATTTGTGAATAATATAAGGAAGTGACATATATTTTGATGGCAAATAAGTTGTTTCGAATTTGTCAGACAAAATACCTATAAGGATATATTCCGATTTCGATTCAAGAGGGTTCAAAGTTGGCAATAAATACGCGTTGGTTAAATAAATTGAAATGTTTATCCCCATGGATTTGTTTAAAAATTCCTGCAATATACATAAGAGTATTTTAATAAAGGAGCAGTATATTTGTCAGGGACGAATTTTAATATATATCATATAGCAGTACACAATGTGATGAGGCGATTTAGATCTGATATATAATTGTTTCATTCATAAAAAAAAGTAAAATGTTCGGGATCTAAATCTGACCTCATCACATCGTCAGAGACAGAGGACCATAATTTAACGGAATATTGTAGTCTTGTACGGGGGTCTGATTCCAGTCACAGATAAGAATCCTGTCTCCGTACTTGACATTAAATAAGAATGTACCTTTGTGGAGTATTTATGAGTCCCTAAGGGTCAGGGCCAAATTAGAGGTGATAAGGTTACTCACGTTGGTGGTCTCAGGGCGGGGTTTGCTGAGACCAATGACTTTCTGGCAACGATCCGGATTGGGAGTCAAGAAGAAGGAGAGGACTAAGTTAGACAATTGCAGGAGAAGGCCCCAGAGAATTGGAGCAGAAGGCCCCAGAGAATTGGAGGAGAAGGTCCCAGGGAGTTGAAAGAGAAGGCCCCAGAGAGTTGGATCGGAAGGACCCACAGAATTGGATGAGAAGGCCCCAGAGTGTTTGGAGAGAAGAACCCAGAGAGTTTGGTTAGGAGGTCACAAAAGGAAGTTGCTATATACTCCAGCCAAGTCCGCCAGAAAGTTTCCCGCACAAAGTTGTACGGTCGCACCCCAGAGACAACAGATCAACGGTTGATGAAAATATTTCCCTCTCATACCCTTCAACCAGAAGTGTTCCGGGCCCATCACTTTAGACCCACAAAGGTACCCATCTTTTTGCATTACATTTTGAAATCGAGATTAGGTCCTCTCTCTCTACTTACAAAATTTTCCTAAATATATATAAAGTTTGTCAGAAGTAATCTAAATAGTTTGACTAAGCTTAATTATTGACTTATTATTTTTTTTTTTGTAAATATATGTATAAATGTTTTTTTATAATAAATCTACTTTTTTATATTAAGCTAGTCTCAGTTGCCATTATTTTAGAGGTTAGTTGATTCTTTATTTTAATGTCTGTAGTTGCTCAGAACCTGTGGTTAAATTGTAGTAAAACAAATATTTAACACAACGCAATTTAAAATAAATTCCACTATACATTTGATCACAGGTTGTTAATAAATATATAACGAGGACTACACGACACACAATGTGAAAACAAATCCTGGATGATGTTTTATAAAGGTAAATGTGAAAGTTATATAACATTGCTATTGACTAGATCAGGGATGGACAAACTCTTTCAGTCGCGGGCCAAAAATCAAAATAAAATAAAATTGGAGGGCCAAGATAAAGTTTTCTAAAATTTTAAAATTTAAGCAAGTATTATGGTATAAATATGTTAAAGAGATGAATGAAATTGCGATTACATCTTTAAAAGTTCCATATACTGAGGTTCGAAGTAAGATGTACTGATTTTAAGAAAAGAGGCTAAATGCTCATCTGTCAATCTACTTCTGAAATTATTTTTTCTAAAGCTCAAAGTTGGAAACACTCGTTCAGATATAAGAAGCAAATATACCGGTGATCTTCTAGGTGAGAGATAAAAAATTTCGGATATAATATTAAAACAAATTGGAAAAAGGGATGGATATATAACGTATAAATATTTATTTCTTTTAATTTGCCTTGGACCGGCAACTTAAAATTCTATCTTAAAATTCTTCCGACGGGCCTTAGATTGCCCATCCCTGGACTAGACAATGATAGAATTTGTAAAGCGATATAGATTGGTTTGTTTTTAGAGCTAGTGTATACTATCTTGTTACAGAAGGGTTAAATAGGCCTTACCTACTGTTATAAACCACGAACATCTAAACTGAAAAGCATTTAAAATTGCGAAATTCTAGGCGTAGAACAGCGCTTTTCTCATACGGCCATTGTTCAGCTAAGGAGATAATGGGGTCTGCGGGCTCGTCTTGTCCTATATAGTTGCTGTAAATAATTTTTTGTAAACTGTAAAAACCCACTTTAAACTGTGGTGGCAACAAATGGTATTTACACATATTTTTATATTGTGTTGTTTTAAGTTGATTATACAAAGTTTTTCTACAAACAGCAAAAAATGTTCATGCACTCACATGTGTCAGTAGTTGGCCGCTATTTAAATCTCAGCCCCACAAAGAGATTGAAGTCAAGTCAAGGCGAGTCGTGTCCATTACATTCTTCTCAGCAGAGCGCTACGTCCTTTCTTGGTACTCTCCTAACTGAATCAGACCTCGTATCATCAGCAGATTTCAACCGAGGCCAAGCGGTGTATGATATACTCCGCCAATCGTATTGCATTTGGTTGTTGTTATTGTTGTCTTCTGTCACTTGGTCAAACCAAGCTCGATATGAGCAGGAGGCTACTTGATTTAAGGTGAAGAGGTGCACCTTTCGATTTAACGAGGCCCCTCAATAGTGAAAGAACGACTTAGCTCTAGTGAGCCCTCATTATTTTGAAGCTGAAACCCAGCAAAAGACCCATAGACTTGGTCTGCCACCACCAGAGGTATTGATTGAGAACATGGTGGACATTGTGACCACGAACATCTTTTAATTGCTCCAGTCACATTTAGCGAACACGACGAACCTTAGGCCGGCTTAGGTCCCGAACCCGTAACCTCGCTGTTAACAGATCGTTGCCTTTGCCGACTGAGCTGCCGCCTCTCATTACATTTCGCAGTCAATTACATCAATCGCTACATACAGTGAATATGCTTCAGATTGCCCTCTCCACTTTGCCATGAACAGCCTATTTTGATTGATTGCTGAAGATACTTATGTGCACAGTGGGATCTGCTAATTATTCGTTCTGTTAAAATATTATTTAGTTACTTTATTTTGGTAAATAAATTATTTGTTCTTATAACTTTTGCCTTTTTATTGCTACATTTACATTTTGTGAGGTGCTTAAGTTTTGCCTACCGATACAATTCTGGGAACCCCTACAAATATTTAGATTCTAGGACTATTTGCCTTCATGTACGTAAATAAAAGACTGCAGCATTCTAGAGTAAAAGCCTAACCAGATTGTGTTAGGTAAATTCCATAATATGCGTCATTGCATATGTGTGACTTCTTTTCATATATCCTTATACTTGACTCTGTTTAACAAAATCTCCTATTTGACCCTGAATGTACACGAATCAGTGTGCGAATTTAACTGAGAAAAGAAACACAATACTTAAATTTTATAAATAAATGGTGCTGTATTTTTCATGCATAGTTCCAGAAATAATTTAGGTAGGAATAATTTGCAGATTAAACTGAGTATACCGTGTACTTTTTAAAGAAAAATTATATTAAATAAATAAAAACATATTAGTACAAAATGCACTTCAACTCAAATATTTAGAGTAATTTTAAATGAAAAGTTATTTAAAACAACAAAGTTGTATATTATCGTAAGAGTTGAAATTAAATATGCAGATACGATGTAGCTTATAAGTTAAAATACATTTTCGTTATAATGTAGGTGGTTGCAGTTGAGGTTGCGTGTAGATTTAGCCTACTAAGTAACTGACTCCATTTAAGATAAAAACATTTATTCAAGGCGTACGTACTTCGTACTGAATTCGCTCTGTCTGGTTACATTTTCCCTCGGCTTTTATACCTGCCGAGAAGAAAGAAGAAAAACATGCAAATTATATCTTTGGCAGGATGCCAGGCGCTCGTGCAAGTGCAGATGTTCTTGAGAGTCGCTTGTGTTGCTATGGAGTAACTTCAATAACATTTAAATGAAAACCAGGAAACTAAAAAAAAGTCTCATAGAAAACATGTATCAGTTTCGTCCTTAATAAAACTATAATATTGCTAACAGTATATCTTTAAACATTAAGTATAAAATAATACTGTTATTAAGTGTTGATGAACAATAAATTGCACATTTTTGTGAATTAAATTCATTCATCATTTAAATCATATTTCACTTGCTCAAAACATTTGTCATTTACACTTCACCAATTTCTCCTGTGAGTTGTTAAGCAAGCAAATATGCACAAGTACAAAAGCACGCACAACGAATAAAAACATTCTGCGGGGATAAATAAACATGATACAAAGTACATGCATCCTTTTAAAGAAAGGTTTCAACTAAAACTTTACAAAAAACATTTATATAAATGTGCTTTAAAAATAGTAAAACTTTTAAAAATGAAATAAATTGTGTATTCTATGGGTGTTAATACAACACATTTAATAAACAAGTTAGAGTATAATTTCTTCAGGAAGAATTTTTTAAAGACTTGCACTAGTTCTAAACATGCAAGCTTTCAGAAAATCCCATACATTTTAAAGTTTTTCATTAAATTCCAGGATATAACATAGAGAAATTATATAAGGACAATTTTGATTTTTTGAAAGTTTAAAGATTAGAAAAATTTTATACTATAAAAGCATTCTTCATATTTATAATACTGTATACTCAAATGTTTACACTAACATATGCAAATGATGTATAAAGCACCATGGTATAAAGGTCGAAAAAAATGATACTGTACAGCATCGTTCATTTTTAAAACTCTGTACAATTAAAAGTATTACTGTACTATTCATGGGCGATGTATGAAAATATTAGCGCATTCCAAGGTTTACAGAATAAAAACATAAGGCTGTGAAAATATTTATTTTTAATATTCTGTATACTCAAAAGTATTACATATTCAAATATGAAGTGATGTGCGCGATAGAGCCAATAAGTTCCCGGAAAATTCACTCAGGTATTCTTTCGAAGGGATATATCTCTTTGAAATGTTTGCGGTACTAATAAGGAAACAAACACAGCCATCTAGAATTTATTTTTGAAACTATCGGCATTAGCTGCAGATCATTTCTGAGAAAGCGAAATTTTTCATTTGTCGCAAATTGTAATGCCATCTATAGAGCAGGAGGCAAACATGAAATTATGCGTTTTGCTCAGGAAATCACTTTTTGGGATGCTCTAGATGCTAAAGAAAGCATACGGAATCGAACCCATGAAAAAAACTGCTATATATGAGTGCTATAACAGTTTTCGCGAACATCGCACAAACATGGAAGATGATATTCGGACTGGTCCTATATCCTCTACAGTCCCAGTAGAAAATGTTGAGAGTTTTCAAGAAATCGGACAGATGAAAATCCATTGATACTATTGCCTCTAAAATGTGACATGAGAGTGACATGTTCACATGAGAGTGTTCACAGAATTCCTAATAATTCTCTAAACTGTCAATAAAACTTTACCTGGAAGA